>JARHVA010002898.1:240000-840000 GCA_037957365.1 Torreya grandis
CATCCTCTTTATTTTCCTTCAAAAAATCATTGATAAATTGACTTCATTATTGTTGATCTTTTATGGATTGAACCTTAATAATGTTTTTTTATAATTAATTCATTATACCTTCACATTACTCATCTTTTAACACATAAATAAATTTTATAAATAATTTATTAAATTACATTTTAATTATTTCAATTATCCCTTTAAAATTAATGTCAAATTCTTGTATAATGGAAGGTGTGTCACTATTCTAGATGTCATTATTCATTTTTGTAATCATTAAGATCCTTTCATAATTGATCCAATATGAATTGATATTAATTTGGAAAGAATTAAACTAAATGGATTACATAATATATTTAGGATATCATAGCTCAAGACATCCTTTTGCTATTTATAATGATTCTTGTCTTCCAAAAACTCTCTTTGTTACTTATGTTTGTTGAATTCATCATTTTTGTTTTAAAATGCACCTTTAATTATTATTTTTCATCCTATATATCCTTGTTCTACTTTTTATGTGGATTCTTATCTTTAATGTAATTTCAAATTTTATTTCTCAATTCCTATATCTCACTTTGTATAATTATTTATTTCCTTCCATAGGAACTAGCCTGGTTGATTTTGATTTTATCTCATATATTATATTTCTATTTGAAGAGAATAATTTTAATATTGAAGATATGGGAATACTAATGGTTTTATATTTTTATCTCTCTCATTATGAATCATGGGTTTTTTTAGGTTTAACATGACTTACATCCTTCTTATAGATATTTCCCCTTAACTCCAAACTTTACCTTCTTAATATGGTTTTCTCATCGATGGGATTTTAAAATTAATAATTTAATTTCTTGACATTATGATAATTTGGTTCAATCCTCAAACACTATATATATAAATAATCTAGAGCTATTCTATATTATTAAGGAGCTACCTAGAATAGTCTAGTGATGAATTTCCATACATATCCTGAGCTAGATAGTTTGAAACTTATTCTGGTACTACCTTTGTATGATAATTTTGGAGTCAAAATATTCCAAAGTTAGACCTAAAGTATTTCAAAATACATTAAATTTATTCAAAAACTTACGTCCTCATTATTGAAAAAAAATATATACAAGATCTACAAAAATAATTATTAAACATACAATAGTAGACATTTTCATAGTGTTTATCCAAATGTCATGTCCATTTTTGTACTAGACTTTATAAGTGTTTACCTATTTTTACTAGTTTATAATATATTGTCACTCATAAATATCAAAAAGTGATGTTTTCCAAAATAATTCTTTATATGATGATGTAACTCCATAATCTTATACATCCTAAGATTATTATTTTTTAAGTCTATAATCACCTTAGTTTTCCTCAATGTTAATAGAAATGGATTCATATATATAAATAATATCTAGTATCTTTTTATTTTGTTCTATTAAATTCTCCCACAAAATTATAACGACCCATTTAATATTAGTTATAATTTCAAATCTGACCTAAAACACTTATCTCTAAGTGCAATTATAATCAACACAAAAGTAATATTTATTCAAAAAATGAATTAACACATACAAGGTAAGTATTATCATATAATAGATTAAACTTGATACATATATGTATAACTACTTCATAACTAACAATTATGATTCCAATATAATAATCATGTCATGTATCAATTTAAACATCATATTGATTAATGAAATATATTTAATATTTGTTATAAATATGTGACATCTTTTACACATAGAAACATCAACCATAATCCATTCATCAAGTAATTGTATTGATAGAAACAAATATTAACTATCTTTTCCATGATATAATTACCCTTATCATTATGGATATTTTCGCTTAAGAGTCATCAATTAGATTTGTATTTAATTGATTATATAGACCCTTGCTACATTTCCAAATGAAATCAAGTAGTTTTAAAAATATTATAAGGATTCCAAAACCTTTATAATCATCTTGGTAAATTGATTCACAATCTTCTTCGATATAGATGAATTCAAATTTATTTCATGTTGATGTTGTTTCTTTAATAAATGAGATAATTAGGCTCTCTATGTTTTTTGAATTAGTGAATGTCCATATACCAATTTTGAGAAACAATAAACATGTCTACAAATTCCTTAAGTTTGGTCAAAGGAAGTAGTATTTTATTTCAAGATCAATATCCCTTATTATGTTTATCTTATTTTTAATGACCTTTTTTTATGAACTATATTAATTTAAACACAATTCAAGTCAAACAATCAAAATTGATCAGTGAACTTTGTAATCTACACACAATAAATTGATTTAAATTCAAATCCATTGAGATATACTATATAAATTTTTAAAGAAAAGTCTCAATAATTAATTTTTTGAATATCTAAGAGTAGATCCATTCAATTATGATTTTTAACAAAATTTATTCAAATGATTATTTATATTTGTTACTAATGTATCACATATAAAACAATGTGTTTTTGTACCAAAAACAAAATAGTAATTGGTTGTAAGATACTTATTTCATAAATATTTATATCCATTGTCAGACTAAATTTATAACAATGTAAGCCTTGGTGTACCATTTTCTTTTAATTCAAAATTCACCTTAATATCAATATCAATGGAAATATAAGATAATTAAAAAAAAAGTAGAGTATTATTTTCAAGGTAATATATGGATAAAACATATTATACCAATGCTTAATTAGTCCTAAGATAAATATCATAATCATTATATGTCAAAAATGAATAATAACTATAATATATAAGCTCCTTTCATTATACAAGTAAACACTATAATGAATTAAAACCATATACTCAAAGTCATTTTTTCCTCAAAATAGAGCTAATAGTTTATCCAAATAACAAGTATTCCATGACCAATGATAAAGTATAATATGAGCTTAAAGAAAGTTATGGAGGGAGAGAAGTCTTATTACTTGGAGATGAAATATAATTTACAATTGATATATGTTGTTATTGTGGCTGATTTGTTTACAACCTAATAAAATAGAATAGGAGTCTTCAACTTGTATATTTTAAATGTGTTTATAGATTGATAAATTCCCATGTGATTGAGTACAACTTTGTTTCATATATGTATCAACCATGGTATCACTACCTCCTTTGTTTCATTGCTTTGGTTGATGGAGTTGGGTAAATTTTTATTACACTTAACAAGTATACAATAAATATCCCATAGTTTATTCATACCTCCTAATTTGAAAGCATATTTGTTACATAAATCTTCTTTAATCATATTCTAAAAATTCTCTTTCATATTAGTGACAGTGAGGAATTCAATTTCTCCTTATTTCATAAACTTGACATGAATAGACCATATTTATACCCGTATCTCATATTTGATGTCATCATAAATCTAGATGAGACTATGATGATTATCAAAACCTTATAGCGCATTAAATTTCATTTAATCACTTTTCACCCAAACAAGAGAATAATTTTGTTTTCTTTAAATTGAATAAATTTCATCATTAATCCTTTTCTTCCCTGATTTCATATAAACTTAGACTTTTCTAGCTTCTTCAATAAATTTTAAACCATCTAGAGTCATTTTTTCAACCCAATTTTTTGTTACTCTTTTATATTTCTTATATTTACTAATTCTAGTAATGGGATCTTTATCAACACTATCACTGGAGGGTGATGGTTTGATTGATGTGATGGTAATTACGTTAATAGGTTCCTTTATTTCATAAATTATGGAATTGAAATAGGCATATAGACTATGAAACTATTCTGCAAGATATTCCTTAGTTTGTTTCTCTTGCTTGGTCTTTTGAATAAACTTAACAGAAGACATTTGAAAATTATGGATATATATTTCATGATTTGGTGGGCATAGGTCCATTTGAATTATATTATAATGTGTTATAGTCATGTCTTCCTCTTTCTTATCTAAAATTTATTTTTCAATTTCAATATATTGATCACTTGTGAAAGAATCTATAATAAGCCTCAAAGTGGTTCTAGATTTCTTTGGTTGAGGGGTTTTTTGAAATATATTGGTAACCACATTAAAGCTAAGGAAAACATCCTTAAAAACTTTCCTTTTATTTGTTAATAATTTTTAGATCCAAGGAGAGGGTACACAGATTGAGGAGGCAACCATCTATGTATTAGTGGTACTAGTGGGAAAAATAGGAGTTTATTCTTAAGTAAAAACTAGGAAACTTTTAAATACTTTAGAAGTAATGTGATTTATATGGGAAACAAGAATTCAAGATGGATAAAGAATAGGGGGAGGATAAGGATCATGAGGAGGAGGAGGAGTTTTATAAAGAGGATAAGAATTTAGAGAGTTCACATGTGAAGGAGATGGAATGATAGGTGGATCATATATGTTCACTTGAGAAGTTGATCTAAAAGGATAGGATGGAATGATGGGTGGATAAGTGGTAGGTGTGGTTCAAATATGGATAGTATATGTGTTGGTCATTATAACTATTATGTATTAACATATAAAAAGTGAATACTTAAAATTTATAGAGGTGGTATCAATAGGTAGCTACATTAGAGAAGGTGGAGGCCTCTTAATTTATAATTTATTCTTTGTTGTGCATCATCACCACATGTCTTATTTGGTGCTTTATTTATTTTATATATTGTCTATCACCTTCATTATTTAGTCTTGGACTATGTAATATATACACAACATCTGAAGGAGATGGTTTAAAAAAAAATCACAAGTTTATACATCTTCATAAAAGAGCCTTCTCCTTCTGTTAAAGTTCCTCCTAATTTTTACTTAGCTACATTATTCATAAATCAAGCTTGTGATATTTTTAGGATAAATTTAGTCTAATCCAAGTCATATACCTATTTGAAAACCAAATTTATTTGTGGTAGAGGTAGAAATTGGATTTTATTTTCATAATCAAGGTCAGTCAAATCACTTCCTTGATATAAAATTCCCTTAGTGACCCATTCTATTCCATATGACTTTAGCTTTATTATAATCATTCATATATAATATAATTTCATTATTTTTAAATCATTCTCATAATTTGTCGACTAATATTTCATATGCATAATATGATGGTAGATTATTTCTAGTCATAATTTAGACTCCACGTAGCCTTTTTCAATAAAAAATAAGTCTCTTAGACACATATAAATACATTCTAATGATCACTAATTTTTTTTTATATTATAAGCATTAAATAAATTATTGTATATATAATAACTCAAACTAATTGGAAAAAGGATTCTATCTACTTTATTTTCTTTACACTTCATGTTAATTTGTTTAATTTTCTAAAACACTTCAATCAAACCCATTTTATTTTGTAAAATTTGGGAAATTTGTATGAAAATCCAAGAAAAACACCAATTATAATATACATGAACCTTATAAATAAAATAAAATAATTGACATATTTTTATACCAAAGATGTAGCTTTGAAGGAGATCCTCATTGTAGTAATTCCCTCCAATATCCTTATTGTTAGCATAATGCAGGCATCATTTACTCTCTTGAAATGCTTATTTATTTATTACAATAATAATTGAGGGTAATATTCATAAATTTTAGTTATGTTGATGTATACGTGAATAGGTGAGTCTAGGCCATTTTTTCATTGTTCCAATGCAATAGAAGAAACAAGAATTCATATAAAAGCACTAGGAAGACTCCAAGTTAACCAATTATTAATTAATTTTTTTTTTTAATAGTGTTTCATCAAAAATAATATCTATGAATAGACACATCCATATGTATAATGTGTTAGTCTATTCCTTCCCCATCACTCTATTTAAGAATTATATTATATCTGACAACTCATTATCAATGTTTGATCTATGTAATTTTTTTGGCACCTTGGATGGTATTTTCTTCCTGTATTTCAACCACAATTAGGATAATACCATTTTTCATACACCATTATATTCTAATAAATTAATTTACCCAATTTATTTGGTAATTTAAAGGTACTCTTCTCTTTGTGAAAGTTTGAAGACATAATTCACATGTCAGTAGTCTATATTTTCAACTATTTCAATATCAACTGATTTCACTTGTATGGTCACCTTGTAATTATATTCAGCATAGAAATGTACCAAATTCTTACACTAAATGGAGGTTGTGAAACAAGTTGTGTGATAAAAGCCACTCTTAAAGAGTCTTTGACTAATTTTTATCTTGTATCCTATCACAAAAATTAGCCATATTGACATGGCCCAACCTAGAATCATGAATTTATACAAAACTAGTTTGCATTAAAGATAATTTATCTCACCCTTGATATTTATATTTCATTTTGATAGTTTTATTCATTTGATAGGTTTTTATTTTGATAAAGTCATTGTGAATTTTGTATACAATATCAAGGGGAAGCTATGTTTTCATGGGTACAACAACTAATTAATGGTATTCATAAAGATAAATTAGATATTTTTCTAATGACAATTGTAGTTTTTGTAAGGAAATTAAAAGAGAAGTTTGTATTAACATATCAATTTGAATATTGAAGGAACTATAATTTTCTTGCATAGGCATCCTCAAAGAAAAATAAATAGACTATATGGAAAATCAAGATGTATAAAACTTTAGATTTTATTGAATCAAAAATATTTCAAGTTATAATTACCTATTACATAATACTTGAAGGGTTGATAACAACATAGAATATGACTTCATGCAAGGATTAAGACTGAATATATTTTGACATAGAAAGCAGGTGTCATCACAATTTTATTATAAATGGTAACCTTTAAAATTGATATATAATAGTTATGGAACATGTTTCCATGATTTAGGAAACTTTTTTAGTGATTTGGGCTCCATTAGTCATGTAAGGCTTGATGGAACATTTAAAATTTCATTAAACACTTTATTACTCTATATCATCAAACAAAAAAATACCATCTATCCAGAAAATACTTTATTCATAACAATATATTATTATTTGATATAGATAAATGGTGTTGTTTAGGCATTGAATAATTCTTATCATTGCATCAAATTTTTGATCTATGAGTTTAACGTCATTGAGAATTGATGTTTACCTATAACAATTTATTTCTCTGATAGGTAAATGAGTGAGGGAATGATGAGTTCCAAACACCTTTATTTAATCCAATTAGTGTTTGACACTGAGTACCCCCTAATTAGTATATAGGTGAAATGACCCCGATTTGTAATGGACTTGGTACATGGAATTGATTACTTAGACACTTAGGAAAATTTTCAAATAGGAGGATCAACATGAACTTTTTAGGCTAAATATTTATAGTCAAAATTCATCATTTTGATTTAGTCTACTTAGTGAATAAAAATTTGGAAAGAAATGAGAGCTTAAATTTTTTTCTAATAGGAAATTGAATTTCGATATCTGAAGACTAATTTTTACACTAAGTTTTTGTAATTAAAATTGATTGCATTAACTTGGTCTACTCATTAGTTCAAAAATTGGGAAATAATAAAGACTTATTTTTTTAATGACAACAATATATATTAACATCATATCATTATTATTATTACTATATTTTAGAAATATTACTTATATTAATATAATAATAAATTAATCATAACTTTCTAAATTTTGCCCTATTCCCTTGTCTTTAGTTGTAAATTTTGATTGTTGGGGAATGTTGGCAATTTTTTTAAAGGTTTGAATTATTATGATATTTTAATGCATGTCAACACAACTATATTATTAATAAAAATTATCTAATTATGAAAAATCATGTGTAAAATTATATAATAACACACTAAATAATATTATAACAAATTTCCATGCCAAAATTTATAATTAATAGAATAATAATGAGTGAAATCAAGCACTTTGATTGACTGATAATATAAAATATTATATATGATGAATAATAAGTGAAATCATGCACTATATTACATTTATATTAATATAATTTAGATGTCTTTTTATCTCACATTGTTTATTTTTTATACTATAAAACCAATGTATCTTGCATTTAAAGAGGTTGTCAGATGCATTTGTTTTCAATAAGCACCAAAGTTGTAAAATTTAAAATGTATCCAAGTAAGATGTAGATAATAAAAATCTACACACAATAGATTTTGATGTCAAAACTTCCTCTTTGACCCTCATCTGACCCCACATCTAGGGGACCACCTAATCAAATAGACTCACTTACTTACCTGACTCCTGACTTAAAACATTTAACTAGACCACTTAATCCACCTCACTTTAACCTATTTTCCTATAACACCTCAGCTGTCAATGGTTGGCCTAACCATGGATAGTTATGCCCCCAAACCTATATTAAAACACTAAATAATTGACATATTTGTGTGAGATAAGAATTTTGTTGAATAGAAGCTTGCTTTTAAAACTAGCTTTAAAACTTCCTCCATCCCAATTAGGAACTTGATCCTACAAGAGGAGAAGAGGAGGAAGTGAAATAAATACACAAATGAATTCATGTCAAATCTATTGTATTTTCTTGTGTAGGTATCCAAAATCCATTTATTAAGAAAACAACAACATTGGAGACCTAAACCTCTATCCACGTCACTTTCAAACACTGAAGTACCATCACTCTTGCCAAATTTCCTCAACCCTCAACCATGAATTTATAGGTATCTTGTGCTTATTTTCATTTATTTATCTTATTTCTAACCTCCCTACTCCAACCAAACCCCTTGACATCTTATTCTCCCTCCCATAGACCTATATCAAAACCCCCACCTACTTATTCATCATTTTACAACTCCACTTAAATATCATACTAAAACACATAGGCAACCATCAATGGTTAGCCCAACTATTGATGGTTACCTCAACCATAATCAGTTACCCACCCATCATTGGTTACACCAACTGCAATCAGTTAACCTAACCATCATTGGTAACTATGGCACAAAAATATAGTAAGCAATTTTGAGCCCTTTAACCTCAACCAAACCCACTTTTCTCTATTTCTACCTAATAATAGTAACCTTTCTAATTTTTTGGATTGGACCCTAACCATTTTAGCATAAGTATTAACCCAATTTTTATATTTTTAGTTGTTTTCTTTAAATAAGCATTTACTTTATCTTTCTTGCATGTATTTATTTTCATATCATTAAATGCAAGTATCCTTTCTTTTCATTTTTATCAACTTAATTGTTATAATTGTGGATTGATAGCCTCCTTGTAAACACTATGCTTCTTGGATCTAGCTCACGCTAGGCAGTCCACTCAACGATCCATCTAAAAAACCCTTTTTCAAGTGTTTTTCTTATTTACAAGTTGTTTTTTCCTATCCAAAGAGGAGTTCCCACTATCATCTAGATTTACAAATGCACTTTACTAGGTATTCTTCTACACACCCTATTACTAATTTCATTACTTTACTTCCAAACTAAGAAATGAGTGATATTAACTGAAACATTTTATCACATTTAATGGGGCCTAGCTCTTTTTTTCTTCCTTATTTTTTGTTCATCTAATGAAATCAAAAAAAAAATTTAGGATTAAAATAAACTTCTTGCACACATCAATTGTCTGTTTGTCTTAGTGCATCTAGTAACATAGAGGGAAAAGTAATTAATTGTAGTTTTATCACTTGTTATCACACACCCAACCAAACCACAAAAAAATTAACACATCAAAACCTACTTGAGACAATGCCCTACTAGGATTTCATCACCTAATGATAACCTTACCCCTATCCATCTATCCTACTTGGATTTCACCAAAAAGGGGAGAACCAACTTAGCTCTCTGGCTAAGTATAAACTCTGAACTTGATATATTTTGGCTAAGCACCTAACACTCTTACCACTGTAGGACTATGAAGTGAGGGGGTAGGCTCCAATACCAAGCCATGCACTGAAGTTTAACATATATTTTCCTCTTGAACTCCTAAACAACTTGAAACTAACCTTAGATTGCCTCTTTAGTACTCAATCTACAAGCTAAATTCCCTCTTCAGACTTTCTAAGGGATAATACAAAAGTGATCTAAAAATAATTCTAGGATTTTACACACTTTTAGTGTATGCATTATTTGCCTTAAATTCTTTTCTTTTAATTTCTCTTTGTTTGAGGTGTGAGTTTCATCATATTTATTATCTTATCATATGGTCTTTACTAGACAATTGTTGAGAAACCAAACTGATCAACCATCACCTTCTTCCTCTTCCTCCATGGAGTACAATTCTAATGATGAGGGTTCACCTCATTTTACTCCCCCTCCTACTAGAATCCTAGTGGTTTCTAAAGGCAATGTGGCCTTCACTACCTTGACATCAATTTATTTTCTCTTCAACACTACCTTAACAACTTACTCAACCATACCTCTATTGATTCAATTCCTCATATGGATCCTCCTTATGGTATGCCTCCCCACTTTATGGTGGTACTACCTCAACCCAACCCTTATTGACCCAAGCCTCATCTTCTTCTAATGTCCCATCTACTACCACTACCCAAACCCAATTCAGTATTCTAACCTCAAATGAAACACATCCTACCACACCCCACACTTCACATATAGGTTCAACTTTACCTCTAGTTACCTATACTCCACCTACCATGGGTTTGTCGTCTTCCCCTGTTTCCACCCTTCCCCTCATCTCAACCAACCCATTAACTTTTACCCCATTTTAGAACATGGTTCTCTCTATACCTAAAACACTTCCACCCATTAGCACTAGAGTCACCACTCAACCTCAACTTACCCAACCTCAACCCACCACCTCAGCCCTACATTTAACTCAACCCACCTCCATTCCTCAATAAGTGCCCATGAAAACCCATCAATATGTATCTAATCCACAAGGGTACATATCACCTTCCACCCAACCATTTTTTTCAATTAACCCCTATGTGACACCATCTCAACCTTTTGTGACCACTTACTAATATGTGGCATATTCATCACCTTTTATCACTTATCCAAACATAGCTACCACCCAACCTCAATAGAATGTGCCTCTTAATTATGTAGCTTTGTAACCCCAACCAGACTTGATCAAGATGTGAATGGATAAAATGACCAACTTGGAGTCATCCATCTTTGAGTCTCATAACCTTTTACCCTATGATCATATTTTTAATGAACCCATTAATCCATCCATCCCTATCTATGCTTATCCTCCTCAGTGGAAATTTCTCAAGTTCTTCAAATTTCAAGGTAAGGAGGACCCCCAATAACATTTGAGATCATTCTATCATTCTTGTTATTTAATCACATACGATGATGCTCTCCTTGTTTGAACCTTCCCTATGTCATAATATGGACCCTCCCTTGATTGGTATAGTTATCTTCCCATGTACTCCATCTTTTCTTATTCTCAACTAGCCCAAATCTTTTTAGAACACTTTTTGGTAAATACATCTAAAAAGGTTTCTATTGCTGACCTCTATTCAATTAAGAAATTTTATGATGAGTCAATTGTTGATTTTATTACTAGATGGATAGGTCTCATCAACTAAAATTATTTCTCCTTACCCCAACCCAAACTAATTTAAATTTTCTCTTGAGGTTGTGCCAAACATATTTCCCCCACTCTTCAAGTTCAAACCTTCCAAAATTTTTATGAGGCATTCACCATGGTACAAAAACTTGAAAACTGGGCCATTGATGAAGGGAAATTAAAATTATGGAACAAAAATTCTAGTTTTAAATCCAATGATCCTTCTTCTACCAAAACCACTAACCAATCTAATACCAAGTCAAAAGCATCTGCAAACTCAGTTGTTATAAAAATTACTCCACCTCTAAATTTCAACCAACCACCTCAAACCAATTCTTCAAACTCTCCTCAAGAACAAAACCAAAACCAAAACCAAAACCAAGCTCCTCCAAGACAATATACTCCCATTGGAGAATCATATGCATCAGTTTTGGATAAATTATTCAAAGCCAACCTCATCCAACTTCCACCAATTAAACCACCCTATAAATTTGAATATTTCACCCCGTACCTAGGTGGTATACAAAAAATGACCATTGTGCCTTCCATCATGTTGTAGGACATGACATTAATAAATGTAATACCTTCAAAATTCTTGTCCAAAAATTAATTGATAGTGGAGAACTTACATGTGATAATCCCACTGCACCTCTTAATTAGTCTCTTGACATCTTCCATAAACCTTCTCTCAATCATGCTCCTACCTAACCCCAAGATAATAAACCCAAATTATCCCTTTCTCATGAGGCACACATAATCAATGCTATTAGTAATGAGCCCAATGTTGAATGAACCATTACCTCAATCTCCCAAATGGAAATATTAAACTCCCCACCTATTTTTTTGGATACCCAAATGCAAGAATCAACCACCCCTCTCTCTTCATTTAAGGAGACATTATCTTTAACTACCTCTCCTTTGGTGGAAGCACTGATGAAGGCAACCATTTATTTAACTACCCCTTTTTCTTCCACTCCACCAATTCAAGTGGTATAACTATCCTTTATTCTTTTGGATACCCAAACAAAGGAATCAACAATCTCTACACCTCCCATTTATGATACCACACCAACCTCTCTTATCATAGGACCATCCATTCTCCTTTCAAAAACCATCCCAAAAATGGAGATCACTTCATCTACCCAACCACCAATTTTAGAATATTCCCTTAAAGATAATAATGAAAGAGCCAATCTATCTTCTCCACCTATGGGCTTAAGTTTTTGAATTGATAACCAATGAACTAAACCCATCTATAAGCCCTTTTCTAGACTAGTCCAAAGTCTAGAATTAGCTTCTCAACCCAATTTTGATAGAGCCACCTTTTGGCATCATCTTGGGTTACCTTACCAAGGAAAATCCAAATCCTTAACTTCACTTAAATATACCCTTAATCCCATCATGACCCCTTCACCAAATACTTCTTCCAATACCATAAGTGAACCATCCCAACTACCCCCATCTAAAATTACCAAATCACCTTAAGCCTCTTTCACCAAACCAATCAAGAACCTAGGGATTCTCCCAACACCTAGTCATGTTTAACCCCCTCTAAGTTTGGATTTAACTCCATCTAGTCCACCAAAGGAAAATCTAACTAAAATACCTAAGAAGGTAGAGTTACCCAAACCTCTACCTTGAACTAAACCCATACCACCTCCTTCCTACTTACCTTCCATCTTAGGACCCCATCCTTCTACCATACCAGTTACCTATTCTTCATCCAAGAAACCATCCCCTTTTTCTCCACCTATAACCATCAAACCCTTTGGTTCTCCATCATTATTTACCAACCTATCTACCTCTACTTTCCCACCTATAGCTAAATTTTTGTCATCCAAGACCTCCATGTCAAAATATCCAACCTCTAAACTAACCATAACCAAGCAAACCCAACCAAAACCACTAACCAAAATCATTCCCCAAACTCCAACTTCCACTCTACAACCTATGCCCAAGAAGGTTACCATTCTTAAAACCCAAAACCCATTACCTCCAACACCTTTTCTTAAATCCTATTTAACCATTTTACAAAAAGTATTGCAAACTTCCTCCATTATATTACCTCCAATCAAACCTTTTGACCCTTTACATCCTAAAACAACATGGTTAAATGATAATTTAATTTAACTTTACCATAAGAATCTTGGAAATGATATAGAGAATTGAAAATCCTTCCAAACACTTATCCATTATATTTTATATGAAGATGATCTCTTGGAAGAACCCACCTCACCAAAACCCATCACTATCATTAATGAATATCTTCCATCCTCATCAACCCCACTTTCCCCAAAGTCAAAATACTCTAATATCATCCTTCCTAACTTTTTTTTATCAATACAATTATTTTGGGTCCCCTAACCTATCAAAATAATGGCCATAATAAGACCCTATAATGATCTAACATGATTCCCATACCATTAGTATCATACAACATCAAGATGATGATTCCATTCTCACCTACCTTAGTGTCAGGGATTCTTCTATCCACAAATCTCTATTTATTGAGAACCAAAACATTCTAAATGAATCAACCATTAGTGTTAACTTCAAAACTTAGGGTAACCCTTATATCATCAAAATTATCCAATCCTTAAACTCCATGGAGTAACAATATTACCCGTCTTCACTTCAAAACTATAGCATAGCATTTTCATGTTCCTACATGGATATGCTCAGGATTGACACTTCTATTTCCCTCCATAACATTGTTACTCATCCCAAGGCAAAGCCAATTCAGTAAAAGCATTGTATAATGCATCCTCACATATCCCTCCTAGTTAAAGAAGAGATTCAACTTCTCTTATCTATTGACTTCATCCAACCCATTGACTACCCACAATGGGTTTTTAACATCATTCCCATCACCAAGATTATAGGAGGACTTTCCCTCTGTATCAATTTTCATGACCTCAACCTTGCTTACCCTAAAGATGACTTGCCTTTACCAAAGATCAACCAAATTATTGATATTAAATATGGTCATGAAATATTATCTCTCATAGATGGCTTTTCAAGTCATAACTAGATCTTAATTGCTCCTAAATATCAACATAAAACTTCCTTTATCACCCCATGGGGAACCTTCTACTATAAAGTCATGTCCTTTGGATTGTTAGAGCAACCTATCAATGGGATATGATATATATCTTTCATGATCTCATCCATAAAATCATAGAGGGCTATGTGTATGATCTCCTTGGGAAATCCAAACACCATAAGGATCACCTATATGTTCTCACCATCATCTTAGACCACCTAATTCATTATCATGTCAAGCTCCCTCCTAGGAAATGTATCTTTATAATATTATTAGGTAAGCTTCTTGGTTTCATAATATTTCTATATGGAATCTAAATAGACACTGCTAAAGTTAGAGTATTCTTGGCTATGCCTCCTCTTACTAAGCTTAGGTAACTCTATAGCTTGTAGGGTAAACTTCAATCCATCCATCATTTTATCTCCTAATAATATAATAAATTCCATCCTTTCCACCACATCCTAAAGAAGGACACCTCTTTTAAGTGGACCAAATAATGTCAATAATATTTCTATTTAATCAAGGATTATCTTATTTCTCCCCTATCCCCAACACTCCTAAGGAATACCAGCCCTTTTACCTATATATATATATATATATATATATATATATATATATATATATCCACCACTGATCATTCCTTTGGGGAAATGCTTACTCATGGTGTTAAACTATCACAAAGACCAAGTCATCTATTACATCAAATTCACTCTTATCAAGTATGAAACTTAGTATAACCATCCCAAAAATCTTTGCCTTGCCTTAGTTTTTGTGGCCTCTAAACTCTATCATTATCTTCTTAATCATAAAACATATACTATCACTAATACTGACCTCCTCAAGTTCATTCACTCTAAGCCATATCAAAACCAACATATGGCTAAGTTGCTCATGCTTATAGATAAATTTTATCTTGAGCTCCTTTCACAAAATTTCATTAAAGGGGAGGTCATCACTGACCAATTGGTTGAATCCCCTTTACTAGATAATTAACCTTTTTCTCTTGCCTTTCTAGATGAGTCTATTATAACTCTTTCTTGGGAAGAACCCACGTACCAAATGACCATGTTTTTTGATGGCTATAAATGAAAAAATAGTTGGTGTGTTGGAGTTATTCTCATTTCCATTAATGGTGAACCACTACCCCTTTTGTTTAAAATTGACTTCAAATACACCAACAATGTGGCTAAGTATGAATCCCTTGTTATAGATCTCCAAACTTCTCTAGCCTTAGGGGTCAAAATAATTAGTATATTTGGAAACTCCCTATTACTCATCAATTAAGTCAACAAATCTTGTTAATTCAAGCATGATATCCTATTAAATTACAAACAACTGGTAGATGTACTCTTGGCATCATTCAATCATTACATTATTTAGTCCATTCCTTGATCTACCAACAAATTGTGGACACAATGGCCTACCTTGCTTCCCAAATTCCATATCAACCTATTGAATCTAAACTATTCATCACTATCCACTAATTTATCATACCCTCATATATTAGTTCTAATATCCCTACCATTTATATTGTGGAGACATCTCCTTTTAACATCATGTATGACTAAGCTTTTGACTACTTTAACCTTGGCATCATTCTTCCCAACCTTTAAAAGAATGACCAAAGAGCCTTTGTTCATAGTAACTCTCATTATAACATCCTAGGGGGGAATCCTTTACAAACAAGGTTTTGATGGCCTCCTTCTTTATTGCCTTTGTAGTCATGAAACTTTCCACACCATCAAGGAAACACATGACAAAATTTGTGGGGGACACTTTAGTGGTCTATTCACCTTGGTTACTATTGGCCCACCCTTAATAAGGACTATTAAAACTATGTAAATAGGTGTGTCATATTTCAAAAACATGCTATCTACATCATGCACCTCCTCATGACCTTTAAGTATCTATTAATTATTGGCCCTTCTCGTAATGGGGTCTTAACTTTATTAGGGAAATCAATGCCCATTCTTCATAATGACACCAATATATCATTACTAACACTAAATTTTTCACCAAACATGTGGAAGACATCCCCCTTATATCCAGCAAAGCCAAAAAAATTATTGACTTCATCAATCACCATATCATATGCCACTTTGATGTTTCTCATAAGATCATCACCGATAATGGTAAATCTTTTTAAAATTGAAAACTCCAAGGTATTTGTGAAACTTTTGGCATCAATTTAAGCTTTTCCTCACCTTATCATCCATAATACAATGGATAGGTAGAAGCCTTAAACAAAACACTGATCAAGATGATCACCAAAGTAGTAAGTGCTTCAGGTTAGGATTGGCACTTGCACATCCCTTTTGCTTTATGGGCCTATTACACTAGCATTCAAACTTATATGGGTATGACCCATTTCTCTCTCATCTTTAAATTCAAGTAAATATTACCTCTTAAAGTCCAAATTTGATCCCTTCACATATCTTTACATGAAATCCTTTCTAAAATAGATTATTGTGAAGAATGCCTTGTGCATCTTAAACTCCTTGATGAACATCACCTCATATCCTTTAATCATCTTCATGTCTATCAAGAATGGATCAAATGCACATATAAAAAACACCTAAAAGAGCAAGAGTTCAACATTAAAGACCTTTTCCTTAAGAAAAACTAACATGTAACTAATATGGAGAAAAGAAAAAAGGGTAAGTTTGATTTTAATTAGATTGGACCCTACATCATAACCCATAAGTATGGATTAGGATCTTATTTTTTTATCCTTTCTTGAGGGAAAACTATAACTTGAGCCTCTCAACACTTTGAATTTGTGTCCTTTCTATTATTAAAATAGGGATCAAACTCATTTTTGTTTTTAACTTAAGCTCAGCCCTTGGTTTATGATATTTTCACTACCTTTCACATCCATAACTCCTTTGGGAATAGTCGATTACAACACAGAACCATGTGATTATCCATCATATTTATGACCTAATCCTAAGCATGGGCACCACGAATCTACTCATGGCATGATTCTCATGGATACTTTTTGTCTTTAATTAGATGGAATCCCATGGTCAATTGTCTGTCAAACCACTTTCCCCATTTAACATTAACCTTTTATGCTCAGGCTTTACCTCCATAAAGGTCAAATTTTGAATCCTAAATAGACTTGTCCATGTCTAATATGTATTCAAAAAATTTACTTATATTGCAGACTAATTATTTGAAGCATAACTACCTAATAATATTATTTATATTGTAGACTAGTCCTTTGAAGGATAGTTACCTAATAATTAAAAGTTGCTTAAAAATAGACTTCTCCCTTGAAGGACAACTATAAAATCCAATCCTAGACCACTCCCTTAAAGGATGGCTATAAAATAATCATTTGGAGCTTCCTACATTGTTTAGCTTCAACAACTTATCAAAATAACAAAAAACAAAAAATAATCCTATATAAAAATTAAAGAAAGTAATCTGTAATTAGCTCTTATATGTGGCATTAGTAGACATCCCACATTGATAAGTATACATCTCATATTAAGGAATAGACTTGTCTATTATGGTTCTATGGTCACCTATAGAAAGAGCAAGCTAGCCCACATCAGGCTACTATTTCACCTATTTCCCATTTAACTATCTACTTGTCACCTACTTTCCTTCTATACCTGTTCTCAAGGGACTATGAGCTTACTTGATAAAGCTTGATCAAGACCCCCTCTTTGTCAATCAAATCAAGCTTTTTCAAAACATTCAATAGGTTTATGTTCCCTAAGTCAATCCAACTATGGTTTCTCATTGATACATCCTTTCCACTTGAAACATCATGCCTATGATCATATGTCTCATGATTTTATATCTTTCTCACATTTAGTTTGTTATCTAAAACTACTCTATATTTTTCCATCTAGACATTATCCCTAAGAATAAGGCAAAAATAAACCGAACACCTATCTTATACATAAATAAAACATTAGGAACCATAACATTGTAACCATTCAAAACATGCCATTATAACTTCATCCCTACAAAATATCATATAATATATCCACAACATTACCACATTATCTATCTAGTTGTAATATTTGTACATGCTCATCATATCTAACCATATTGCCATAATCATCTCATAAACAACATTATCCACATCTATCTATCAAATAGTCATGATCAAATGTGAACTAAACCAAATCACAACCAAAACCTAAATCAAAATCAAGTTTTAAAAAAAATCATAGAAACCACCCACTATCTAACTGAAGCATCTAATTAACCATAAGCATGCAAAAACATATATGTCATTCATTACATCAAAATGAAAATACCTCAATACACCCATACATAATCATCATGAACATAAAAACATCATCATATGACAACATCATCATGAATGTAATCACATAACATCAATATATTTAGGATAATCAAAAAAATAATCATCATATACATCAATATGGAAATATATGCCATAATATATCAATATCTCTCTCATATACATCTCACATCATCAGCACATAGGCTGGTATCAAAATATAAATCATGTATAGATCATAAAATATCATCTGTCAAGCTCTTAAGACATCAAGACCACTACCACCCACACCACTACCACCTAAACCTTCTAGACCTAGACCTACACTACCACCTCATGGTCCCCCATAGCATCTCTACCTATCCAACTATCAAGGCCCACTAACTTGGAGTAGCTATTGATGGACCCCCTAATAAGTTGGCCATATACTCTCCATAATACATGACCTCTGGTAGCTAGGCTAGCACCATCACCTCATAATATCTCAGCTCCTTGATGGTGGCTAGGTACTATGTCCTCAAAACTATGTCAAGAGTTCCTCCTACTCTTACTACAACTACCCTTGCTCTTTATCTCAGTGAATCTCTCTCCTATGTTACTAACCTAAGAGAGATCCTTGCCTGATCATGCTCACTAGTTAGAGTAACATTATACCTCTATAAAGTGACTATTTGTGAATGTAAAGTAGTACCCTATCCTTATAATCTAGTCACCTAGGCTTGAGCACTACAAGTACTAATATTTCCTATCCATCCTACCTTCCACTTTAAACCTATGTAAGATCTATGACCATTGAATGCTATTACTCATTAGCCCATCTAAAATCCATTATGACATACCTGGCTTAGAACCATGTTGCATAACCATCAATAATCCCTACGTCATTTACAACTACCCTTATTGAGAGCTCCTCAAAATCCAAGACAAACTCCTATGGTTATGGCTCTGAGAGTGAAAATTTTGCATCCTCTCTCTTATATCATGGAAAATTAGGGGGGATTTCCTACACCAGTCCAAATTATCTCTATACTCAGTCAAATGGGATTAGCTTAGTCTCCTCATCCCATCTCCCATATATTTAGTGCCAATTGTGGAGTGATAATGTGTGGTACCTATACCTAGGCCAAATAGGCCAATCCACATATGGCCTCCATAAAGCATCACCTACCACCAAGCCCTCCAAAGCATACCTAAACCAATCAATGTTACTAGTTCCTCCACTAACACCTATCAATGTATCAATATATCTCCATCACATGAAACCCACTAGAAAGGCTACCTAAGTGAATCCCTACCTAAGGTATAGGTATGTGTGGTACCTATACCTAGACCAAATAGGCCAATCCACATATGGCCTCCATAAAACATCACCTACCACCAAGCCCTCCAAATCATACCTAAACTAATCAATGTTACTAGTTCCTCCACTAGCACCTATCAATGTATCAACATATCTCCATCACATGAAACCCACTAGAAAGGCTACCTAAGTGAATTCCTACCATGATACCACCAATGGTCTCAAAAAATTAATGTGCTTAGATTCCCAATAGTGTATCACAAAATTGATACTAATACCATACTATATGTGTGCTCAAAAGGCCCATAACTCCCTATATATCTAGACTAGTAGCATTGGGGCCCATCAAATTATAGTCCCCCCAAGTAGCATCTCCATTAATACCCCTAGTAGTAGGTATGAAAACCATCCATGGATAAAATATAGCAAATCAAATCATGTCACTACCATCATCATCATCATCATCATCATCGGGAGGCATTTATCTTTTGAGCCACTTGGTACAGTAGTTTGAT
This sequence comes from Torreya grandis, assembly GCA_037957365.1. Taxonomy (NCBI): domain Eukaryota; kingdom Viridiplantae; phylum Streptophyta; class Pinopsida; order Cupressales; family Taxaceae; genus Torreya; species Torreya grandis. Next base: position 260,507 of record JARHVA010002898.1, read on the forward strand.
CCTAAACTCCCCTACATGCCACCAAACATGCTCTTAATTGGCTTTATATATAAGATATATATAATAGTCTCTATCCTAACTCTTGATATGATAAATGGGCTCCCATTGGATGGGTAGTCATGTGATCCTAGTCACATCCTCTAATAGGATGGTCATCTCACTATTTAGCAACATAAAAGTGTTCATCCCTAAGTCCCATCTCTCAATGAGTGTGATGATCATGACCACATCCTATGGCAGGTGTTGATAATGTATCATCACTCCTAGCCAAACCATTTATAGATACCTCTAGTCCTCTACTATCATTCTATCTTAAAAATTATCAAAGATCCCAAGGACTTCATCCCTTATCTAGATCTAGTCATGTGCCTACAAAACCATAGTTAGCACATGTCACCATTTTTCATTCCCAAATCAACCTAATTTATCAACCTACACTTAAATCTTTCACAACTATTTAATCTCTACCCTAGCCTATCATACCAACACCTAACACCTCTATCATAAACATGTGCCTTATTCACATAATATTAATAGCCTACTTAAACCTCCTGCACCAACAACTCACTCTATTCCTACTTAACAGTTTTTCTAACTCACCCCAAACCACTTCATTCACATCCACATTTTCACTTATTTACACCACTTTCATTTAACAACATAACTTTCAAACATTTCAAAACATTCTTTTACATCCACTTTTTTTAACACACATCCCCCTGATCCCTTTGACTATAGATGGTTCCTTTAACTATCAATAGTGCCCTAGGGGCCATTTCCCACTGGTGGTTGACCATTGGTGATTAGGTCAAACCACTATTAGTCACTGTGCATGAATTTTGGTGGTGAAACCCTACCACTTTCTTCCTCCCTAACACCACTAAACTCACCTAATTACAAAATCATACCACTTAATACTATCTTATAATCCATCTCCACTATATCAAACTTTTCCCCCAACTATCCCTAACTAATTTGGCTAATTTTCTCCACACCTAAAAACTAAGGCATCCTGGCCCAGGGATATTTCCCCAAACCCTACCCCACTACTCTAACCTACTCAAATGTAATTATACACTCACAAATTTATCTATATTATCAATTTTAAAATAACCCCTACCTCATTCTATGATCATTGGCATGGTGAAAGTCCTTGTACCACTGCTCAGTCATGTCCTCATCCACCCTCCATCTAGTCAACACTCCAATCAACTAGACCACTCACCCACTCACAATTATCCACCTTAGTAATATCCATGACAAGTCGCCAACATGAAAAAATGCTTAGAGTGTAAAATCTATAATCACAAGTCAAAATGGTAAAAATTATTTACCTTTAACCATCACCAATTAAGGGTAAACATCATTGATCGATCCTAAGGGACACCCTAACCATCATTGATTGGGTTCCTTAGTACTTTGTACCACTTTCTCACCAAGACCCCTAACTTAAAATTTGACCTTTTTGTAAGAGCTAAATTTATCTTGAAGTTATTTTGGGGTTTCATGTCTCTAGAGACATGTAGGTAGTGTCTACTTTCCTAGAGCATATGGATCCAACTCATCCATCCCCTCCCTACCCATACCCAACAACCCCACTATTACACCTTAACATTGGTATTATTGACTTGAATCATTTTCATGCTTTGTGATGACTTTATCATGGTCATCTTAATCACATTGACTAACCTTGCCATGTTGAACTTTTGAACTTTACACCACCTCATGCACAATCTAACCTATTATGTTTTTTTATGGGATTACTTCCTACCCTAGTAACTTATGACCAACACTAACCCTATCTAGATAGCTTGATAGCGCTAACTTGATCATCTATACCCAACACTGTGGGCTGGTCACCCCTATCCCATGTCCTTCTAAGATCACCCTTATTTTTACTAGCATTGGAAACTTTAGTCTTTACATGATTTTGACTATCACTGTTAGTCACATTTTGTGCACATGTTTACATCTCAAATGCCTAACATTTTTCTATCACCCACCTCATGACTTCCAATTTATCATTTATCAAACCCTAACTCAATTTCTCTTTCACCTTATCAACTCCTAATTTGAGGGGGAACACTTCCTCCCATACTTAGGGTAACCAGACCTTGACCAACCATCTATTTTTGTTCTATATCTTGTTATATCAAATCTACATAACAAAAAGGGGGAAAATTTAGACACTCAAAATATGCACATCATAGCTTTCAATGTCAAAATTGCCTCTTTAACCCTCATGTGACCTTGTGTCTAAGGGACCACCTAGTCAACTAGACTCACTTACTTACCTGACCCTTGACTTACACATTTAACTAGACCACTTAACCCACCACAATTTAACCTATTTTCCTCTAACCCCGCAATCGATGATGGTTGGCCTAACCATTAACGGTTAGGCCCCAAACCTATTTTAAAGCACTGAAGTATTAACATCTTTATGCAAGATAATCATTTCCCTAAATGGAAGATTGATTTTAAAATTGGCTTTAAAACATTGTAAACTAGTAGCTTTATTTTCCCCCATCAAATTAGAAACTTCATCCCAATTAGTAACTTCATCCTACAAAAGGAGAAGTAGAAGAAGTGAAAAGAATCCATAAATGAATTAATGTCTAGGCTATTGTATTTTTTTGTGCATATATCTAGCATACCTTCAATAAGAAAGTAACAACATTGGAGACCCAAACCTCTATTCACATCACTTTCAAAGGCAAAAGTATCAACACTCTAGTAAAATTTCCTCAGCCCTCCACCATAAAGTTATAGGTATTTTGTGCTTGTTATCATTAATTCATCTTATTTATAACCTCCATGCCCTAACCAGATCCCTTAACATCTTATTCTCCCTCCTACAGACCTATATCAAAACCCCCACCTTATTATTCATGATTTTGTAACTCTACTTCAATATCCTCCTACAAAATAAAGGCAACCACTAATGGTTTACCCAACTACCAATGATTACCTCAACCATTATTGGTTACATAAATCATATCTAGTTTACCTAACTATCATCAATCATTATGGCACAAAAATCTAGCAAGCTTTTTTTATCCTTGTATCCTCAACCAAACCCACTTTTCTCTATTTCTATCTAATAATGGTAACCTTTCTAATTTTTTGGACTATACTCTGACCATTTTAGCATAAGTATTGACCCACTTTTGCTATTTTTAGTTATTTTATTTAAATAAGCATTTACTTTCTCTTTCTTGCATGTATTTACTTTCATATCATTAAATGTTAGTGTCCTTTATTTTTGTTTTAATCAATTTAATTGTTATAATAGTGGATTGATTGCCTTGTAGTAAGCACTACGCTTCTTGGATCTACTTCACACTAGGTAGTCTACTCAACCATCCATATAACAAACCCATTTTTGAGTGTTTTTATTATCTGTAGGTTATTCCTTCCTAGCCATAGAGGAGTTCTCACTATCATCTAGATTCACACGTGCACTTTACTAGGTATTCTTCTACGCACCCTATTATTATTTTCATTACTTTACTTCCAAACTAATAAATGAGTGAAATTAACTTAAACAAAAGAGACTACACTATAAATACATGGGAAGAGGTTTTTTTTAATGTTAACATGGTATTGGATTTAAAAGTATAATTTCCTTTTACATTTGATGAATTTGAAACTTTGGTAGATGCCAAGAATAAAAGATACTACGTTTCTTGGCAAAAGAAGTAATTTTCAAAGCACACAAATTCACTAATTCCACCTATTAATATTTATCACATATATAGTGACTCAAAGGATGATATTTTTATAATGAAACTAGAGGGAGATTTTAGTTATGACATTAAAACACTTGGATTAATATAGGGTGTAAATATAAAACTAATTTTTTTCAAACAATGTGGTTTTCAAATGAAAATATTCTTTCATAAATGAAAACATAACATGAGGGATTATAAATCATGTGCTATAAGATCATAAAATTCATAAAGAGAGATTGGGACCCATAAATTTTAGTGTGATGATAAAAAATGTGGTTAAATATTATTATTAATTCTCAAACTTGCTACAACCCATGAAATTAATAATTTGTCTAGTTAAAAAATGGTTTTCCATGAAATATGAAGTGCCCTAATGGTTAAATGCAATGATAATTCTGATGGTCCATCATTTATATATGTTGGTGAATACAATTAGAAATTTAGAGGTGTTGGTGGCAAATTTATCCATTTGTGCTAATTTGTGAGTAAATATGTTGCAGAGGGAATAATTAAAAATAAACTTGAAGGAGATATGGTATAATTTAAAAGATAAAATGTCAATACCTTTGTTTTGCACACACACACACACACACACATATATATATATATATACATATATATATATATATATATATATATATATATACATACATATATATATATATACATATATATGTATATATGTATACATATATACACACACACACACACACACATATATATATATATATATACATATATACATACACACACACACACACACACACACACACACACACACACACACACACACACACACACACACACACACACACACACACACACACACACACACACACACACACACATATATGAAAATCTATCCATTTGTGCTAATTTGTGAGTAAATATGTTGCAGAGGGAATAATTAAAAATAAACTTGAAGGAGATATGGTATAATTTAAAAGATCAAATGTCAATACCTTTGTTTTGCATACACACACACACACACACACACACACACACACACACACACACACACACACACACACACACACACACATATATCTGTGTGTGTGTATGTATGTATGTATACATACATACATATGTGTGTGTGTGTGTGTGTCTATATATATATATATATATATATATATATATATATATATATATATATATATATATATATATATATATATATATATATATATATATATACTGGCCTATTCAAATGATGTTCCCTATTTGAAGGATATCTCATATAATGGCCTGTTTCAAAATTTTCCAACATAGATGGTTCTCCAATGGATGTTAGATTCAAAAAATTCTTAAAAGAGATTGAGGTCAACATGTTGGATTCATTAGAATATCAACAACCCTAGTTAGTATATATAATTTATTTTGATGCCATTAATCATAATCATTATAAAAAAGTTATTAAAAGACACTATAATGCTAAAAATGTCAATGATTTAATTCCACTCTACCCACTTCATCATATCAAAATTTGATTAGGATACAAAATGATCAATGTTTTTGGATGAAGTGGAAAATCTAGAATATCATTTTTTTAAATCAGATTGTCTCAAAAAAAATCCTTTTTCTTTAGTCAAAGTTCTATGGCATAAAATTATATATATGAATGAAGAGGATAGAAATAAATTTGTGTTAAATGTATTAATAAAATTCCATATTTAATGTGGGTGAGGAATATATAGAGGTACATAAAATGAAAATTGATAGGATGGATGCCTATCAAAATGCATAGCATAAAGCTTATGCTTACCCAAGGATCACCTTCTATAGCTATAAATGTGACTAGATAAATGGTGACATGTATGTAGTAAATGATAACATGGGGAAAGAGAAATAGAGGTTGAATACCACTATAAAAATAACATGCGTATCAATAATTATTGAGATAAATTCATATATTTTTGCACATTTGACTCATTCTATCTAGGACATGATGGAATCCAAGTTCTTTAAAGAATATATCTTGCATTGTATATCCATAATTTAATGTGAAATAAGTATACCAAGGAGATTGATTATTTGAACCTTCCTCTAGTTTTGTAGCCAAAATTCAACATGATAATAAATGGATAATTTTAACATGTTTTGATTGAAAAAAAAATCTTTGCCAAGTGTGATGAGTTTACATATATATATACAACAAATGTAGATCCACCACCTACCCAAAAATCACTCTCAAAACTTGAATAATAAATTAAATTTTCATAATTAATATATTCAAAGCTATCATGCACATTATTTTTCCCACATATTATAATTAGAGGAACAACCTCATGGATTCTTAAGAATTACGCATGATAAGATGATCAAAATGAAAAATTACATAATAAGGATGATCAAGAAAACTATGTCAATAAATAATTTTATGAATATCTCAATGAATTTTACTAGTACACTCATACATGGATATAAGACTAGGGTGTTTGGCCACTTTGTCCTACCATTTGTTGAACATGGAGAAAATTACATAGTCACATCATTAGCTTTGTGTTTGAGGAAGATTGAATAACTGATCAATGGTGAATAAGGATATTTATTGTATAATACTAGTGGATCATCAAAACATCCATTGCATGATGCAAAATACAAAATAAAGTGCATGAAAAATTCAATGGGTAAAAATATAATTTTTTTCCATTCTAAAGAAACTATTGTTTCTACCAAAAATACTTCCTTCAAAAAATAACCATCAATCCTCTAATTACAATTAGATAATGCTTTGAGTGATAATAAGAATCATACCCTATTTTAATTTACATCCATGATGATAGAAAGAAGGACATTCAACATTATGTATGTACGCTTATTTTAATTAGGACACACTCATGAGGATATAGATGGGGATTTTGGTCAATTATCAACATCATTATGTAAATTAGGCACATTTTATTTACTACATAACATGTAAACCTAAATAACATGCCAATATTATCAAGTACATTCAAACCTTATCTTATTGAGTAAGTGTATGAATTCAAGGCTTTTGTGGATCCATACTTATTAGATGGAAACTCTATGCAATCAAAAATTCATCATGTTTATAAATCAATCTTGGGTCAGAGAAGATAGAGCATACCTACACTTCCAATTGGGAATAAATTTGTTAAGTGAGAGCTTGACCAAGATGGGGATACACTAGAACCAATTATGGGATTAATTATCATAATACACTATGCTAAGGAGGGTTTCAAAGCCTCGATACTAACACAATCACATAATAACCCTAAGGGGGTCCTAGGTTTTGATGTTTCACTTATTCTAATAACAAGAAAGTAAATATAATCTAGTGCTCATAAAATCTTGTGGCATAAAGTGGGGGTTAAAAATAAAACAACTAAACTAAACATGCATAGAAGACATATACTCACATCAATGTATATTAAATCCTAATACATGGAATAAAAGTACAACTACATTATCTATTTACTCTTACAAAGGAGAAATTTTTTTGGGAATACTTACCTTTGAAGACATAACCATCGAGCCTCAATCTCTCCCTTGGCCAAGGCACTTTATAAGAGATTGTTGTGGTATGTATGGATAAAAAATACAAATCATCTCTAGGATACACAACCTATCTATGCATCCAAAAGTCTTCTCCATAAGACAATATCCATATCTCTAAAGAAATTATATAATACTAAGCTTTATTCTTCAAGTAGAATGGTCAATGAGTAGATTTTAATTCAAACTTATTATTCTTCACTTGTCTATTCTCAAATTATTTGAAATTAACTTGTATATTTAGGCATATCCTACCCTAAATCATTAAAAATATGTTGGTTGTATGGGGTCAACCTAGTCAACCCTATATACTTTTGGAAGATAATTTACTAGGTCTTGATTAATGTCAAACAAATAACTAATAATCTCAAAATTTAAAAATACCCTAAAATAGTAAAAAGTCAACCTAGTTGACCTTGTATAGTAATCAGAGGTTGAAAACTATATAGGGTTGACCTAGTTGACCTAGTAAAACCAACTATCAAAAGGGGTATGAGGCAAGGAATAAGAGGATAATGATGTGACAAATTATTATATTGGGTATAACTAAGAAGAATAAACTTAGGGTAAATTGTTTTTGGACATAATTATGTAGATGTAAAGTAGAAAATGGACAATAATCTTACAAAGTATCAATAGTCTACCCACCCCTTTCCTGGTACACCCCTTAAGGCATGCACTTAGAGAGATTGAGACTTAATGTGTTCCTGAAAGATACAAAGTGTCAACAAGTGATAAAATTTTGAAAATATTGTTTATAAATATTCCCCACGCTCATCACATGTCATGTAAGTGCAACTCAGGATGGTGCTTTGGGAATAAAACATGATAACACACAATGTTGATGCTAAGTAAAGTGTAGTAAGTAGAAAATAAGATAAAGGAAAGAATAGAATTAAAAAACACATAGATTTACTTACCTTAGTATTGTAAATAAATAAGTAGAATTCAAGAGAAAGTGAAGGCATCCAATGTGAAGAACACTAGGCAAACTTGTAGAAGTTAGTGCAAAAATTGCCAAAAATAAAAAAAATTAGAATATAGGAATATGATAGTGGAAAATATTATCTATGTCATCATGAATCCAATGTATTTTATGGTTCAAAAAATGGATGAATAAAAACAAAGATAAAAACAAAATAAGGAATCTACATGAAAATAATTGAAAATTTTGAATGCTAAAAAGTTTTTTTAAATAGGGATAAAGAGAAGTCATTTCTTATTTTGACTTGTGAAGGACAGAAAAAAAGAGATATAAGAGACAAAATGAGATACGATGGTGAGAAGACGATAGGCTAGATGAGGTGGAGTGATGGGGGTCCCTTATAATAGGAGCACTCCATGATGTCCTAGATGAGGTGTTGATGCCATATGATCCTACTGCATTAGAAGACCCCAGCATACCATCTGCCCCAGCTCAAGTGAGCTAGTTTAGATTAGTTGGAGAGGTAGTAAGGAAGATACAAGCATAGAGAAGGAGGATGCATCCACCAATAGAGATTGATAAAATAGAGATACAAGCATGGTATGCCCTAGTAGAGGAGAGTGATACACATCTAGCTATAGTGACATAGATGACATAGGCACATACAATGACCCTGACCCATATGACATAGTTGTAGGAGTAAGAGAGCATGACACACATAGTGACATTATCCCATTTGGCATAAGTACATGCATGAGTGGCACATATAGAGGGATAAGTGGATAGATTGAGATATTAGACAACCTTGTTACAAAGTTTTATGTTGAGGGGTGAGACCAAGGTATCGATAGGCAACATTGCTAGGCCAAAAGATAGATGAGATGGGGCCTAACCATAGAGATAGAGAATTGTATATAGTTTTACTTGTATCAAAACTCATGATATATATATATATAGATATATATATATATATGATGGATCATTTTGGCATATTGATGTTTATTATGTATGTTGTTTTTATCATGGTTGTTGTTGTGGATGGTTTGGATATATCTCTTTCTATTACATGTATTTAGTTGTTTGTTGTATATTCTATAGGAAATATATGAGATGTGGTTTTATTTTCTCGTATTATATAGAACACATGCATGGTTAAAAAAATGGGCAAAAAGGACTTGGTAAAATATAATCAATCCAAAATGTAATACACACTATTTTAAGTTGGGAATGTGTAATATCAATAAATGTAAAATTATAAAGAACCAAAATAATGTTAAAAAGGAATTTGTTTTTTAACCAAGTGAAATATTTTTGCACCAAAATAAAATAAGTAAAATCACACTAAATCACATTGGGAAATATGAAAATAATGTAATAAAATGGAAGGTATGTAAAAGAAAACAAAATGGTATAAAAATAAATCAATTAAGTTAATAAATCATAATATATCACGTTGGGAAGTCTAAGAGAAAAAAAATTGGAAAATGGTTTGGTCTAGAATTTTTCATACTAATTCAAGATAAGAAGTATGCAAAATTCAATAAATGGTTGGATTCTTCCATGCACTTAGAAAATAAGAAGATAAAATTTAAATAAAAATGAAGTAAGAATAAAACATACTAAATCAAGTTAGGAAGCAAGTCAATGATGTGTAAATTCATAATCAATCGCATATTATCTCATATTTGACACATGTAATTTTTTTTGTGACTTGTATTATTGGAAAAAATTATGGGGAGGGATAGGTCCTATCCATGGTCATACACTAAAACTCCACAAAGTGGAAAACACTAACGTGGAATAATTGGGAGAAAAAAATGTGGGTAATAGGAAGATTCTATGATTGTAATTTGTGAGGAATGTTAGGTCCTATCCATAGTCTTATAAATCAACTCATAAATAAAATCCCAAGGGGCGTGATGAATAGACAAATCAATATTTCTCAAGAATAAATATGAGGGATATAGGGATTGAAAAATGGAATGTAAACATCAATACTTAGGCATCTTATGAGAAGACCTTAGGAGGTAAGAGGTATACTAAGGACATGAGAAGACACTAAGTGACTAGTGACCATTAATGTACAAAAGATACATGTTCTCTATAGACACAAAGATCTGTAGGAAAGTAAGTTTTCAAGTATGATCAACTCATGAAGTTATATTGGTACAAAGATAATTAAAATGGACCTACCTCCTCACAACATGTTCCCCATTCTTTAGGACCCCTTACAGCGTTGTCAGTCTCCTGTAAAGATTGGGTACTTGCGTGACAAAGTAGGTAGCACTAAAATATTTTTTTATTATCCTCTTCTAATCTAATATCCTAAAACACCCCAAAGGACCTCAACTCTATCATAAATCCAAATATGGAGTTTGATGTTTGACTATAAGAAGGAGATGTGCTTGGAATCATGCCTTTTAGTGTGATTTGACTTTTAAGAATATTTTTTCCTTTTATATCATTTCCTATTGTTTAAAATGATTTGTAATTTGAATATTATTCCTACATATATATTTTGAATGACCAATCATGATATATGTAGTGATACACATTAAATGAGCTTTAGGTTAAGGCTAAAATAAGCTAAGTAACCAAAGACAAAGATTAACTAGGATACTTAGGCTTAAAAATGAACCAACATGTGATCTCAAGTCTTAACCTTATATATGATTAGTTTACAAAAAAAGAAATAAATGGAAATAAGGAAATATAAAATGGACTAATATAAGGAAAGTATAATGAGATACATTTTTTTCTAACAGATCACATGGTGATAGAAAATATGACAAAAGGGAAAAAGGTTGGTATAACCAAGTCACAATGATAATTATTTATGAAAAATAGAGATAAGAGAGGAAATAATCATGAAGACTCAAGAAGAGAGTTTTTATAAAAACTCAAGAAAGAAAGAGAAATCAATGATAAATAAATACAATCATATGTAAATATAAGTGAAAATATAAGCAAGATATAGTACAAAAGGTAAAATCACTATAAGAAAAATATGAATTTGATATAGTATCAAATGATATAATAGATAAATAAAATATAATATGAGATCATGCATCCAATCAAGTGTAAAATTAAAATAACCATGCATGTGCTCATAAATAATAATAAATATACCCACACACATTATCCAATACATCAGATAAATCTCTATGGAGCTGGGTACAAAATATTGCTAATGTCTCATCAATCTTCAATGAAAATTGGGAAAATACTTCTCATCTAACCTCCTTCACAAAAAAGGTAGGAATACATGATTGATCATGTTGAAGAGGGAAATTAGGAAAGGGATCTTAGGAGAATGAATAAGAGTAGGATTTATAGGAGATGCATGAATCACCAATGGGGAATAATCTATAGGTGATGGAAGATCCATAGGTGAAGCAATCATGGGTAGAGGCACAAAAAATGATGAAGGGACCATAGGATATGATGGAACCATATGAAGTGGATCCATGGGAGAATAATTAGTAACCTTGTTATTGGAATGACCTATGGAGGAATGGAAGAAGGTATGAAAATAGCTAGAAGATGATCCTTGAGATGTTTTTAGAGGATGTGGCAACGGTTAGTCTGATGCATGACACATTGGTACCATAGATAATAAACCTCACCATACTTAGGTATATATTTAGGTATAACCTTTGTAGGAGGTATGGTTTTCTCTAAGGATGGAGAAAAAGGATGTAACGTATCAAAATATTATAGTAGCTTATGATAATGGATAGAATAATGATTATTTATTTCATGGAAGCAACATATATGCTTATGAGTGGTCTTCAGATAATAACTCATAGAAGGAAATGTAATAGGAGTGGAACAAGCTAGAGAAGACTCATCAACCCATCTAGTAGGCAATAGAGACATCTTAAACAAAAGAATAAAACCATCACCAAGGGAAGGTGGTGATGGATGAGGAATGGAACTAGGCTCAATGGAAAGAGTAATAGGATGAGAGGTAGGGGTAGACTTAGTAATAATAAAAGTAGGAACAATCTCAACTATAGTAGGAATAGTAATGGATTTTGATGCAAGTTTTACTGAGTGAGGGGCGTGATCTATAAAAGTTCTAAGGAGAGTCACACTAATCTCAGGGGTAAAGTAGATATAGTGGTCAAGGTACATAATAAAGTGATAAGGCCCAATCATAGAATGATATATGAGCATACTCATGTGAGGTTCCTCAGAAACTAGAGGTGTTGGTGTCATATCTACTCTATGATAAAGAGGAAAAATACTATAATTAAGAACTATAAACAAGGGAAAATGGGAAGATATGAAAAAACACTCAAATAAAAAAGAATGATAATGGATAATTTTAGCATCATAGGTCTGGACAAGATCACCTAAAAATGGATCATATAAGGAATAACCATCATCATAATCTGAGGTGTAAAGGTTAACGATGCAAGTAAGGATGACCTTGTCATCTGAGGAAGTGTGGTGAATAGAATGTTGAGTCTTGGTCAATACTATAGAATTTTATTATAAGGAGGTTTATGAGAACAAAGCTAAAAGGAAGTAGGAAGTTGTGAGATGAGGTGAGGTAAGAGATCAAAAATTTTAATTTTTAGGTTAATATCTTTGAGCTCATCATCATCAAAATCTAGTAGGTTAAGAGTAATGTTCCAAATGAGTTTAGGATGACCATTGTAACCTCTAGTTGAGTTAACAATAAAGTTAAGACATTGAGACTCATAGAATGGAACTCTAGGCAAAGGTTCAAGAGTAAGAATTTTAAAGACACCATGGTCTTGGAATTGTTCAAAATTCTAAGGGTTGGTGTCACCTTGAATCTCATGAATGGATCCATTATGAGGGAATTTAATGCATTAGAAAGTGAAAAAATTAACAACTTTCATAAGATGAGTCCACAACCTACCAACCAAGATGTTATAAGACATGGGAAAGTTAAATATCATCACCTTCAAATGAACAATGACATGTGGGATGGTAATGGGAAGACATAAACAACCTAGAAGAGGAATTTTCCTTCTATCATATCCTTGGTAGGTGTTATGTGTGGAATTGAGATTGCATTATAAATATCTAAGGGTTTTGATAAAGTCAAGAGAGGTAATACAAGTGCCAGAACCTTTATCAATAAATACATTCTTAACTTGGATATCACCTATTTGAACACTAATGAAAAAGGGAGGATCATCTGCATGAAGCCAAATCTCATCAAGAATCACAGAGGTTATAAGAAATATTAAGGAAAGAGAAGTGTCCATAATTTCATCAATATTGATAGACATCTCTTCACATTATTTTAATATACTATCCTCAGATCCAGATAAGTCTACTTCTTATCCTTCTAGGGGAGGATGAGGGATATTCATCTCAAATAATAGTTGTTTCAGATTGTTTTTATGATGTGAATAAGTCCTCATAATCTCAAAGAAAAAAATATGAGATGGGATATTGGTGAGCTCTATGATGGGATACCATTCATCATAACCAATAACAAGGTTGTTAGAAATAGGTGCATATTGGTTAAGAAGGTCCATAGAAGGAGGATCTAAAGTACATTGGAATTTTTATTGATAAGAATTAGAACTATTAGAACAAGGTTATAAATGATGTTGTGAAGATGAATTAGTTAGTTTAGGTTGATTTTGAGAAATTGTAGAATAAATTTTAGTAAAATATTGATTGTCATTAATGTTGGAAGATGTATAATGATGGTTGAAATAGAATGGGAGCTATTATCCAAGGCAAAATCAGAAATAGGATCATCAAAAGTTATAAGTTCATCTTGCCCCAACTCATTTAACTGAGTTGGGGAAGAATATTAGATAACATGATACATTTGAGATGGAGGAATGTAGATAGGTTGTGAATCAATGGAAGCCACCACCCTTTGCATATTAGTCATGATAACCACATTCTCTTTGAAAGTGAGGTCAATGAGACTTTCTATATTGTTGGTGAAAGGGGTGGGCTTGTCTTGGTTATATTGAATAGGTTGATGATTATTAAGAGGGTCTTTGTAGATAGCTAAATGAGAATTATATTGATTTAAGTTTTGAGATTAATCATGTGTTTTATAATCCTTAAAAATAATATCATATGATTATTGATGCTTTTAAATGATAACATCATGATCAAATTTAGGACCAAGAAGAAAATCCATATCTACATTATGAAGTTGTCTACATGTATGATGAGAATGACCCCACTATAATGAAAAAAACAAAACTTATTAGGATCCTATTAGGATTTCATAACATGGGTAGGTTCAATTTCTCTTGCAAGAGGCCTAAGTAAACACTTAAGAAATTCAACTGAAGATAAAGGTTTGTGAATGTTAATGTTTTTAGGTGATGATAAGTGAGGATTTGTATATTTTTGAGATAGGGGAGTTGGTTCTAAATATTGGTTGGGAAAAACATATTGAACATTATTAATGGTGCCATAACAATCTATAACACCATTATTGGTAACATTGCAATTTTTCTTCTTAAGTAAGAAACAAGGACCTGCAGAAGGTTAGGGTGGCTTAAATTGATGAATAAGAAAATATTTACATTTATCTTGGTTAATATCCTCTTCCAAAGTGCATAGAGAAAGAGAGTGTGTAGACCTGATATTTTAATATAGGAAAGATAGCATTAGTAAAGAGATGGAAAATATTGTCATCGACCATGTTATGTTCACACTTGTTTGAAAAAGTTTTCCACCTTTTAACAAAGTCCTAAGCGATTTCATTTTTGAGTTCTTTACAATTTATGAAGTGGGCCAAAGTGTTTTCAAGAAGATAATTAGTTTATAATTATTGAACTAAAGCATTCACTAAATCTTCCAAACTAGAAATGGAATGAGTTCTAAGTTGATTATACCAATCCAAGGTGTCACCTATGAGGGTTTTGGCCAATATTTTAGTAGAGACAAAAGTGTTAAATTTGACCCAATCCTTATAGAGATTTTCAAATTTTTTAAGATGAAGGATAGGATCGGTTGATCCATTATAAGAAATTGTAGGTGTGATACCTCCTATATCAATGTTAGCAATTTGAGTAGTAAGAGGATTATTTTTAAGATGCTTAATGGTTTTATTGATAAAAGGAGGTTGAGGGATGATATTTCCTTGAGAATATTGAAGAGGAAGAGGGGGAAAATTTTGGTTATGTGTGCTCCAAGCTATTGGTTAAGATGAAATTGGAGATGAAGAAGGTAGTTTTGCATTCTCATCATTTGATTTGTGTTATGATATTGAAAGATATTTATTTGATTGAGTGTTTGTAATAATAATTGGTGTGTTTGATTAGCATATTTAGAAGCATTATATTTGGTATTCATTTTGGTAGTAGTGGCTTGGGTACCACTATTGGTGTTGATAGGGGCTTGAGAGGAATTATGAGAGTGTGAGGCACTAGTGGAAAAAAATTATTGTGTAGCAAAATATGGAATAGTGAATGGTTGAGAGGATAAAGCACTAGAATCATGATTACCTTGGGTATTAAATGAATCACTAGTGGAAGGATTAAGGATAGTGGATCTTATGAGAGGCCCATTAGATGTAGAACCTTCCATGTTAGTGGATATACTAGGCATGAAGGTGAAATAAGTTAGAGAAGAAGAGGTCATGGTGTGAGAAGGGGTCATAATAAAAGGAAGAGGATGAGAATAAAATAAAGTGATACCCCCAAATCTAGTTGAAAAAGTAGGATTAGGTGAATGATGCTCTTCATATTGACCACTAATCATAAGATTATAAATGGTAGAGGGATCTTTTCCTCAATGTTCAAGAAATTTAGAGATAAAAAAGAGAATTTTAGGGGTATAATATAATTTGGGTTTGTCTTCTAATGAGAAGAGAGGATTATTATATGAAGACATATTAGGAGTCCTATAGTTTATTCTGTGATTGGCAATGTGAACATTACTAGCTTCCAAGAGAGGAGCCCTACTTTGTCTATGGGAGACCGCATGAAGATTGGTAAAATTTATCATGTATTTTGAGTATAATTTAGTGTTGTAATCAATAATAAATTCCATGATGAATGGAAATAAAGAGAGATGAGAAATCAAGGAAATAAGAAATGACAAAAATAGTACAGGGTTAACTGGGTTGACCTAGCACAAACTTAGGGTTTATAAATAGTACAATGTTGATTGGGTTGATCCATTACAATGAATAGAGGTTATAAAAAGAATGAACAGGATTAATAAATAGCATAAGGTTGATTTGGCCAATCTAATACAGTGAATAGAGGCTGGAAAAATGTACAGGGTTGACTAGGTTGAGCTAGTATAATAAATAGGGAAAATTAGAAAGCCTATAACATATTGTGAATTAAAACAAGATAATTTTTTAAAGTAATTTAAAAATTAATAATTGAAGGGAAACAAAAATAAATTGGATTAACACTGGATAATCTAATTGAGGCACACGACATAAAACCTTGAACCAATTTTGGCTAATGCAATTTTTTGCAATATAAAATACAAGAGAGCAAAGAGCAAATAATCAACTTGGAAAGTAAATAACTAGCTAAATGGTCAACTTGAATATTTATAATATTATTAGGATATATTTATTTTTAATTTAATAGTAATTTGGCTATAAGTAAGGAACTATAAATCAATCTATGGATAGTTTCAGGTAGTTTGGGTTATAAGGGATATATAGTGGTAATGATATAGGCCTAGTATTGGGGCCTACCCCCTCACTTCACACATCACAATGATAATGGTATCATGTGCTTAGCCATAATATACTACTAACCACACTTTATACTTACCCAGAACATCAATTTAACTTTCCCTTGGTGATGAAATCCAAGTAGGATGGCCTTGGGTAGTCAAATGTTAAAATGCTTGTTTAGATTTGTGATTTGGTTGTGTGCATAAAAACAAAAATAGTGAAACTAAATGATTAATTAAATACCACATAATTAAGTTATATTATATATTATAAGCATGTAAGAAATAAAAAATGAAAGTGTGAGCTAATTAATATCATATAAAGGTTAATTCCAACTTTAAAATAAGGTATAATGTCTATGTAGTTGATAGTGTATGTACATATACATAATAGGTTCAACATGGTCAATCCTATACTATAAAAATAAGGTTTTAAAATGAATAGGGTTAGTAGAGTTTACCTATTCATCGAGACAACACACAAAATACAAAACTAGGTCGCCATGGTTGATCTAGTTGACTATACAAGGGTAGTTTTGTAAACTACAAACTATGAAAGGCAAGACTATAAAGAAAGAGATATAAGGATAAAAAGGAACCTTGGTGGATCAAAAATGTATATAATGAATATTTATATTAGATAACCTTATGGAATTATTTAAAAACCTATTAACTAGGTTAACTAGGTCGATCAAGCTCTATAAGAACCTGTTGTTGAGTGCTTATACTATATAGGGTCAATTAGGTTGACCTAGTATGTTGAATAGTATATATAAAAGTTCTGAAACTATAATGGGTCAACTAGATCAATCTATTAGTATAGATTATAAGTTTGAAAAGTTCAAAACATGTAATAGGTCAATTGGGTTGATCCAGTAGCCTATACATGAAAACCTGCACATGGAAATTAGATATGGGTTGATGCAGTTGACCTAGTATGGAAAATATATGATAAAAATAATGAAATAAGTGAAAAAATATTGAAAGTGTTATTTCATTTCAGGCTTACCATAATGTATGAAATTATAAATTCATCATGTCAATAAATAAATTCTTACTCGGAGAAGATAAAGCATACCTACACTTTTGATTGGGAATACATTAGTTAAGCAAGACTATTGGTTAGATATTTTGTAAGATAGAAAATTTACATAGTTATTCATGGGATTAAATCCTCTTCATTTAATTTTGAATCTCCCATGTGATTATATTTATCTATTCTAGCTATTCACACTTTCATTTATTCACAGCTTATACAAATTATGCACAATTTATCTTATTTTAGGGTATTACTTTAATCACAAAGTTCATGAACCATAAAAAAGTGTTTTTTAAGCAAGTAGTTGATTTAGAGAATATGTAAAGAAATTATAAGAAATAGAGGTTAAAATGACTAGAATATGTGAGAAGAAAGAAGTACTTCACAACAAGTAGTTTTATAGAGCTTATTATATCCATACAAATAGATAAACATACAAGATATGATAATTATTTTAGAAAATGATTAAGAAAAACTAGAATTCATGCTTAGATTTAAGCATAACACAAATTTTACCATTTTAATCTTCAAAAATGTACTAAAATATCTCCTTATATACAAAGTTCCTTAGAAATCAACTTTCTTATTATTCAGTTTAAATAAAGTTCATACAAAAAAGTATAAAAATCTAAACACAAAGTTTCATATTGATTAAACATTATTACATCATAGTTATAATTTATTTCCAAAAATTACCATCATCCCCCTATCACACAAGCCTTCACTCTTACTTATATTGTTTTAGATGTCAAAACCAATTAGGAGACAACTCCTTGAATTCCCATGTGTCATGTTAAAATATGAAAACTATTGAGAGGTATCCTCCTAGAAATTCTCTTGTGTGGCATGCAATAACTGATGACATGTAATGCTTTCTCATTTTCACTATTGGATCAGATACACTATCTCTAAATGCTATGCAAAGCTCACTCAATTAATTTGTTTTACAAAATAACTTCAAGTAATGGCATCTAGCAAAGTTACTTGAGTATTACATTTTATAAAAAAACTTATTTTTATAAGTAAATTATCTAAATGACATCACTTAAAAATTAATTACTTAAAATAAAATTACTTCAATACATTTATTATAAAAAAAAGAAGAAAATAAAAGAAGTTTTTGAGAAGAGAAGCCATAAAAGTCATTCTAATTCATGAAATTTTGATTTGCACTTTACCCTGTACTTGATAAGTTGAGACATCATGAATTGGATGGATATATCATCTGATTTGAAAACTAATTGCCTTTCTATTTCCATTCTTAGTAGTTTTATTGATATCTTCTTGCAGTAACCTTTCACCTTCTCAAGCCTAGGTTCTAGCTTCTTGACCTTTGGTTGACTTTTGATTAATTCTTTTATATATTTTACTATGAAAAGAGTTGTGGCCTTTTCAATTAATTTCTTGAATTTCTAATGCAATTTCTTAGGTGTCCTTAGTATTTTCTTAGACCAAACATTAGTGAGGTAGAAGATGCATTCTTATAGATCTACTTTCACATTACAAGCTTCTAGAGTCTTTATTTCTTCAATCATTGCCCCAAGAATATGCATGTAAAAAGATATGTGGTGTTTCTCTTATTTTTATTTATTTTTTGATCCTTTTGGAAAAATATTTTCTTCAATCAAAACCTTTTCACTTGAATAATTTATTCACTAAAGGCTTTCTTATTGTAATTTAGATATTCCATTCTCATTTTCAATCTCCTTCATCATGGTTTTTATCTGAGCCAATTTATACTCAATATCAGCTAAAGTACCTTAGACCTTAGGAAACCATTTTTGTGTAGTTTTTAACATTTTATCTATCCATTCATCAACTACTTTGGCCTTATCACTAGTTTCCTCTACCTAATTTATTATTTGTTGATCAATCATATCTCTTGAGAGTAATGATTGCTAAGGAGCAGATCTTACCACCTTAGCAATTATTTCACATAATTTATAAATTTATTCTTTTAACTTGGTTTTATCATACTTATCTTTATCAATCTTCTGAAAGAGAGTGTCAATAATGGCTTGTGTGTCTTTCTCTAGGCCCTCTATAGTGACTTCTCTAAGGGATACCTTTGTAGCTATTAAGTCTTCTTTAATGACTTCACTTTTATCCTTACCTTGTGGAGGAAATGATATCTCTTCAAATTTCTTCCCAGAAGGTTCAATTATTAGCTTTGAAGTCACTTTTTAACTCTTGGGATTAATACCATTATGATCAATACTTCTCAAAATATTCAATTATATCTCCTCTAAGTTAATTTCTTCTTTTGACTTAGGAGCTATTTGCAATACCAACCATGAAGAGAAATATGTACTAGTTGAAGTGGTTAAATGAATTACCATTTGTTGTTGTTTATTTGTCACCACTAACTCCTAAGAAGGAACTTCTTATGCATCTAAAATATCTTGTATAACATTGAAAATTACTTTCTCACCTTTTTATTTCTCTATTTCTTTATCTTTCTCTACTTCTGCCTCTTTCTCTTACTATAATACTTCATCAGACATGGTCATCTCTCTAGAAATTACATGTTCTATCTATTTTTGGGTATGAATATAAGTAATGGTGGGGTGATCCTTAGAAATAGGTGGAGGAGTATTATTAGGTGGAGATAATGAAGGTAGAGGAGTAACATTAGTCTCCTTTCAAACATGTTTCTCAAAAAGATTGAAACTTGGAGACTTTGGATGTGGCATGAGTGTGAATGGGTTTACATCCTTCACTACTAGCCATATTTTTTTCACCTATAATGAATATGAAATATGGTGGATGTGGTATAAATAGGATTGGTATAAATAGGAATGGTGGAAGTAGGAGTGGTAGAGGAAGAGACTAGAGGAGATGCAAGGGTAACTGACTAAACCAATTCCTTTTATTTTACCAAGGAGTATGTATCATTAGCATTATTATTAAATTTCAAATTATTTTTGGGTTCTTGGCTACTTTATCTTTTCACTTCTTCCTCTTATGACTTACTTGACCCATTTATACCATTATTATCTCCTTCATGTAGTAGCCCTTACTAAAAAGCCATGCTAAATTCATAATGAGAACCACTAAAGTTATCTCAATAACAATCTTTACTTGAATCTTCATGAAGCTAATTTATAGAAGTGGATCAATGTCTCCTCCCATTGCATGATATGAATCAAGAATCACTTGTCCATCATTTTCCATGTCTTTAGGAATGGTGTCTAAATCAAAAGAATGAATCTACTCAATAGTCATCCGACTATTGTCTCTTATTCTCACTTAAGACTCATCTCTACAATAAATCCATAAGTCTTAAAGTGTGGAGATATGCATATACTCAAGAGAAACTATGTTTTATGCTATACCTTTGTGATCAAAATTTTATATAGCCTCAAAATGTGATTGAATGTAGTTATGGTACATCTTTTTTTGTACATTATTAGCGTTATAAATTCTTAAACAATGATAATGGCCAATAACAATAAGAAATCTAACTAAAAAATAGTGAACTTTAGACTGTAAATCATGCAATTCCATGAGTTTTCTGCATAGTTCTATTATAATCCATTTTCACTAGGGTACCTTGGTAATTTTATTGGTGTCCCTGTGGAACCACCAACTCTGATATATGTGAAATTTAGGAATTGAATGAAAATACATCCAAAATGGGAAAAATCCTCCTGAGATGTATCAAATACTCTCTTAGCCTTCAAAGCAACATTCAATTTACAAATGACTTCATAGAAGAATGCATCATTTACCCTATTATAATGTTTAAAGTATTCAAAAAGAGTCAATTGAGGATAATATTCATAGATTGGCTTAGTTTCCAACATCCCATTTGTAGTTAGCCTATAAGAGGTTCCATTAGATGTTGGAGCATTTAATAAATATGAATTCATTTTGAAGTCAAAGGTCTAGAATACATTACTCAGTTAGTGATCAATGTTATCACTTATCATTCTTGACCATTAAATAATTATAGAACTCCTATTGACATCAATAGCCCTTATGTATGCATAAATCTAAGTGGAAAATTTCTAAGCATTCTTCTCTCCATTGATTCTACACAATAATTAAGTGATGTCATACACTTCTTGAACTAAGTTATGTCTCACTATTTGCTTTGGTAACCTTGAGGGCTTCTTCGGTTTCTTTAGATAAGCTATATTCATTATCTTGATGCAATCTATTGTTTTATCCTCCCATTGATTTTTAGCTTTTTCCATTGATACATCAAGCACTTTATATCTTTCTAGGATCTTCAGATATTAGTCAACATATTGAACATCTAGTCCAACCACCACATTACTAGTAGTATCTTTTACTATCCTAGTAAGAGAATCATAATATTTAATGCACTCAAGGACATATTTAGGAAAATGTGTAGAGCTTGGGAAAGTTGTAGCTTGCAGGATTCCACTATTTTCATTACTTACATGAGTGGTGTTTTTACTATGGCTTTGGATCTCTCCAATAATTCATTTATGAAAACATGTCCCATGTTGGTATCTTTGATTTCATACAAGTTAGAATCAATTTAGGACTCAATGGGATATCCCTTGTATCCATATTTCATCTTTTCTTCTTTTGTATTTTCAACTCTCTTTGATCTTGTCTTTCATTTCCTACTTGGTCCTGGAACTTCTTCAAGTGCAAGCTCAAGAACTTCTTCAATCAAAGTTGTTTCTTCTTATAATCTTGACATTTGTTGTGACTAACACTAGAAAGGCTTGATATATGCGCTTGAAAACTTAGTAAATGTTCCTACTAGTTTAGAAAAGGTTGAAAAACTAAGTCAAGTTATTTTCTTATGTAATAATCCTAAGCAAGCTTCAGATATTAGGAACTTCGAAAAGTAGAAAGATTTGAAAACTCTAGGAAAATCATTCAAATTAATAGGGTGTCAAAACCTTGAGAAGGCTTAGGAATTCTAGAAGTCTTCAGTTTCAAAAACCCAAAGTAAGTGAAAAGCATTTACAATTCATGTTTCTTTGGGAAAATTACCCAAGTTTCTTAGGGTAAGTTACTTGGGTTAGACAACCTAATGAAAAGTAATGGGTAATCATAACTCTAAGTAAGCAAATAGTTACTCAAAATTTGAGCAAGTAATGCCCTTGAGAACTTTGAGTTTTTAAATACTAGTTACTTGGGTTTAGGACTTCGGGTAAGCAACAAGTCATGAAAGTTCTAGTCAATATGATCTAGGTCAAATTCTAGGGCATTTTATAGAAAAATTTAATGTTTTAGGGTTTTACTTAGGATTTTCACATGCAAAATGTTTTTAAGGATTTTACAAGGTTTTTAACATCATGTATGTAAAGAATGACAAACAAATGCAATCAAAATAAGAAAATATGAAAGAACCTTCAAAATTATTCATGAAAACTTACCAAAATAAAAATGAGATAAAGACCCAAAATATAAATATGAAAACAAATTGAAAACACTCTGCATACCTCGACTACAAATGGGTTGTGAAGAGTTTACTCAAAATCATTATAAAAGCTCAAATAGTGTCACTCAAGATTCGTAGGGGTAGTAACTAGGTTAGACAACTTAAAATCCATTTAGGAAATGAGGTTTATTTTTGAATATTTATATTAACTATTCATTAATTACAACTAATCAACACATGAGATGGTGGTAACATAAGCATTTTGACATTTATTTGGTTTTATGAATTACTTTGCTTGATTTGTTCTATGAAGTCAAGTACCTCCAAAACCTTGATTTTGTCTAGGCTAGTGAATAATTCAAACTTGAAAAAATTTATTTCTTTTACTTATGAATTTGAGCAAGTGAAATAACTTTAAAATCTTGAGTTCTTATACTTAGTTCTTTGCAGGTTTACAAAACTACTTTCCTTAGATTTTTACGAGAATTAAAGTCATTACACAATGTTGATTTGAACTAGATGGTGTAACTCATGTTTATATAAATAACTTAATTCACCTTTAAAATTAAAGTAACCTTGAGAACTTAAATTGGCCTACCAATGAATCCAAACACTTAGATTATTGAATCTCTTGGAAAAATGGACAAAATGGGTTTTATGAGAATGATCCAGGCAAACATTTTCTAACCTTATTGAGAAATTTAAAGTAATTAGGAATGAAATTAATCATAATTAAAACTAATAAATATTAATTCTTATTTAGGGGACTAAGTTTTAATAAGGAAAAATGACACATGAAAGATAAAAGGCAAAAAAATTCAATAAGGGTAACCCAAAATTCCATGTGTTAAATTTTTGGGACATCAAGGATCATGACCAAGATAGGGATCCACTAAACCCAATCAAGGGATCACTTATCACAATACACTATGGTAAGGAGGGTTCTAAATCCTCTAGACTAACACAAACACACAATAATCCTAAGGAGGTCCTAGGTTTTAATATTTCCCTTATTCTAATAGCAAGAAAGTAAATCTAATCTAGTGTTCACCAAAGCTTATGGCACAAAGTGGGGATTAGAAACAAAACAAACTAAACTAAAGATTCATAAAAGACATATACTCATGTCAATATATATATATAATCCTAATGCATAGAAGAGAATCATAATTTCATTATCTATCTACTCTTACAAAGGAAAAATAAAGTTAGGAATACTTACCTTTGAAGACCAACCCACTGAGCCTCAATCTCTTCCTTGGCCAAGGTGTTTTTCAAGAGATTATTATGGTATGTAAGGATAAAAAATACAAATCATCTCTAGGCTACACAACCTATCTATGCATACAAAAGACTTCTCCACAAGATAAGATCTGTATCTCTAAATAAAGTATGGAACCTTAAGATTTATTCCTTAATTAGAATGGTAAATAAGTAGATGTTCATTCACACTTATTCTTCTTTGTTGATGTAATCTCAAATTTTTGGAAATTAACTTGTATATATAGGTAGACCTACCATAAATCCTTCTAAATATGTTGGATGTACAGGGTTGACCCAATCAACAATGTAGATTTTTAGGAGATAATTCACTAGGTCTCAAGCTATATCAACCAAAGGGATAAAAAGATCCAAAGTGAAATATACCCCAAAATAGTATAGGTTGACCCAGTTGACCCTATATAGTAATAAGAGGCTAAAAACTATACATGGTTGACCCATTCAACCTAGTACAACCAACTATCAAAAGGGGGATGAGGTAAGAAATAAGAGGATAATGATGTGATAAATTATTGGAATGGGTACAACTAAGAAGAATAAGGTTAAGGTAAATGGTTTTAAGAGACAAGTGGGTATATATAAAGTAAAAAAATGGACAAAAATATTATGAAGCACCAATGGTCTACCCACCCCTTTCCTGATGCACCCCTTAAGGCATGCACTAAGAGAAATTGAGTCTCGATGAATTCCTACAAGATACAAAGTGTTAGTAAGTGATAAAAGTTTGAAAATATTATGTGTATATATAAATCAAAGGATAATGGGTAATATCAAACCAAATATGTTTACATTCCATGTCATGGATGGCATACTAGTGATGGAATATAAATCAATAATAAAGGATTTGTAATGGTCTCATCTAATCCCAATATGACATATAAAATAAAATGGTGAACCAAACTTTCCAAAAGATAAGCCTCCTTTGGCACCTTTCAGATAACTCAAAGAGATGTAAGATCTAAAAAGGGACTAAAATCATATATTGAACATTTGGGGAAAATCACATTAGGGGGAGTTAGGAAATATTAGCTTTCAAATATAACATATTGGGAAAATCTTTTATGTGCTTTGGATATACCATTTGCAAATTATAAAAGGATGCCAAATGTTTTGGTTTGATACAAAAAATTAAATACAAAGGTTTATATGAATAAATATTAACATGAGCAGAAAATATTCATAGAAAAGAATACATTAATCATAATATCCCAAGTAATAATGATATTTATGTTGTCACTATTTGTGAAAGACCTAAAGAAGTATTCAATTCATTATTTTATGTGTGTGTGGGATAAATGATTTTAGTATGAATAACAAATGAAAATGAAAAAAATATGAATGGGAAGGGTAGATGGGGATATTTACCTTAAATAGAAGGACATAATGTGGCTAAAAATGTGAGGATTTAATATTAAAAACCCTAAAGAGAGAGTAGAAGGTGAAACACTGTATGAATATTTTTTAAGGCCAATAAAACATGGTCAAAATCAAATGAAATTAAATAGAAGATTAATGTGGATAATATCATTTGGGAATGGATACAAAAAAAAACATGTAAAGGAGAATTTATTAAGATAAATGATAAAATACATGAGTCCATTAAATCATACCTCAAACTTGTTAAATAAGGTAATGAATGTTAACTTAGTGAAATTATTGAAAATCATAAATTAATTTGTGTTATCATCTTGTTTTGAAATGTGGGTTTATTACTATAAATCATGCTCTAATAATTTAGTACAATCAATTTACTATCAATGTTTAATATGAATGGAAGATTGATATTTATTTCATCACATTGTTTTCTATTTATAAATTTTTTATTATTGTTGTTATCTTCAAGTTCATGAAGTCTAAAAAATTAAGTGACTTTATTTTTTATTTATCAGGTTTGGTTGAACCTGGGCTAGGTTTATCTTGGTTCTAACCTTATGTTGATTAAACATATCTGGTTTACTTTATAGTTTATTTTAATATATTTATTATTGTCTTTATTTTGAAGACAAGGTGAGAAGAGGGACCAAAATAAAATAATTGATGGTATTTTGATGAATGTTAAAACTCATTTAGTGAAGTTAGAATCAATTCCTCATGTGTTTAAAAAAACCCCCAAATCCCATTCAAAAATCCAACCTATTTATGTTATTTTATATATGCAAAGGAAAGTAAAAAAGTTGTTAGGAAAACCTTATTTCTATGAAAAACATGTTGAATAGTTTATGTCATCAAGCACATACATATTGTGACTATTTTATTTTTCACTTACATTGGAGATTCATGAGATGAAATATGGTTTTTTCTAAAAAAATTGATAATTTTTTTTAACTTACAAAATAATAATAATAATAATAATAATAATAGAACATGGAAAATTAATTTCTTATTGTTGGAATTAATATTGTTGTAAAATATCTATTTTAATTTTACATGCTGTATAAACCTACAAAAAAATATTAGAACAAACAATACATACCTTGAAAATGGAACTACACTAAAACTATGATGCCTCAAGTCATCCATGGCAAGAAGGTCCATGGAGGATTTTTTAGAGTTAAATTATGGGAGGAGGGACAAGGAATATATAATCCTTTTCCCTCTCTCACTCTCCTCCTCCCATATGTTTTTGTGATGGAAATGATACTACAAATATTAGGTTGAATTTTGTGTGATGTATCCGTAATATGGATTAAGGAAACTTTTAGGGTTTTCCCAATCCAATGGTTGTGATATAATGTAATCTAAGGGTGGATATTTCTTTCTCCACTTTTAGAAGGAAAATTTTTTAGAAACTAAGTTAATTTTAAATTTTTTTAATTTGATTTAATTATTTATAAATTTATTCACCTTAGTTAATTTTTTTATTCAATTACCTTTCTAAAATTGGGTGTGTCACTATGAAAACTATTAATAAGGAGTATTAGGACAAGTATGGGGAATTATGTGATTAGTAATATAATTGGAACATGATTTTCACTAGTTGAAATATAATATCACACTACTTAGAATGATAAATAGAGAGATTCAAAATAAATCAAATATCACACTAATTCAAAACCAATAATATCAATATTGGAATCCAATATCACACTAGTTAAAAACCAATAATAGTAATATTGGAATATAATTTTATCAATTGTAGAACTATAAATGGGGAAAATATAAGTCCATATTTATGGGCATATATCCAAATTTAATGAAATCATAGTTGTATGAATTATGTATTAATAAATGTTACTTGAGATTTTTATATTCAGTAGCTTTATTTATCTAGGGTAGAGAAATTGTAAGGGTGAAATTATATGTAAATGTCAATATTCCAAGTGAGGGAACTGAAATTACACCTAGCTTGGGTGTACCAATGGTAAAGATGAACAATGTCCTACATGGTACCCATAATTAAAACATAATCCTAGTTCCATCTAGTAAACTAGTTTTGAGTCTTTAGACTTTTGAACCTAACTATCTCTATTCCCACCTATTTACAAACCTAATAAGTTAATTTTAACCTTATAGTGAGTCATAAAAGTGAAAATTAAACCCACCTAAGTTACCTCTTACCCAAAAATCTCAGATAGAAACATACACCCAAGTTTTCAAGATAGTAAAAAGTGGAAAATAAATATTTTTAAGTGTGTTTAAATCCTTTTGATGAAAGGATGGGACTATTTTTGGAGTATGAAATAAGTTTTATGATAATCCACGTGACTATTAATGGCATGGGGAAGATAAAAATTTTATGGTTGTGGGTGATCCTTACTTGCCAACATGGGTTGATAAGAGAATTTATTACATTAGAAGGCTTTGAAAGAAGAGATAAATAATGGGAAAGGACAAGTGTCACCTTTTCTTTAGCAATGATGTTTGATTTTTTTGTATAATAATAAGGGAAATATTATTTAGAGGAATGTTTTTGGTCATTATTTTCATCTTATGAGGAGATAAATCTTGAGAAGGTGAAAGAAGCTTCGATTAGAGAGAATGGTGGTTATAGCAAGGAACTTGTAAAAGGATTTCTTACTTAAGGACAAGAGGAGGAACAAAGGTAGGATTTCTCGCTTCACCCATGGAATTTTTCAATCTATTTATATCTAATTTTTTTTACCTATTGATTGAGATTTTAAAATGGTTTTTTATTTTACCTTTTATTTTTTTACACAAGTAATTCCTATGTTAGGTTAAAGGGTTAACATGTCTAAATTAGTTAAATAAATCTGCAATAATTAAGTACTAATTTTTTATGACTTTGACCTTATTTATTTATACAAATAGAAAAAAATAGTGATAAATAGAGAATTATGTAAAAATTAACTATCATGGATGATTTGGGTTATAAAACTTGAGATATGGGTAGTAGTTTATGTCATCATCAAGAATCTAGTATTCATCTATTCACTAGATAGTAGTGCCTAATTTAGAGAGTAGTGACATCCAGGTGCAGGGTCCTCAATGTGGTGATAATGTCCCCTTTATGGTATTTTTTATATTTTTGAGGATCACCCATTCCTATGTATGTATGTTCTATTCTTGCATGACCAGAACTTGTAGCTTTGTATTATACCTGGAAAACTTGATCTGATGTGCAAACCCTAATCTCTTTATAAGTATGGAATAATCAAGAATTTTTTGTGTTAGTAGGATGGATTGGACATACTCAATACCCCAATGTGTATAAAGTTTCCTACATACCAATAATCCAAGGAGGGATCAAGTTTGATTTATGTGCAAGTGAATGTTATAAGGAGAGTGGCCATGGATTCCTAGAATGTTCAAATACTTGAAAACCAGACTTAAGGCTATTGTAAATGGTAGTATGCAAACATTAGGGAAAAATAAGGATAAGATAACTTAATTTTTCACAAATTTATCTTTGGCTTGAACATATTTTTCAACTATTTCCCATCTAATGAATAAAGGTGGATTAGACTTGTATTTATAGGGTTTTGTTGATTATAAAAATAAGAAAATGATCTTAGGCCAAACTTGGGAGGGGCACAAGTCTGAAAAACTATCCATTGGGAATATTTGGGGCTAAGGACAATAACACCTAGTTGGGGACACTAGTTCCATGTGACTGTAGTGTCCCAAATGTAGTGATAATGTTCTTTTGGTAGACTACTGAGAAAGTTGGATTGAAATCTGAGATGATAGTTCTGAGACTATGTCTTGATTGGTTTTAAGTTACTATGGTCTACTGAATGAATGAAAATGTAAGTCTATTACTTGAAGATAGGTTCATGGCTAGCCTAGGGATAGGTTAATGAAAGCGACACTCTTAACATCTAATTATCACTTTTAGGTGATTTCATTTCCCCCCTTTATGATAGTACTGTATCAAAGTGAAATTACTACTATAAAGGAAAAAGAAGCATACCTAGACTTACCTTATACTTGAAACTTGTGTAGCTAATTTTAAGTGTGAAAATATGGGTTTGTGTATATGTAACATGATAAAAAGTAATGTCTTGAAATGAAACATGAAAAAATCAATCCTTAAGAGATAATCAAAAGAAAAATACTATGCTAAAATAAAATAACTGGGTAAAGTTGAGTAAAGAGAGAAGAAAGTAATGAATACACCTCATTGGGTATGCAAACCAATATATGAACCTAATGACAACCTATGTGTGTGAATTTACATAGTTATCATATCATTAAATAGCTTGAACTAAGGTGATGGGTTGTTCAATCCTCATATGGGTGGCTCAAAAACTCAATCTAGTTTTGACTCCATCATTACCCACCCCTATTTGGTGGATCATGATCTTTGTGAATAACTTGGATAAGACTGTAAGTATGACAAACCCTATCATGTAGGTGGATTAATAACTCTATTCTATGACTCCATCATTTCCCCTATGTGAATTAGATTCATATGTAATTATACTACATAAAATTTTGAAAGTATAAAACGTAGTAATATAAATGTGTATTTAGCTCTACAACCACTCATGTATATTAGGCAATTTTGGGCCACTCAAGAATGCTAGCCACTGTAGATGAGTAAGGCATGAATTTAGGGACAACCTAAAATTTTATATAAAGTGTATATAATATATATTCATGTAATTTTCCATTCCATCTGGTTAACCTATTTGAAGCTGAGTATATGGAAACTATGTGTTGCACACTTGCCTCCAATCTCGTATTTCAATATACTAAATCTAAATTAAGTATGTAATATATAAACCTATGTGAATGATCTAAATGTATGAGTGATCATGCTATGAATTATTCCTTGAAATCTAAATAATTGGTATGAATTTGAATTGAAATGAATGAATATGAGGTAATTTTGAACATAATTTCCAAACCTATGATTGTATCTATCTAAATCTATATTATACCTAGTGTACTAGTCTGAATGATCTAGATTATCCTAAAGTTGGGGCTACTAGATAGGAGTTTCATGTAGTGTACACTAATATATAAACCTATGTGACTGATCTAATGTATAAGTGATCATACTATGAATGATTCCCCCAAATCTAAATAATTGGTATGAATTTGAATTGAAATAAATGAATATGAGCTAATTCTGAACATAATTTCCAAACCTATGATTGTATCTATCTAAATCTATATTATACCTAGTGTACTGGTTTGAATGATCTAGATTATCCTAATGTTGGGGCTACTAGACATTAGTTTCATGTAGTGTACACTAGTAACCTATGGTGCTAGTGTCCTAATATGGGCACTAATGATTGTCTAGTTTGATTTTTGTGTGATTTAAATTTATGAATAAGTCTCTATTCTATTTGGTGTTTTCCCTAAGTTTGATATCTAAAACTCAGCTTGTGTGCAAAAATGTATCTATGAAAAGAAATTTGGGAACCCAATCTCTATGATAGACCCCTATGAATACCTCCTTTTTTTAGGGTATTTGTGAAATTTGTGGAAGAACTACCCTTTAAATAAGTAGCTCTACAACATGTGTTAGTTGAATAATGTGAATTCTATTCCAATATAATGTAAAATATCACATCATAATGTAAATGTATCTGAGCATAAGTAAGAAATGTAAGATGTATGTTTTAATTTAGAATTGTGAAAGGGTATTAAGATCGATGTAATCAATGTGTATATCAATAAAATCTAAGTAACTACCTAGGGGTATGGGGCATATTGTTCATCAAGGTTCCCAAGTAAGAAGGGTAGATACATGAGGTCCCTCATGGCATCAAAAATTGGTGTATGTTTAACAATCAAATATAAATGTCATGGTGTAGAAGTATACAAGGAATCAAACATATAATCACATGAGGCATGAATAAGGTAGGCCAAGGGGCCACAATACAAGGAACATGAGAACATGTAACTAATTTTGATAATGAAGACATATAAGGACATGTTCAAATGTCCACATACACAAAAAAAATCAATTTGGCATGGAGCCACAAAGAAGGACATGTTCAAATGTTTACATATAGAATCATGAAAGAACGCAAACAAAGGACATGGGTACATGTCCAAGGCATACAAATATAGAAGTGGCATAAAATATAAGTAAAATGGAATATTCAAATTCCCTTGAAGATAAAATAATCATAGGGAACACAATCAAGTCTAATCTAGGAACTAGAAATGAAAAAATGTATAATTATGTCATACAAATCTATGTAGATGCTAGGGTACATATATATTGAGTCTAACTAGTGATAGTAAAAAAAATTATAAATGAATAGAAATGATCAATATCAAGATAAATCAATGAATAATTGGAACGTATAATATGTAAATATAAAACCTAGTTATAGCAACTATGTAGGAGATGTCCCCAAGTGAGCAGATGTAACAATGTATAAACCTAGATTAGTGTAAATGTACCTAATGGTAAATGATAGATGATCTAGATCATTTTAGTAGATTAAATTCATATCTATAATATATAATAATTAAATAAGAATAAGTGAAGCATGTGTATGATAAAATTGACTATACTAGGATAGATAACAATATGTAATATCTAGCAAGTAGTAGAAATGTAAACATAATAATGCATACAATTTGTAAACATTTTGGGTTTTTGAAATATTTGAATGTTTTTGTATTTTGACATTTTATTCTAAGTATAATGTATGTATAAGTAAATGAAAATAAACTATTTACAAGGAGAAAGAGAGAGAAGGAAGTATATACAAGAGTAGAAACCATAATAACAAATGAGTCTCATGGGAGACACACCACCACCATAACCTATGTCAAAGAGGGGAACTATGATCATCTATGTGGTGTGAAAGGGAAAATATAAGCCCATGATATGATGTGATATATAATCTAAGCTTGAAGTTGCCTATGCAGTGATGTTATGATGTTATGGTACTAACTATGATACCCTATAAATTGTAGGAGTCTTGGGACACATCTGGTAGATGTAGAATCTCTAGGTGATGTAGGTTCCCTATGATAAGAACCCCTAGACCCTATATAAATAATATTAGTGTAAACTAAGTATAATAAGGTCCTCTAAAATCTTTGACATATCTTTGATGCAATG
Organism: Torreya grandis; assembly: GCA_037957365.1. NCBI lineage: Eukaryota > Viridiplantae > Streptophyta > Pinopsida > Cupressales > Taxaceae > Torreya > Torreya grandis. The sequence continues at coordinate 293,528 of JARHVA010002898.1, forward strand.
GTCTCTCTAGTAATGGTCTCTAAGGGAGAGTATGTGGGCATGTAGACATTATCAAATTAGACCTAGCCTACTTTGAGGACTCTATTAAACACTATGATGTATGCATATGAGTTATTCTCTCTTATGTAACTAATAATTTTGCAATAAATGGTAGTGGAATTAGAATTGAAACTAGTGTCAATGTTGGAAGTGTGACTAGAATTTGTGCCATAACTACATGTGGTATGCGTAGATGATACTTATATGGGACACCCTCAATATTAACCAATTGGTTAGCATGTATTTATTTGAGGCATTAGTGTAAAATATATGGAATGGTTTGAAGTTGATGTAACCATAACTTGCCTAATAATGTGTTGAATATACTTGCATTAGGTACTACTAAGTATTGAGTGGCTATGTGTATTAGTCCAACCTATAATGGAAGCATAATCTCCATTATGGAGCTTTAAACATGGCCACTAAAACCACTAATGATTATATTCATATGGAATATATCCCACTGTGTGTATCCCAAGTTCTATAAAAGTGTCATGGTGCACATGCTTATGCTAGACCCATTATCAACCATAACACTGTGAATATGATGGTTGTTTACATATACTCATATGAAGACTGTTGGTTGAATATTTTGTCTATCAGTGTACTGGTAAACAAAATAGGTCTAATCAGCCAAAGTAGGAAGATTAATTGTCCAAATGTGTAAGTTTATCACATCAGAAGGAGACTGCTCTCTCCTCTCATCAAGGGTAGGTTTCCTGTGGATATGCTATATATACGTATAAATAAAAAATAATACTCAAGGGTAGGACAAGACATCCATATCTCTTTCTTCAGAGATGATGTTTGCAAAACAAAGGAAAAACTCAAGGGAAATAATAGACAACACTCCTCTTCTTTCATAAGAACTATTTAGTCAGCCACAAGAATACTCTTGAAAATAAAAGCAGAATGTAACTGAGGGTGTAGTAACCAACAAATCAAGATACAGCACAAAGTCTCCACTTGAAATGCTCAAGATTAATATATGAAGGACAATGAGGGCACAAAGTCTTCTCAAAGTCTTTTACACAACAATGAAAAGAAAACACACTAAAGGTAGCTATGGAGGCACAAAGTCTCTCCACTGTTAATTCTTTAGGACACCTTCTTGAACAATTTTACTAATCCTACTTGTTAAATTAATGGAATAGAAAATATATCAAGGAAAAAGACATAAGAACATCTTCCTTAACAACAAAGATATCACAACACAAAGTTTCAAAAAGTTCTTTGCTTTCTTATTCCAATAAAAAAATATGATCAACAGACTGAGCACAAAGTCTCAATGATGCCTCTCAATTTGGGCAGAGTTTCATTCAGATTGTCAAAAAAGAGATATATTTATAATGAAAGAAAGTCCCTTATATAGCCACTTCAAGAATGACTCAGGAATAGTAATACATCATGATGCATTGGGAACTATTAGGAAGAATGGCTATAACTTTGGGGCATTTTACCCATTTGATCTTCTCAATGTAGATAAACAAACCACGCAATTGAAAAATTGCAACCTTTAATGTCTACCTGGCAGTCTGATCTTATCTTCATCATTCCTCCTTTTTTGGTTAATTGAATCAGGTCCTAGATTCATTTGTTGTTCTGTCTTTCCTTGCTTTCAGCTAGTTTTGGTCTTGAATTCTAGGAATGCATTCAAGTTTGTAAATTCAATGGATCAATGGCTATTTCATAGACTTTAAAATTGATGTTTACATGCCTATCGATGTGCTCTCAATAGCTAGTTCACTGTCTTGAATTTGACGTCTTCGAGCGCGTCACCCCTTGGTCTTCTTTCAACTTTTAGCTTTGTATTATTCTAGATTGGACTTGCCCTTTTGGGCCTTGAGAAATGACTTGTGTTGAGTGAGAATAGCTTTTTACTTTGGCCGTCGAGAGTCCCTCCCAAGGGCACTTACCCTTTGCAGTCCTTCGGCAGCCCTTTGCCTTGGCAGTTCTCATGGACAAATCCCCTGGCTTTCTCTTGTGAAAGTTTCCCATGGACATTTTCCCTAGGGAAAATTCTCATGGACAAAAAGTCTGGGGAAAATTCCTGCAGACAAAAAGTCTACAAAATTATTTGTTTCGCCAAATCTTTGAAAAAGTCTTCAGATTTTGCCCGCATTTGCTTCTTTGATTTCTTTAAGACTTTTTGTCTAAAGGAATTATTTTGAACAAAAATCCAAAAGAATTATGCCTTAGCCAATTTTAAATGCCTTAAACAAATTTGAAAGAATTACCTTTCAGCTTCCTTTGAAAAATGACCCTTTCGAAGGGTGCTTTTATTGATTAAGTGTCCTCCACAAGGGCACTTGTCCTTCGAGAAGTTTCATTCTACATTGAACCGCCCCTTTGAACTTTGGTGATGAACCATTTTGTTGAACCAGGATGTTGAACCAATCAGTTAAACCAATCAGTTAAACCAAAAATGGTTCAAGCCGATGGTTTAAGCCGATAGTTCAATTGGATGAAACAAGCCGATGAACTAAGCATTAAACCAAACATTATAAACTTGCCTTTGAACCAACAGTTGAACCATTTCATTGAACCAAGGCTTTGAACCAAAATGGTTCAAGCCAATGGTTCAATCGAATGAACCAAATGAATGAACTGAGTGAATGAACCTATTCGTTGAACCAAGATGTTGAACCAAGTTTTGGTTCAACGGTTCAAACAAAGATTTAAAAAATGACTTTAAACTTACTATTGAACCTATAGATGTTGAACCAAAGGATGAACTGAAGCAATGAACCAACTGAGTGAACTATTTGGTTGAACCAAAAGACGCTGAGTGAAATAAATCATTGAACTGCTTGGTTGAACTAAGCCATTAAACTATTCCTTTGGTTGAACCCACCGTTGAACCCATTAAACCAAAGTGGTTCAATGGTTTAATGGTTCAAGCCACCTTGATTTTGTTAAGTGTTTAGAATCCGATGAACCAATTGCAATGATTGAACTTTGAACCTTGATAAAGCGCTTAACTCTTGCCAAAGACGTTGAACTTGTTGAACTTTGAACTCGTTGAACCTTTGAACCAAAGTGGTTCAATGGTTCAATGGTTCACGTCTCTTTTTGTACTCAGATGCTTGATGATGAAGATTTTCAACTGAACCAAAGCTCTGAACCAATTCTTTGAACCAAAAGACATTGAATCAAAAGATGAACCAAACATTTAACCTACTACTGGTGTTTGCCGATGGAGATTTCTATTTGAACCAAGGCTCTAAACCAATCTCAGAGAATGACTAAGTGTTGAAAATTGATTCTTTTGACTGAAATCGCTTGTAGAAGCCTTTGAACATATATAAATGAACTTGCTTGCATAGTTTGTAGACTTCTCTTCCTACTGAAGAGTTCGTAGATTTTCTGAGAAGCTTGGAAAATGAGGAATTTGAATGTCTAGGACAAATTTTGAAAATGGAAGAGACAATTTTGGTCTGTAAGACCAAAATAGTTCAAATGTTGTCCCAAAAATGACTGTTATTTTTGGAAGACAACAGCTGGCTCCAGTTGGGGAACTTCTGTCAATTGCAAAATAAATTGAAAGGAGTAGAATCTAGAATTTCTAGTGTCTTCATGTGTACCATTGGGCTTTGGAGTCATACTACCCAGAAATGAAAGGCATCAAAAATAAAATAAACAAAACAAAATAGAATTAAAACTGTACAAATATACATATATACAGAGGTAATGATTTGATACTTCAAGAGTTGAAGTGTTTCAGATGTTGCCCATTGTAGGGTAGAGAAAAGAGTGTGCCATCTTGGTATTTCAAAAGAAAGCTATTTTCACCAATGTGTTGATGAATTATAAATGGTCCTCTCCAAAGGGAGTCAAACTTTCCATGCACCCCCTTTGGTTCTCTTCTTTTGTCCCACAGCAGGACTTGATCCCCAATTTGGAAATCATGATTTCTGGCCTTCTGATCAAAAAATTTCTTTACCAAAATTTGATGAGCAAAAATTCTATCCACCACCATGGTTCTCTGTTCCTCTAGCTGAGTCAGGCACATGATTCATTTGTCAAGAGAACTCTCATATGTTTGATCTTTAATGGCCTTTGCCAATTTCAAGACTGATAACTCTAAGGTGATTGGTATCTCAACATTGATACTGTAAAGAAGTTAAAAAGGAGACATACCAATTGTCCTCTTTGGTGTGATCCTATCTGCCCATAGAGCATCAACTAATTCTTTATGCCATGTCCTTTGATTATCATCTGCTAGCTTTTTGATAATAGTTACCAAATTCTTATTACTAGACTCAGCTTGTCCATTCCCTTGTGGAAAATAATCAGAAGAATGAGAGAGTGTAATTCCATAATGAAAATAAAATTGCGTAATCTCTTGAGAGGTGAAACAAGTGGCATTATCAGTAATAATTTTGAGTGGAACTCCAAACCTAGAAATGATATTCTCTTTGAGGAAGTTGCATACAACTTCTAAAGTAGCATGCTTAGTTGGGATTGCTTCTACCCACTTGATGAAATAATCATTTGATTTAAGGACATAATCATGTCCAGCACTTGAAGATGGGTTTATTGTCCCAATAAAATCAAGTCCCCATTGCTGGAAAGGCTCCTCTATGATTACTGGCTTGAGAGGCAGGGCAGCCAACTTGGGTCTTCCAATAAATTGTTGGCAAAGTTCACATTTCCTCACCCACTTATGTGCATTTTGGAAAAGAGTTGGCCAATAATGTTAAAATGAGAGTGGCCTTGGATGCCTTGAATGTGCTTGATCTTTCAAATGCTTGAAAATTGGAATTATAATTATTGTAAATGGTAGTATGTAGAAAGTAGGGTAGAATAGGGATCAAATACCTTGTTTTTACATAACTTTGTCTTTGGTTTGAATAGATTTTGCATCCATTTCCCATCTATTCAATAGAGGTGGATTAGACGTATATTTATAGGGTTTTATTGCTTTAGTGAATAAAAAATTGAGCATAGGATAACCTTAGGAGGGGCACACATTTGAAAAATTATCCCTTCAAAAGAGTTGGGGCTAAGGATAATAGCATCCAGTTGGGGACACTAGCACCATGTGGTTGTAGTGTCCCAAATGTGGCACTAATGTCCTTTTGTTAGACTAATAAAAAATTGGATTGGGATCTGAGATGATAGTTTTGGGACTTTGTCTTGATTGGCTGTAGGTGAATATGGTTTACTGAATGACTAGAAGTGTAAGTCTAATGTTTAATGATAGGTCTATGGATAGGTTAACTCAAGCGACACTCTTATCATCCAACTACCACTTTTAGGTGATTATAATTTCATGGTCATTTGGATTTCTCCCTTTTTATTTTTTATCATGGTTCATTCCATGAACACCATGATTGTTGTATCCCTTTTAGGGCATGGAAACAAAATAATCCTAACACTTATCCTTGTTTAATTAACAAATATTTATTTTAATTGAATCCTTATTTTTATGATGCCCAAATGGTCTTAGCTTGTGTGTTTGATATATGTATTCTTTGGATGGGTTTGGTAAATGGAGCTATGTTTCAAACTTCTCTTGACTATATTTTATGGGGATTAGGAAATAAGAAAGCTAATGTTTAAAAAGTCCTCCCATGGTAAGTGAGATTTTTTTTGGAAAGGGGAGGCATATGAAAGTATTCCTTCTTCTACCCCATAGAGTGGAGTCTAACAATCCTTGTCCACAATGGATGATTATTGGGTCTTAAAAATATTGAAATATTTTATGGCTAATATGTATCTTAACATGCTTTGGATTTATGTGTTTCAAATGGTTTATTATTTTCAAATATTTGATACTATTGGAATCCACTTGTAATTAAGATGATAAATTGAATGATCTAGTTTCCTTGTGAATTTTTCCCCTTATAACACTTACCTTATCTCAACTTGTTAATATTGCTGATGTTTATAATTGGGATTCTTTGACTTGGTGGATGCATAGAGAAACAACCTAATGATGTAATTTAAGAGTGTAAGGTGATACCCTATTTTGTTTGGCCATGTGAGAGTGTGTTGGACCTTATATTTGAAGACTAATAACTTTACTTTCTTCTTATAAAACTTTATGTAAATGTTAGTTGGTTATTGAAAGCCATTCAAATATAATAATTTTAGTTTAATAATAATGATAAATTAAAAAAATGTAATTTTGATCTTGTAAGCATTGTATTACCCATCATTAGATCTTACTAAAATATAGGGAAAAGTTTGTAATTAAAGGGCATTATATTTCAATGAAGTATTGAATTTGAAAATGTTTATGAAAATTCTATTTTTGTTGGTTTATTATAGTAATGCAAAGGAAAATCATCATTTTTTTCTTAAATGTGTTAAAATGGTATATTTCATAATTTTTATGGCTTACCCTTTAAAATATATGTATTTGTTAAGGTAAAATAACTAATCTTCCCTATTTCCATTATTAAAATGGCCTAAACTTTACATAATTTTATTACACATAAAATAAGGAAGAATCATGCCTAATAAAAGTTTTAATTAAAATTCATGGTTTTTAGGAATTTTAGGATTTTTTTTCATATTTTTAGGAGTAACAAGTTACTCGTAACTAATTTTTGACTTAAAATATATTATAATGTAGTTTTGGCTTTCACATGCCCTTTCTTCTAGGAAAAAAACAATTTTAAGGGAAGGGGATAATTTTTAGTCACCCATGTGATTACTACCAATCCTAAAGGAAAAATAATAATCTTGATGGTATATAGACTGTTGGCACTTATTCACAAGAATGACTAGCTAAATGTTAGCTAGTAAGAAATTAATACTCATTTAAGCCCATTAAGGGCAGAGTGAGGGGTGGCCCCACCCAAATGGGTGATGATGGATGAGTAGAGGATATAAGGTTTTGGGGACCTTATATGATATCTAAATGTATCTAATATCATGTAATAGTTAAAAGTCCTATTTTAATCACTATGCTAAAATGAAAAACCATTGTGGGTAATCCAGCTGGGAGTGAACAACCATGGGGTGGCTTGACCTTGGATGAGACATAAAATTAAATCCTATAGCATAGGTGGTCACATTGTCTATGATTTAAGTATGCCCAAATAGTTTTATCTTGATTGAAAATCTTATACCTATAGTAATGTTAATGTGTATATCTAGTAGTGCATCTTGGTGGTGGAGACCTAGTGGGGGTTGGAAGTGGTAGGTGGATGAATTTAGTGGTGGTGGCCATATATGCCATCACCAATGGTGTATAACTAATGGAATGGTGTTTCCTACCTGATTAAAACCTAAACTTAATTTTTTTAGTTCACTAAGGCTTTTATTATATCTAAATTATCATTATTTTTATAATAAATTTCTTAGTCATGCTTATTTATTTAGTATTTATTAAACTATTATAAAATTTATTTATGTGATATGAAATAAAGTTTCATTTAATTAAATTTTAGGTCAAGTTTATGAACCTTAAGTAAAACCTTGGACCTTTAAGTGGCCTATTCAAACCACCCTAGAAACCCAAGAGCAAGGTAACCCAAGGGTCCACCCCATATTTTTTCATGTTATTTTACACATTCAAGAAAATTTTGGGTCGAAACACCAAGATTAGTAATATATTAACCTTTTTCATAAAGATATCTATTTTGGAGAGATTATTAACTTGAAACTTGAATGGTTGATTCATATCACTTTAGAATCCTAAGAGTTGGATGGGCCAAAAACCCCACCCCTAAGTTTTCTATGCTCTTGTACATTAAATATTGATCAAGGACCAAATACACTTAATTAAACAAGTTTAACCCTTTTTTTAAGATATCCCTTTCTACGATGTACAAAATTATGTGTTACCCTTGGAACCCCAGAGGTAGGGAAAACCTTAAAGGACCCCAATTAATTTTGGAACACACTCCTTATTAAGGTGTAAACCTTTATTCATGAGAAATTTAAAGTGTACTCATATTCCATGTGTAAATTTTTTGACAAGTAAATGCCAATTTTTAAAAATTCCCTTGACCCAATTTGACTCCCTAGTCAACAAATCAAGAAGCTATAGGGAGGTCTCCAGGGGACTCCCTACTTTTCCAAATGTTTTGTAAATTATGCATTCACTCGATCATAGCCTATAATATCAAGGGATTGGAAGTAACCAATTATGGTCACCAAGGAATTGTTTTACCTAAGCATATTTTTCATGGTACAAGACTCCAAAGTGATGTGGAGCATTTGTAGGCCAATTAATGAAAGTGGGTTTAACATGTTTGTGTAGCGACCATGAAAAAACCTTCACACTAAGACTTGTCATTTAGGCATGTTTTTTTTATGCATTATGCATCTTATGTCATAAATTAGTTTTACTTGTAGGCAATTTAGTCATGTATAATGTGCATTGTACATTCTCAAAAAAATTGACATGTTTTTTTATGGCTTTAGTCATGCTCAATTTTGGGCATGATATTTTGGTATTAAAGCATGTTTTCAACATTGAGAGAACTAGGTTATGTAATAATTGATATTTTTTGTTTGTTACTTATGATTTTTAATAACACTCATCCTATCCTTATTAAATATGGAATGTAGAGGATAGTTTATTACAAAGTGATATTTTCATCCTATTTACCCACCTCCAGTTATACAAGGTCTAGTAAACCTTGGAACTCAGATTCTTCAAGCCATATAGTAATGATTGGAATATTATAATATAGGTTACCATCTATACATGAATTTTATGAGAGGTACTATCCATGTATTTCATAGGGTGGATATATATATCAATTAAGGGAGAGATAGAAAACACATAACCCAACACAATAGAAAATAAAGGGATATAAAGAGAGGCTAAGATCCTACAACCCCTTACACTAGAATACAAGAGGAGATAGGTAAAAGTATTATAATAAATATGATTTTTATTATACATGAGAATATTCATTCCCTCATAGGCCTATACCATAATATCTAGTCAAGGACTTGAGATGACTCCATCAGTTGACTTTTGATGATATCCATGTTGTGTAGTTGAGGTATGGTGAAAAAGTGTTTGAGTATGTTTCACCATGTATGATTTTAATTCCAATGACATATAACATATATATACTCACCTATTGATAGGTACATAGACTATTTAGAGGGAGTATGAGGATAAAAATATCCATTTGAAACCATCTTCCACTACCTAGGATATATTTGAGTAGTAGTTTAGAGACTATTATATTTCACCTTGCTGAATATAGAGAAAGGTGGATGAGTCATGTTGACAAATTTTTATCCCTAAGGTTAAAATGTCAACCCATATAGGCAAAAAATTTCCTATCATGATTACCTAGTTCAAATCTTGGTCATGCCTTAATAGCCTTAAAAAGGTCTTCATAAAACCTTATTAGCATTGTTTAAGGTAAGTTTGGAGAAATTAAAGTAATGGCTTATTTTGGCCATATAGTGGTCTAACCATGTCATGAAGTCATTTAACTTGGTTAAGTGGTGTAATAGGTCCTTAGGTGTCCTTCAAGGTCATTTCATGCCTTAATCAACTTATATAAGTGTTTGATGTTGAATTCTAAAGTTTAAGGTTGATTTGTAGACTTTAAGGTATGAGAAAATGATAAAAGGGTGATTTTTGATAACTTTCATGTATTCCAAATCCAACCAAATCAAATTATTTGTATATTCACACTATCCAAGGTCCTTGGAGTAGTTATATTACTACCACATATGTAAATATGTCAAAAAGAAGTTAGACTCTTGATTTCAACATCAAAAGAAGAGTTTCATTCACTTGTATGGACTTGAGGAGCTCTCTAGTAGGTAGATATGTTTAAAAGGAGTCTCTTTGTATTTTTTAGGTCATATTCCATATTGGCGTCAAGTTTTAGGTCCTAAAAATGCAAATAAATCTCTATCCATCATCATTGCCTTCATAATCTCATGAAGGCCAATTTCAAATGTAGGTGAAATTGGAGCCTAATATTTTAACCAAAGTTTAAGACCCATATGGGATTTTAATTAGTGTAATTGGTCATTTAATTTAGCTCCTTATCTTTATGAATAATATTTAAGTATCTAAGGTGATTTTTAAAAGGGTCAAAACCATGACAAGGTTAATTTTAAGCCTCTCAGATGTAATGATCCTCGGTAGTTTGAAATTCACTCTCATAACATTCTCCAACACTTTCTTGGCATGTGTGGGATAAAAGGGCAATAAATCTCTTATTTTGCTCAGTTTCCAAGGTGCTTATCACTATTTTGGGACTGGTCCAACTCCTTCAATAGTTAGATGAAGAGAATGAAGGTTCTCCATAAAATTTCACTTATTTACTACACCCTATATCTATATATAATATTTTCATGTGTTTTACTCTCATAACATTATTTAAATTAACATCTAGTGCTCCTTACTCTTAGACTATGAGTGTAAGATGCCTACACTATTAGAGTAATAAGGCATTTTTTGAATTTACTAATAGTTTATAAGAGTCTTGGCCTTATGATTAAGGAAATGAAACATAAAGGAAGTGGTTTCATGTGCAATAACTCTAACTTACACCTCTTAAAATTCCAAAGCATAAGGAATGTAGACATATAGATTTGCAGACCTATAGGTCTACATTGTAAGAAATTGTTTTGAATTGTACATTAAAACTTGAATCTGAAAACCTATGAATGGAGATAATGATATGATTATATGTTTGGTTGAATTTAATTAATAATGAAGAAGTTATTATTTTAAGCTAATGAAATAACAATGGGAACCTATTAAGAGAGCAAATTGGCAAAGCTTCTCAAGTGAGATGATGGATGTGAGTGGTCTCATTAAATACAATGAATATAAGTTGATTAACCATGAAAAATAGTAGGTTCAAATCCATCAGTGCTATGTGTCTTCATACACTCCATCCCAACCCCCATATATACCACTCATTCTTCCCTAATAAACTTTTCCAAGTGAACTTCCAAGTGTTCCAAGTCCTTCACATGTTCCTCAAACCTTCCTTTCTTGGAATTTGATTCAAGAGAACATTCAAAATATATTTTTTTAACATCACATTTTTGAGAACCAAAATGTTAATTCTCTTCCTCAATAACCCCCTAAGAATTCTTTCAATATTTCAAGCTAAAACTAAGTGGTGAAGTCATGGAGTGTGAAAGGTGAGGCAAGTATTGATTGGGGAGTTAAAGTTAAATAAGAATATAAACCTATTCAAGTCTCTCTAATCTCTCCCTAAGAGTCCTATTATACCTCATACCAACCCTCTTATATCCCTTATCCTCATGAGGCCACTAACCACCTTAAAGAGAAGTTATTCCAAGAGAGTATAGATAGCAAAGTCAAAGATCTGGAGTTGAAGATGAAAGGAATTGAAGAGAGCTAAAATCAAGAGGTTGAATACAAAGAGATATTTGTGTCTAATCAAGACCCATTGTCCTCTCCTTAAGAACTTGTAGATTGTCCATCTTGGAGGTCTATCCAAGAACATTCTTAAAATAAGAATGAGTCACTAATTAAAGAGAATCATGAGAGGTATATTAAAGTATAAGATGAGTTAACTTTCATAGGTGACTAGTTTACAATTATTGTTTCACTTGACAACATGCCAAGAGGAGTGGCATTCAAAATGAAGATCAAAAAACCAAGACCAAGGATCAAAAGTTAGATTACTTCATATCATTATTAATTTCATGGAGAAATAAATAATACAAGATTGCCCTTCGGTCTAGGAAGAATATGTTTTTTTAGGTTAGTTGTATATAGATTATTTTATCTTGTTGTTTATGGTGTTCCCTAAGTGCTTGATATCACATGTGTGAGTCTTGTTTCTTTGATTTGTGTGTGTTGACTTTATTTTATGTAGTTTAGAGGTTAAAATATATTTTCTTGTCATGGTCAAGGTATGGTCAGGTCTAAAACAAACTATAAATGACTCCATTACCCAAAGGAAGGATGAGGCTATTGGTCCATTTAGCATAGTAGGCATGATACCCCCATGCATCACCAATTTATTGATGAATTTTGACCCCCAAGGTCAAAATGCCAACCCATACAAGAAAAAAAATTATTTTCATGATTTGATAACCTATTTACAAGCTTAGTCATGCCTTAATAGCCTTCAAAAAGTCTTGATAAAACCTTATTGTCATTATTTAAGGTAAGTTTGGAGAAATTAAGGTAATGTCTTGTTTTGGTCAATAGTGATCTAGCTACTCATGAAGTCATGAAAATTGGTCAAGTGGTGTCATAGGTCCTTAGATATTATTCACATTCCTTTCATGTCTTAATAAACCTATGCAATCATTTCATGTTGATTTAGAAAGTTTAAGGTTGATTTGTAGACTTTAAGGTATGAAAAAATGAGAAAAAGGTGAATTTTGCTAACTTTCATGTATGCCAAATCCCAAAAAATCAAATGATCCATATTATAACACTTTCCAAGGTATTTAGAGTAGTTACATAGCTGACACATATGTTAAGATGTTAGAAATAAGTCATAATCTTGATTTCAACATCAAAAGTGGAGTTTCATTCACTTGTACAGACCTGAGGAGATCTCTTATAGGTAAAAACATTTTAGAGGAGTCTCTTGGGATTTTACAGGTCATATAATAGATTAGGGTCAAGTTTTAGGTCCTAAAAGTGCAAATAACTCTCTCTACTACATCATTGCCTTCACAAGCTCATGAAGGCCAATTTTAAATACATGGTATAAGCTATATAGGTGGAGTTGGAGCCTGATATTTTTACCATAGTTTTGTACCAATATGGGATTTTAAATAATGGAATTGGTTGTTTGATTGATCTCCTTAGATTTATGAATAATTTCTAAGGAGCTAAGGTGTTTTTAAAGGTATAAAACCATGATAAGTTTAATTTTGGGCCTTTTAGGTGAAATAAATAACTTGTTGAAGCATGGGATTAGTTTTTAATTATTATAAAGAGTCTTCAAGTTACTCTCATAACATCTTCCAAGACTTGATTGGCATGTATGGGCTAAAAAGGGAAAGAAAAATCTTATTTTACTCAGTTTGCAAGGTCATTGTCACTATTTCTTGACTGTTCTATGTCCTTCAATAGTTATATGAATAGATTTATGGTTCTCCATCACATTTCACTTAGATATATTAAATTATATTAAGTGATTTAATCTCATACCATTCTTTTAAGTAACATCTATTACTCTTCACCCTTAGATTATGTGTAAGATGCTTGCAATAATAGAGTAATGAGGTATTGTTTTGAATTTTTTAAGGGTGTATAATAGTATTGGCCTCATGATTAATTAAATGAAACATCAAGGAATTTGTTTCAATCTCAAGAACTCCAACTTTCACCTCTTCAAATTCTAAAGCATAAGGAATGCAGACCTACAAGTCTACAGACCTATAGGTATGCATTGTAAGAAATTCTAATGAAATGCACACCAAAACTTGAGTTTTAAAACATATTAATAGAGGTAATGATATTATTATATGTTTTTTTCAATTAATTACTAATTAATAGGATATGTACCTTCAAATTCAATGTATAAGACACCTTAAATGTAAACCTACAACTAACATTAACAAATTTGAGTAATGAGAAGCCTTGAGTTAACATGAAAGTGTCTAAAATGTATATTAAATACTTAGAGAGCCTAAATATATTTTTAATTGGATATAAATCCCAAAATTATCTCATATGGTGATCAAAGCATTAAGTGAGTTAAAATTTGATCTATAGGCCTAGGCACTCAAACACAGCTCTATGTTTGAAGATAAGAAAGAAAATAGGCATATGAAAGGATAATGATTTTTTCAAGATAATGGGGACAAAATTATAATAATTTTTCATTTATCTCAAAATTACATGATATAATTTTTTAGATAATAGGTCCAAAGTGTAAACCCCACTAAATGGCCACCTACACCCATGCCTAGATAGTCAATGAAGAGGATGTGCTTATAGAGTTATGAATTTTTGGGAAGCTAAGAAGATAAAATAAAAGGTGTTCATGTCCTTAAAACTATATAAAAGGACATTTAATTTTCAAATATTGCGATAAAATTCCTAAAACATAAATTAAATTTAAACACCTAAATGAGCATCTATAGATTGCATATAAAGACAAAGAAGAGAGTGTATATTTGAGAAGATGTGAGATTTGGAGAAGTTGTAGAGGGTTAAGGAAAGGTTATAATCCTTAAATAAATATTAGTGACCTTTAAGTAATAAATGAATTTTTTTTGAACCAAAACTCAAAAATTGTAGTCAGAACACCTTAATAGACACCTATTGGTCTACTAGAAAGAGTATGGTAGTTTCAAGACTAAAGAGAAGATAGTGAGAGGTTTTATGATTGAATTTGAATAGATAAATTATTGATTAAATACACTAAATAAAAAATAGGCATAAATAATAATGCCATAGATAAAATTACTTGGAAATATTCATTCAAACACCACACACGTAGTCCATATACACCTACATATTTCAAGGTTAGTAGGTTAGTTTCAAAGTTTGAGAAAAGGTAATGCACATACAGTGCTCAAAGATTCAAGAGGGATCAAAAATCATGGGGTTAGAATAATGATATAAAGAAGTATAGGTTACTTGAAACATAACATATTTGGTTGAAATTAAATTAGTAGCTTCACAATTATGACCTTTATGGTCTACAACTTTAGTTGGGTAGAGGATTATTAAATCCCCATAAGGGAAGTATTAGGTCAAAATTTATTTCTACATTTTGGGATCACCATATCACTATGAATAGGATATCCCATAGATATTATCATCTATCATAATATATAAAGATCTGATGTCTAAGTAGATAATAGGTGATGTGGGTTAGGGCCACATAATATATGTAGTAGTGGAAAACCACAAAATAGTACACCATGCGATGGTATTTGGCACCATATCTATGATTAATGATGTATCTATTTATATTAATTTTTAATCTAGATAATCTAACTCCTTCATATCCCATTTTATAATGGACTATTTTAGGATGGTGGATTCTATACATCAATAGTGTCGATAGGTTGAGTTAGCCACTAGATATCAAATGTCCATCAACTCACTAGTGAGTTATTATGTCTTATGTTTTGGTGAGATTTCAACCATTTTTAACTTACGTCTTACACCCTTTTAGATTTATGGGGTTATTTTGGGTATTGATTGTCTCTATTCTCTTAAAACAAAGATGGAATATGATAATAAGGACATCAATTGTTTTAATGACCTTAGGACTAATATGATTATCATAAAATTCAATAGACCCATATCCCTTTACATGGTTTATGTGATGCATCTTAAGTGGAACATGTGGAAGGTATATCAATTTTTTTATATCATATGATAAGTTATAAGAGGATACAATTATATATTTGTTAGATGACCATACTATCATTTAGGATTTTTCCATGTGTTTTGGAGTGAGTTTCTTGGGATGCCCCCACAAATAGAGAGTGATTTTAGGACAAATAGTATACCTGGGCCTAAGCTAATATCTAAAGTAACATGTCAAATGACCACACCTAAGCTTTGTGATCTCAAAGAGTAGCTAGAATAAGTTAGAGAAGGGACTTGTTTTCCTTAGTGTTTCCACATGGTGAGTACTTGTTAACTTCATGAAGAAGAAGGATATATCCCTTCAAATTTATGTTTAATATCACTAACTAAGTAAAGTAGTGATTAGAAACCATTACCCCTTACCCAACATCAATGACTTATTTCATTAGATACATGGAACCAAAATGTTCTCCAAAATAGATATAAATTTTGGGTATGATTATTTTTGGATCACACAAGTAGATATTGGAAAGACTATGTTTCAAATATAATATGGGAATTATGATTTTATAGTTTTACCCTTTGGTTTGACTAATCCCTTAGCAGTGTTCATAAGTCTTATGAGAATTTTTTTTAACTTTATATATTATTTCATGTGGAACTTCTTTGACAACATATTGATATATTCCTAGAATGAGGAGGAACATGAGGATCCCTTATCATTAAGTTTTTAAATTTATGAGAGAGAACTGATTATACATGAATTTGGGAAAGTGTACTTGAGATGCAGTATCTTGGACACATTATTTATAAGGATGGTATCATAGTAGACCCATTTAATCTTTTTTATATTGTGAATTGGATGGAAACTAAAAGTGTCACAAAGGTACATAGCTTTATTTTTTTATGGTCTAATATAATTACTTCATTGAGAAATTTTATCATATTACAAACCTTATCACTTTCCTTTAGATAAAAAGGCATAATTTTGTATAGATAGAGTAGTGTGAGTAGTTATTAAATTTTTTGAAGGAGTGTCTAACTAATTCACCCATCTTAGCTGTACATGATCTATCTGAGTATTTCATCATATGTATTTATGCTTCCCATGTGGGGTTATAAGCCATCCTCGTGTAGGGGGATAGGGTGATTGCTTATAAGTATAACTAATGAATATGAGCTAAAATATCTAATATGTGGCCTTGAGTTTGTACCTATAATACATGTTTATTTGAGTTGTCACTTTATGTATGACAAGGGAAAGTGAATCTGATCTATAAATCAATCTTAGCTTAGAGAAGATAAATCACACTAGCCCTTCTACTTGCTAGTACATTTAGATAATCAGGGTTATGACCAAGATGAATTTTCTTACCTAACTAAGGGGTCTCTTACCACACAATATCACTATAGATGGTTTTAAGGCCTCTAGTCAAGAAATACCATATAATAACCTAGCTAGGTCCTATATTTTATAACAAAGTAAATCAAAAATAAAAGTAAATATAATCTAGTGCTTAGCAATGCTTATGGTACAAATAGGTGATAATGAACATAAAAGTAATCATGCAATGAATAAATATACTCTATTTAATTTAAAGGTAATCCTAATGTTTGGAGAGAGAAATATATTCATAAGACAAAATATACAAATATATATACTAATAAAATAGGATAAAGAGTTAGGAATACTTACCCTAAATATGAAAATGTCAAGCCTAAATATATCCCTTGGCTAATGGTTCTTTGTAAGAGGTTTTTGTGGTTCATAAGGATAACAAAGATATGTTAGAGCTAGTCTACATGACTTATCCTATGCATCTAAAATAATTTTTCCATAATAAAAAATTCTTCTCTCCAAAGGAAGTATGAAACCCTAAGTAATGACTCCTCAATTATAATGGTGGATAAGTATATGTGTAAAGGAATTATTATCTATATCTAAAATGAAAATGGTGAAAATGATGCGTTTACATAGACATATCTAACACTAAACCATTTTGAATTTTTATCCACCATAATCAACCTAATTAACCAATTTATTTGGAAAAATAAATAGTTAGGTAATGGACTAAGTTGATCAAGATGGACTCATCCCATAATGTTCTCATTTATAGGAATAGGGTCAGCTCATTTGACTATGTCCAATGGATGATAAAAAGAGTATTTATTTTAGGTAGGGTTTATTTGAGGTAGTGAATTGCTTGGAAGAATGTGTAAGAGAGGTGTAAAATATTAGGGAAATTTATACTAGAGGTTTGTGTTGGTTTTAAGTGGTGGTATAGGGAACAACAATCTTGTGAAGCACCAATGGTCTACCCACCCCTTTTCTAGTGCACCCTTTAAGGAATGCAATAAGTGAGATTAATAATCAATGAGTTCCTACAAGAGATAAAGCATTAGTAATTGATAAGTTTAAAAATGTTGTGTATACATATACCCCACTTAAATCTCATCGTCTGTCACATAGTTACAACATGGGATGGTGCTTTAGGAAAAAAAACATAGTGATGCATAATTTTGAGGTAAGTAAATTATAGTAAGAAGTGAATAAGATAAATGAAAGGATAGAATTGAAAAACACATACATTTATTTATCTTATTATTATAAATGAACTGAGAGAAATTTATAGGTGTCCAATGTAGGGAACATTAAGCAAACTTGTAAAATAAGCAAAAATTCATTTTTTTGTAAAATATACATGTAATATGTGGAAAAATGATCTACAATGTCAAGATTCTAAAACATTTTTTGGTTCAAAAAAAGAGCTCATAATTAAAAAGTTATGGGTAAAAAATGGAATCTGGTGGTAAATAATTGATAGGTAAATAATCTTGAATAGTAAATATCAATAGGGTGAATATTTAATTCATTTGTAATTTTTACTATTCTAAGAAAATACTAATCTGAGAGACATAGGTGAGCTCAGAGAGTGACCATGATAAGGATATGACATCTATTACATGGAGGATACCTAGAGGATGTATCTAATGTAGTTCAAGGAAGTGGTGCATTAATTTAACAAAATAGTAATTTTGATTGAAATTAAGCTAGATATAAAAAATAAATGTTATAGGAAATGTAGATACCAAAATTTTCCCTAGGAAATTTTTGGGTAGAATAGGAAAAAATGGGATATTGGGCAGGAAAGAATTAGACCAATAAATGCCTGAAGCATTTATGGTAAATGGTTAAAAAGTCACCATAGATTTTGAATAGAGTCAACCCTACCAACTCAATTAGAAAAGGTCAAATGAAATAATGGGGGTGAATGCATAGTATAAGGATGACTTAGTATTACTATGGTTATCCAACTACATAGCAGAGGGCCAACTTAGTTGAAAATATGGACAAGGATGACTTAGTGTATTTTGGTCAATATAGTATATAGTAGGTGGCTAATATAGTTTATTAAATTGGGTCAACTATATGATAGAGGGAAGATTTAGTATGAAAAGGATGGGAAATAGATGATTTAGTGTTAAGATTATTAATTATGTCTACAAGAATGGGTTGACTATGTAACACAAAGATGACTTAGTATGGAAAAGAGGTGATAAGGTCAATTTAGTATCAAAAGGGATGACTATGTAGGAAAAATATGGAAAATAGAAAATAGGAATAATAGGCTGATGAAGTACTTAAATTTTTAGCTAATTTAAAAAATTTAAGAATGTATTTTATCATTTTTACATCAATATGTAATATATTCTATGTTGTTTGATATTTTTTAGAGACAACAAATATTTTGGCACTTAGTGGATGTATCGTGGCTACCAAATTAATTAGAATGACTAATAGACATGGACTAAGTGTTAATGATTTCCTTGGGATTTGGGGGAATCATGGATATGTAGAGGATATTATTTTTGGATCCATGATTGTGGTTACAGACCATGATATTTTGGATGGGGTGTTGTCACATTATGATCCATCCACCTTGGTAGATCTAGTGGTACCATATTCCACATCTTATGCTAGTTTTTTTTTATTAGTTGTGGAGGTTTTATGAGAGTTATATGCATAAGGAAAATACCTAAAAACACCTATATAAGTATGAGAGGGAGAGGCTTAATCCTAGTAGACATTTTCCAAAGAGATAGATACCCATATGGTTACTACTATAGAGCTTGGACATGTGCAAGCTTAGGTAGCCAATCTACAGGCACATGTTGATGGTTTGAGATCCCATACTACCTTTTTTTAATTGTATTATGCTATATCAAACTCATGTTATATATATTTATATGGAAATTTATTGATCTATGAGTTTTACTAATGTTATTCATGGATGTATGGATGTATTTCCCTTCTATCACATGTATTTTAATTTTGTTTTATATGTTATGAGAAATGTATGATGTTTTTAATTTATATCATTATGTGACACACATAGATGGTTAAAAATAAAATCAAATGGTTTGGAAAAGTATAAATAATCATAATATGTTATACACATTATATCATGATGGGAAATGTGTAAAATAAAATATGAATAAATATCATAAACCAAAATGGAAAAGTAAGTGGTAAAAATTGTTTCAAACCATGTATAAGTAAAAAATTACACCAAATTAAGATAATTATAAGTCATATTATATCAATTTGGGAAGTATGAAATATTTTTAATAAAGTGGAAAACATGTTATAACAAATGGAAAAAAAATAAACTACAATCGTACTAAGTCAAGATGGGATGTATGGAAAGAAAAATAAAATTAATTGTACTAAATCAATATGGGAAGTATGATAAATTTATTAAAATGGTTGTAAACATACATGCAATCAAAAAATAATAAGATAAAATTGAAGTGTTCATGAAGTAAGAAAAAAACATAATAAATCAAGAAGGGAAATATGTAAATGACATGTAAATCATAATGTAAGACAAATAATCTCAAATTTAAATCATGTAATGTTATTATGACTTGGTCATAATATGAAGGTTATTGAAATATTTTTTGAGGTATGTTTGGTCCTGTCCAAGGTCTTAGAATGTAACTTATAAAGGGAACACCAATAAGGTGGATATAAATGTTGGAACAAATTAAAGGGATTAAATGTGGTGATTTTTTAGGAATGTATGGTCCTATCCAAGGGATTAAACTATAACTCAGAAGGTGAACACCCATGAGGTGAATGGTGATAATTGATAAATAATGAAATGATTATATGTGGAATGCCTACTCTTATCCAAGGTCTTACAATATAACTCACAAAGGGAACCCCTAGGGGTATGATCAGTTTTTTAAAAAAAAATCATGAAGGGGAAATATTAAGATTGGTGTAATTAAATAAGGAGTGTAAAAATAAGCATGACATAAGCATTTTTGATAAAAACTTAATAAACATGAGACATACTAGTAATAAGGAAAGACACTAAGAGTCTACTAACCATTAAAATATAGAGGATACCTACTCATAATAATAATAAAAAAATGTATAGGAAAAGAGGTTGAATACTAAGATGAACTCTTTAAGGTTATAGAAATAATGAAATTAAAATAAACCTACCTTCCCACATTGTATTCCCCATTCCTTGAGATCTCTTATAGATCTATTGATCTATTATGAATATTTGGTATTTTCATGAGAAAGTATGTAACACTATAGATTTTTTTTCTATCCTAATCTTCTGGCCTAACACACCCCAATGGACCTCAGCTCTATCATGAGGCTAACTATGGAGTTTGAGATTTGATTAGAAATTGGAGATGTGCTTATGAATCATGTCTTTTGGTGTGATAGAATTTTGAGTTTATGTTTACTTTGAATCATTACCTTTTGTTTAAATGATTTTTATTTTAACTTTTTTATGGATTTTTTGACTCCATAAGGATTTGAAAAAACCAATACAAGTGATAAAATTGATACACATGAATGAGATTTAGAATTTGGTTATAGGAGACCAAGTAACTAGAGATATGACTATGTATACAACTTAAGATTACCTATGAACTAGAATGTAATATCAAGTTTCAACTATATGTATTCTTAGTATGTGAAAAAGAGATAAGGTATGAAGGCATATAAAGTAGAAAATGTATATAAGTGATATAATGAGAAGTCATGTTTTATAATTGGTCAGATGGTAAAGATAAAATAATAAGGTAATGAGGTTTGTATAACCAAGTCACAATACAAATTATCTTTATTTGAGTTTGAAAGATAAAAAACAATCATCAAAGAGAAAATAAAGGAATCCATGTGAAGTAATTTAAACCATAAACATAATTTTGAATCCATAAAAAGAATAAGAATGATCCATAAGATAAATTGAAATATAATGAAACCATGTAAAACATATAAAGCATAATATAATGGTTTATGAAAAAGAGATAAGTGAAATCATGTTTGACAAATAGTCAAAATTATAAGATATATAATTGAATAATAAATCCAATCCAAATCATGTAATAGAATGATAAATAATGTGAGAGAAAACCATTTTATATTCAAAAATACTAATAGATATGAACATAAATGTTATCCATAACATCTGACACATCCCTCTATAGTTGAATTATGACATTAGTTAAAGTCTCATCAATCTTTGTGGAAATTTGTGAAAATACTTCCTTCCATGTCAAATATATTGAAATTTTAGGTGAAGTATAAGAATATTGATGCTCATGTGGTACCCACTTTTTGTGATACTCGATGTGATGAATATGAATCTCAATAGAATGGTATATGTGGATATAAGAGGAGGTATAACATGTAGAGAAGGGGCATCCTTCATGCGTGGGTGACTTATAGGAGGAGGAATAAATGGTGTAGTCTAGACTTTGGGAATTATTAGAGATGATGATAAAAAAAACTCATCACTAATCAATATGATGGGTAGAAAACTAATTCAAAAGATAATATACTTCCCCATATTTAGGGATGTAATCTAGAAGTAGTTTGGGAGGTGGGATAGTCTCATATTTGGGCTTGGCAATGACTGGTCATAAAGTGTTGATGTACTACTTAAGATTTCAGTAGTGGGTAGAGGAATGGTTATGTGTTACATGGAAGAAATAAATATGTATATTAGTCTATTGTGGAGGTATACTATTTGAAGTGTTAGGAGAGGAAATCTGAAGTTTTTGATATAGATTATAATCCTTGGTCTAATGATCAACAACTCTATAATTATGATAGTAAGGCTCATTTGATAATTATGTAGGTAAAAAACCAAGCTAAGGTAATGGTAAAATACCATCACCAAGGAATGGATAAGTAGAAGTTGAAATTAGACTAGGCTCATTTGTAGGTAAGGCTAGCTATGTAACTGGTCTAATTAAAATGGCTAACATTTATGGAAGAATCAAGATATAAGGATCATGATATATATAACATGGTATGGTATTGTGATGGCATGGTACACAAACAAACTATTGATAGGATTTAATATGACTGGAGGTGTAAAATTCAAGTTTTCCATATATAACTTGTGAATAATAGTGGAAATTTTGATATTAGGTACAGAGAGATGAGGAATGATAAAAGATCAAAAAGACTGAAATAAATAAGAACAATATCTATGAACCTTAGCATTTTTAACTTGGATGAATTTAGATAAAAATGGATCATCCAAGGAATAAAAATCATCATAATTAGGTGTATGTAATTAAATATTACATGTGTTAACCATTTTGTTGATCAAGAAATCATGTTGAATGGAGTGTCTAATTTTGGTTAAAGTAACTGATATGTTAAAAGATTGTTGATGGGATTTAGGTTGAAGAGAAGGAGGAAGTTAAGTGATGTGAGGGGAGAGATTAGAAGTTTTGATATTTAGGATTATATAATTTATTTCATCATCATTAGAGTCTAAGAGGTTAGGTGGAATATTTTCAATTAATTATGGATGATCATTATAACTTATAATGGATTTGATAGGATAGTTAAAGTGTCGTGATTCTCTAAATGGAATGTTAGGTAATGTTTCAAGGGAGGGTATTTAAAGACACCTAATTCTTGGAATTATTTGAAATTCTAAGGATTTTTGTCACATTTAATCTTGTAATTATCACCATTATAAGGGAATTTGACACATTGGCATGTGGATAAAGCAACTACTCTCCTATGATGAGTCCAAGGTCGATTAAGTAAGTTATTGTAAGAAAGTGGAAAGTTATATATCATAAATTTCACATGAACATTAATGGTAGGAATAGAAATGAGAATCCAAACACAACTTAGATGAGGCATTTATATTCTATCATAACCTTGTCATATACTACATGTGGATTTAAGGTTACATTTAGAGTATCCAAGTGTTTTAATAAAGTCAAGGGAGGCAACACAAGTGCCTAAACCTTCATAAATTAAAGCACATGTAAATTAGATATAACCTATTTAAACACTAATTAATAAAGGAGGATCATCCGCATAAAGCAATATCTCATTGGGAATCATAGAATAGATAGGCAACTTAAGTGAGAGGGAAGTGTCCATGGTTTTGTCAACATGGATGGACATCTCTTCACATAGTTAAAGTATGTTATCTTTATATTAAGATAAGGTAGCTTCTTTCCCTATAGGAGGAGGGTGAGGGATGTTTATTTTGAAACATAATTGCATTAGGAGATATTGATGTTAGGGAGAAGTTCATATAAGCTATAAAAAGGGGATTTGATGTGGGAGATGGGAAAGTTCCACAATAGGATCCCATTCATCATAACCCATGAGAGGATTATCAGATAGGGGTACATAGTGTTGTAATATATATTTTAATGAATTTAGGATGTTTAATGAAACTTAGGTTGATAAGGTATGGTTGGTTTTGGTTGGTTACAAGTAGGTTCATTAACCTTAGGTGATGTGGTTATTGGTTGAAGTATTTATTTTGGTTGAGTATGAGAAATGTTGTTTGATGTTTGATGGATGTTATCTTTAGGGATGGAAGTTGGGGAAAGGGTAGAATTTATATTAATGGTAAGAGAGGTATGTTTAATTTGTGTTGTTGGTGGAGGTGCTTGTATGGGTATTATTTCCTCATGCCACAATTCTATGAGATGGGATAGGGAAGTGTCTTGAATAGTATGAAATGTTGAATAGGTGTTGGGTTTAAATCAAGATAAGTAACTGATATTCTCATATTATCCATATTAACCACATTTTCATCATCGGTGTTAATGTCTATAAGACTTTAATTACTATTATTAGTAGGGTTAGGTTGCTCAATGTTGTCTTGGTGATTAGGAAGGGGATCATTATAGATAACTAAATGAGAATTATCTTGGTTTAAATCTTGACTTTTAATTTGGGTCTAATGAGCTTTAAGTGTTATGTCATAATGTTTTTAGCATTTTCCTATAAGGATTTGTGGTCAAATTTAGTACCAAGGATAAAATCCATTACATTATTTCTTAGTTGTCTACAAGTCTCATTAGAATGTACCTAGCTTAAATGAAACAAATAAATTTTGTTTTGATCATACCATGATTTCATGGGCTGTGTGGGGTCAAGATCTCATGGTAAAGGTCTTCTAAGACATTTTTTAATTTTTCCTAATTACAATGGTTTATGCACATTAGTATGATTGTTTTGAAAAAAATGTGTGAATATGATTAGAATTGTTATTAGTTAGAGGGACATAATCCATGATATTGTTTGGATCAATATCTTAGATCATGTGTATGGTGTCATAAGTGTTAGTAACATTATCATTGGTTTCATGATGGTTTTTATTTTTGATAAGGAATCAAGTTCCCATTTTAGGTTGAGGAGGTTAAAATTGAAATATGTGGAAATCTTGGCATTTAGATTAGTCAAGATCCTCCTCCATTTTTTTTGGAGAAAGGGTCCTAACATGATATTATAATTTAGGGTGTAGAGCATTAGTAAATAAGTGTAAGAGGTTTCCATCTACCACATTGTAATTATATTTGTTAGATAAAATTTTCCATCATTTGATGAAAACTTGAGTTGTTTTGGTTTCTAACTATTTATAATTGATAAAATGAGCTAAATTATTTTCAGGGAGATCACTAGTTTGGAATTATTGGACTAGTGAATTAACCAAATCTTCTAATCTAGTAATGGAGTGGGTTTTTAGTTGATTTTACCAATCCAAAACATCTCTAAAATGTGTTTTAACTAGTATTTTAGTGATAGAGAAAATATTAATCTTAACCCAATATTTATAAAGGTTTCTAAATGTTTTTAAATGGAAGGTATGATTCGTAGATCCATTATAAGTAATGGTGGGAGTGATATATCCTATATCAATGTTATAAATTTAAATTACTAGAGATTCATTTTTTATATGTTTGATAGTTTTGTTGATAAGTGGAGATTATGATATGAGGTTACCATGTGAAACCCTAATGTGGGTGGGGGAATTAGGATTTTTCACTTCCCATTGAGAATGGTGGGGTTGATTTTGGAGATGTATTAGGTGATTTTACATTTGCATTATTATTTTAAAATGTATGCATTTGGTTAAGGGTTTGTAATAAAATTTGATTAGTTTGAGTAATGTTTAGCTAGTGGATGTAACATTTTAACTAATGGATGTAGCATTTGATGCATTAGAGTAATGTGAGCTATTAATATATTGAGATACACAATGAGAATGGGATGATGTAGTGTCATGAACTACACTATTTAAATGAAAATTATTATTAGCAAAATAATCTTTGGTAGTATGAGATGCACTAGTATCATGAGAAGAATTAGTAGCATGAGATGCACTAGTAACATTGGTATGGATGTGGGTATTTTTAAGAGACCCACTAAAGGTTAAACCTATCATATTTATATAAATACATATCATGGAGGTATAAAAATAAATAAAAGATGACATCATAGTGTTGGAAGGTGACATGATAGAGGGAAAATGTGTGGATGAAAAGAAAGGAATTTCTCTTAATCCTTTGGAAAAGCTAGGGGAAAGTGAATGGGGTTATCCTATATGAGGTCACATCATGAGGTTATAGATGGTTTTAGGATATTTTCCTCTATGTTGAGGATTTTAATTGATGAAAAATATCATTTCAATTATATACTGAAGGTCATGCTCATCTTCTATTGGAAAAAATGGATTAATAGTGAGGAGGAATAAGGAGGAGTTCCATAGTTGGTTGTGTGGGTGGTAATATGGACATTGATTTGATTTGTGGTAGGTGTCACCAAATATGTCTTAGGAAACATATTGGCATTGGTGAAACTCATTATGTTTTTTATTTAATTATGTATTATCATCAAATAAAAAATTCATGATGAGGGAAGGAAGATAAAAACATGATAATAATGAGGATAAACTAGTAGGATATTGGGTCAAACTAGTCAATACTATTTTATAAGATAGTAAGAAAGATAAGATACAAGATACATGATCAAATAGGTTGACTATGTACTATAGGTGATTAAATTAAGAAAATCTAGAAGACATAATCATAGAGGTTAACTTTGTGTTGAAGGGAAATAGAACAAGTAGTCTATAAGAGATTGAGTTAAATAAAATGATTATGTCATGTTTAAAAAAAGAGACTACAAGAGACAAAGTCAAGTGGGTCAATTTTATTCTAAGGATAAAGATAGGTTTTAACAAAATTTAGATGATCTAGTGTTAATTTGTAAAAAAATTGAAATAAAAACATAGGCAACTAGGTCAAACCAATTGATCCAGTTGTGGCAAACAACACAAACCTTATACCAATGTTAACTAATAAATTTTTTGAAATAAAACATACAATTATCAAATATCAAGTATAAAAAATATAAATGCTAATATATGTGATCATTCTTGAATGTTTTTAATTATAATTTTTAGAAATAAATGTAATAGGGAGTTGTCTTTAGAAAAAAAATTAGAAAGGAAATCTAAGAATGGTTTCAAGTTGTTAAGGATGAAAGGGATATATATTGGTGATGGTACTAGCTTGTTATTGTGGCACAATATAAGTAAATTACTTAGATGTTCACACAAAATTATTATATATCATATAGAATACATAAAGATAATAGATCATATATTAATAATTGATGGCAAAGTAGAATACTGGTTAATATAGTAGAGCCACTTCAAGGGGTAACCTCCAAAATAATGCAATAAGAGAATAATACTTAATATGATGATTAAATACTAACCAATACCTATTATATATAGTCTACTTAGCCATGGTTATTTCATAGGCTGACCAAACTAAGAACATAGGGAAATGTAATAATAATGTAAAAGAGGTATGTAAGCCACAAGTCAGCCACACATATCCCTAAACATACCAAATGTTAATGGGATAACATTCCCATACCCTTCAAAATAATGTTTTCCTCAATGTTGAATCAACTCTACGTGTTATTTCACAAAGGATTTATACTCCTAGGTGGCATCTTCACATGGCATATTCTTCCATTTGATCAAGTACTTCTTAATCACTCTAGACCATATCTACTTAGTGTACATTTGAAGGATTGCCTTAGGATCAAGAATAAATCTCCATTCCTCATCCAATTTTGGTAATTTATTTTGAGTAGAAACTCTATGTCTAATGATATTTTGAAGAATGATACATGAAATATTGGATGTATGCGAGTAGATGAAGGAAACTCTAACTTGTAGGCCATACTACTAGTTTTTTGTAAGATATGATAAGGCCCATAATAATAAGGGGACATCTTGTTATCCTTTTTATATTACTTTAAGTACATCTTATTATATTTATATAATCAAAAAAATACTCAATTACCAATGTCAAAATTCCTCTCACTCTTGTGTTGATATGCTTGTTGCTTCATACGATTATGGGCCATGGCTAAATTTTTGTGCACATTTGTAAGGACCTCTTGTTGATGGTGAATATGTTCCTTAATTACACAAACCTTAGGATGGAACTTCAAGGTGGAAGTGATGGATGGAGGGTGGTATCCATTAAATTTCATAAAGGGATACATTTTGGAAGAACTATGAATAGAATTATTATACCACCATTCAACAAGTGGCAACCAATGAACCCATTTATCAGAAATAAAACAACAAAGATATCTTTCTAGAATTTTTTTTGACTACCTTAGTTTGTCCATTATATTGAGGATGAAAGGATGAGATATGAATCAACTTGGTGCCCAAACATGTAAATAATTCAATCTAAAAATAACTAGTGAAAATGGGATCTCTATCACTGACAATGATATTAGGATTACCATGTAATTTATGAACTATATTGAGAAAAATAGAAGATACTATAATATAAATAAATGGATGGGATAAGGAACAAAAATGAGGATACTTGTTGAGACAATCCACAATAACCATTATAACATTTTGACAATTAGATCTTGATAACCCTATAATGAAATCCATAAACACCTCTTCCCAATGCTATCTAGGGATGGATAAAGTTTGTATAATACTTGGGGTTTTGATGGTTTCACCTTTATTTTGTTGACATATCATACATTCAGCCACATAGTTATGGACATCCCCCTTGAGTCCTTCCTAAAAAAAATCTTGATTGATTCTATGATAGATTTTCAAAAACCCTAAATGACCCCCAAGTGGAGTTACATAAATTTCATGAAAGTTTTTTGGTTTGAGAAGAGAATTCTTACATATGTATAATCTATCTTTATACCATAATGCATTACCTTTCCATGTGAATTTTTCAAATCCACCAAACCTTATTGAAGTTTTTTAATCAAATCATGGGTAAGACTATCATTTTCCCATTCTAATCTTACTTCTTCTAGCCAATATTCTTTCCAAATGGTCATGGCACATAATAATGCTTCAACTGATTCATCCTTCTTGGATAGTTCATCTACCACCACATTTTCCTTGCCTTTCTTATATACTACTTAAGAATCATAGCCTAACATCTTATTTACCCATTTTTGTTATTCTTCTGATGAAAAATGTTCTTCTAAAAACTATTTGAGACTATCATGATCATTCTTTACCTAAAAGTGATGACCCATCAAATAAGGTCTCCATTTTTTAACTACATGTAGAATGGCCATCATTTCCTTCTCATAGATGCGTTTGAGCCAATTTTTACCCTTACTTTAGATAATTCCAAATTCAAGTGGTTTGCCTTATTTCTTGAGCATAACACCCATACCATATCCAGATGCATCACATTCAAGCACAAAGTCTTAGAAAAATCAAGAGTGGCAAAAACTAGAGTGGTGCACATAGCCATTTTCAATTATTCAAATGCCTTGGTAGTTGTATTAGTCTAATAGAAGGAGTATTTATTAAATAAAGAGGTGAGTAGGGATACAATGCTACCATAATTTTTTATAAAACTATGATAGTAACCAATTAGCCCCAAAAATATCCTTAGTTACTTGAGTATCTAAGGAATTGGCCAGCCACCATTTCTTGGATTTTTTTAGGATCCAATTTTACTCCTTTATGTGAAACCATATGACCCAAATATTAAACCTCAAGAGCTCCAAAAGTAAATTTAGAAGGTTTGGCATACAACTAATGTTTTTTTATAATTGAGAGTATATGTTTCACATGTTACAAGTGGTCTTCCCAAATTTTACTATAATGAGGATATCATCAAAAAACACTAGAATAAATTTCCTCAAAAATGGCCTAAAAAAGTATTCATCAAATTTTGAAATGTGGATGGTGCATTTGTTAGACTAAAATTCATAACCATAAACTCATAATTGCCCTAATGATTTTTGAAAGCTATTTTTTTTATGTCTTCATCACCATATCTAGATTTTATGATACTTAAAATGCACATCTAACTTGGTAAAATAAAGAGCACCATGTAATTCATCTATAAAATCATCAATGAAAGGAATAGGAAACTTATCTTTTATAGTGTACATGTTGAGCTCTCTATATTCAAAGCACATCCTCCAAGTTTCATATTTATTTCTCATCATGATAACTAGTGAAAAATATTTTATTTGGCTATGGTGAATGATTCCTATATGGCCTGACATTGGGTGGTGTACTACCATGAATAAGTTTGATAGAATGATTATTCATGTGGTTGGGTGGAAGTCCTTTTTGCATGTCACCAAAAATAATAGAATGGGCATCAATCACTTTTTACAGATTAAGAGGTGTAGATGGATGAGTTGGCTAGACTTCAATGGAAAACAAGTGAGCTACAAATCACTCAGCACCCTTTCAAATAATCTTGGTCATTTTATGGGAGATAAAAATTTGTGTATATTTATCCCTTAATCCCCTTAGCTCAAATTTCATTCACTCAAAATGAAATGCATGAATAATTCTTGGAAATTCATCTTAATAATTCCCAAAGTGGTGAGCCATTGTACTCCCAGAATAATGTCATATCAACCCATGTGAAAATAAAACATATGATAATTTAATAATTATTCTCTCATATATAGATTAATACTATGGAATTTTCATAAATATTTGATAGTACCACCATCTATAATCATGACTTGAAATTATAGAGTAGGATAAATGAAACAGTTCAAAGGAGAAGCCAACTTACTATTGATGATGTTGTGTGTGCTCTTAAAATCAATCAATATAGTGAATTTATATTTCTTAGGGAAACCCACCACCTTAAGAGTTTGGGGAGTACTAAATACCTTAAAGGGAATGAAAATAAATAGTTGGTTGAGATTCTTCAGATTCCTTCTCAAATCTTTCTACATCCTCACTAATTTCTTTTTCATCAATTTCATCCTCAATGGCACTTTTGATGTAAAAAAACCTCTTTTTAGCATAGTGATGTCCTTTTCTCTAGTTTCTATTGCAACCATAACACAATCCTTTAACTCACTTCTCCTTAATTTGTTGAGGTGTCAATCTAGTGGGTTGAGGAAATGATGGTGCTAGAAAGGTGTGATCATGACCAATAGTGAAAGTTTTCTATTTGACCATCTCTTTTTCTTCTTCCATGTGTTCCCTTGGGATAAATTTTGATATATATGATTGATTAAAAATTTTAACCTCGAATTGGATGCTATTTTAGTCGATCCCAAAAATATCAATCATATTTTCCTCAGTGATGTCTACCACCTATAAGGATAGATTTTGAAATTGATGAATATAATACTTCATAGTTCTTGTTTGATGTAGTTTAGATAATTGGATTAAGTATTTATTAAATACATTATTTAGATAATGAGCCAAAAACTCGTTAATAAAAATAAACCATGTAACAAGAGAACCATTCTTTCTCTTTTGAGCACATAACTAGCAATACCAAATGAACTACTCAGGTTCTAGATACAAAGATGCCATTATCACCTTCTAAGAATTAGGAGTTTGATGCAAATTAAATAAATTATCAATTTGGTTAATAAAATTGAGAAGATATTTAACATCAAACTTACACATGTCCACTTTTGGCAACATCAATTTCACACCAAGATTGGAGCTATTAGTGTTGACAGGAGGACTTGAATGATGAAGTGGAGGGTTGTTTGTCTGTAACTAAGATGAAATGGTAGACAATTATGCAGTGATCTAATTAAATTGAGTGTGCACCCAATTAATCTCTTTGTACATCCTTGAAACATTAGTTTGAACTACAACAAAGTCATCATGTTGCATTTATCCCTTTATATCAGCCTAAAGTTGAGAAAGCAATAGATCTAAAGTTCCAAATTCTATATCATCCCTATAAGGATTCTTAGGATTTTATTGCCCCATTTTTCCTTGATTATTAAGAACCACCATGCATAAACCCTAAGAGGGTTTTCACCCCAAAAAAATGTACCAAGAGATGGTACTATTACAATTACCTTACCAAGATGAATCTAATGACTACTTTTACATACTAGGGTGAAAACATTCGGTACAAAAAAAGTGTAAAAGAAGAATATATCATTGAGATAATCTCACTGAGATGAATCCAATGACTTCACATGTGCAAAGGGAAAAAAATTCCATACATTTTTTTTAAATATTTTTTTCAAAAAAGTGTTTTGAATAATACTACACCAGCGAAAAAACTTATTTCTTCTCAAATTTCAAGATACGTTTTTTTGCTCCCTCTGCCCATAGAAGTCATGCCTCCATAGATCCAAAAACATTTCCGTAGAAAAATTTCCAAAATATAAGATCTGATACCACTTGTAATAAAATTATTTAGATGTTCACACAAAATTATTATATATCACATAAAATAGACAAAGATAAGAGATCACATACTAATAATTGGTAGTAAAACATAATACTGGTTAATATAACAGAGCCACTTTGAGGGAGAAACCTCCAAAATAATTAAATAAGAGTAGATTACTTAATATGATGATAAAAGACTAACCACTACCTCCTATATATAGTCTACTTAATCATGGTTATTCCATAGGTTGACCTAACTAAGAACATAGAAAAATGTAACAAGATTGTAAAAGAGGTATGTAAGCCTCAAGTTGGCCACATATATCACTAGACACACTAAAGGTTAATGGTGTAACACCTAACCCATCACTTCACAATCTTTCATTGATAAGGGTGTCAAGTTATTTACCAATATATAACATCAACCACATATTTATACTCGACTAGAAACTGATCCAGATTCCCCCTTGGTGATGAAATCTAAGTAGGTATACCTTAGGTAGAATTTGTTTAATGTTTTTTGATATAATGTGGTTTAGAATTATGTGAATAAAATTAAATCAATATGATTAAACTGATAAATTAAACCTTCCTATTTAGTATATGTGTACCACTCTAAATAAGTAACTAGTAAAATGAAACATGATTTAAGTTATAGAAATGTAAGTTAATTCCTTTGTTTGAAGAGTAGAGGGTCAACTAGGTCAACCAAGTATGTAGAAATTATAAAACAAAATAGACTTTGTCAATATTGTCTATTGAAGTAAAGGCCAAAGAAACATAGTTAAATGAATTCACTAAGTCTCTTAGGCAAGAATCAACTATGGTACTAAGTCAATCTAGTTGACTTAGTTTACTATAGGGTTATAGTTTTATATACTAAAAACTATGAAAAATAGGACTAAAATGAAGGAAATAAATGACTAAGATAGTGAGAATGAACTTGATGATTTTAATGGTGCAAAATTTGTTATTATTTATATTGTGTCATTAAGATAAAGATTTTTTTAACCTGATAATAGATTCAATTGGGTTGAATAAATCAAAAAACCTATTTGTGAAGAAGTGAACTGATTCAATCAGATCAATATAGTTACTATGGTTAAAGACGACTTTCACAAATTAAAATATAGTTGATCAAATTGATTGTGTTAAACCTACACATAAAATGTTAGATTGAG
The DNA here is from genome assembly GCA_037957365.1 of Torreya grandis. Classification (NCBI taxonomy): domain Eukaryota; kingdom Viridiplantae; phylum Streptophyta; class Pinopsida; order Cupressales; family Taxaceae; genus Torreya; species Torreya grandis. The sequence goes on from JARHVA010002898.1 coordinate 326,974, forward strand.
TTGATAGATTCTATCTATTGATGTAAAAATGAAATAAATAATAAATGAGGGCATCAAACAAAACCTATAAGAGTTAGTTCACATTGATTTCACTATAATGTATGAAGATGGAAAGTGAAGTTGATCTATAAATCAATCCTATCTTGAAGAAGATAAACCACACTATCCCTTCTACTTATTAGTATATTTAGATAATCAAGGTCATGACCAATATAGATTTTTTAGACCAAAATAAGTGGTCTCTTACCACACAATATCACTAGAGATGGTTCCAAAACATCTAGTCAAAAAAGTACCATACAATAACCCTATATATCTCCTATGTTTTCTAATAAAGTAAATGATAGAGAAAAGTAAATCTCATCTAGTGCTCACCAAATCTTGTGGCACAAATGAGGGATAAAAAACATAAAAGTGAAGATGTAAATAATAAATTTAATTTAGTCAATTTAGATTTTATCCTAATGCATGGAGAGAGAAATATATTCATAAGCCAAAATATGGAAATCTATTTACTAATAAATGAGGAGAAAGATTTAGTAATACTTGCCTTAAAGATGAACCTATTTAGCCTCAATCTTTCCCTTGGACAATGGTGTTTTAAAGTGGTTTTTTTGGTTTGTAAGGATAATAAATATAGCTTATCTCTAGGATACATGAATTCTCCTATGCATCTAAAATACTTTTACCGTAAGATAATATTATTCTATCCAAAGGAAGTATGAAACCCTAAGCAATGACTCCTCATGTAGAATGGTGGATAATCAAATGTAAAAATGAATGATTATCTCTATATCACTATAATGAAAATTTTTAAAAAATTATGTGTTTATATATCTATATCTAACCATAAACCCCTCTAAAGTTTTATCCAACACAATTAGCCTAGTTGACCCAGTTCTTTAGGAAATAAAGTAGTTAGGTCCTAGACTAAGTTTCATGGGTTGGATTAGTCCCGTAATATTCTCATTTTTAATAATATGGTAAACCCATTTGATTATTTTTGGTGGGTGAAAAAAATAGGTTTTATCTTAGGTAGGGCCTATTTGAGGCAATGAATTACTTAAAGGAATGTGTAAGGGAGGTGTTAAAGCTTAGGGAAATGTATAAGAGATGTTTGTGTTGGTTTTAAGTGGTGGTATAGGAAACAACAATATTTTGAAGCACTAATGGTATACCCAAACCTTTATAGGTGAACCCTTTAAGGCATGTACTCAGAGAGATTAAGACTGAATAGGTTCTTACAAGAGAGAAAGCATCAATAATTGATAAAGTTTAAAAATATTGTGTGTATACACTTTGCACTAAGGATATATCACTTGAGACTATAATAAATTTTTAGTTACCATAGCTATAACATATTACATTAGGGTTGTATTTAATTTTGTGTCAAAATGACTATGAAATCTTGTACATTAATGGAAAATAAAACATGGTTACTTATGATTTAATCAGGAGATATAATGAGTTGAAAAAATGAGGCTATGCATGTATTTTGAGATCCAAATCATTGAGTATATTCCTAAGGATATTTTTTATTTATAAGTGAAAAAATATTTATTTTAATATGGCCCTAAATGGAAATTATAAGGGATATACACTTGAGTCAAATGGACTTTTTTATCACAAGGTAGCTATTTATGTGCTCACATCAAGTGGATTATAAAATTTGAGATTGTTAGACTTATATGAACTAAATATATAAATGTTATGAAATTGAATAATTATGAAATTTTAATCTAAGACAACCTCAACATAAGATATAAAAAACAAACAAAGAAAACAATAAACACAAACTTGTGCCTTAAATATGCAAGTTTCCTCCATTGTAATGTAAACTTGAATTGCTCTTCAATAATATGGTTGTTCACTCTTCTAATGAAAAGGAGAACAAGTATAATTTTGATGAAAAAATAATTTTTGGATAATTTTATTCACTTGGATTCTTATTTAAATTGAATAAAACTTCATTAGCATAAGTCAAGATGGATAAAAATAATGGTTTTCATATTTATTTATAGTTTTTTAGAGGTAGATCTAGTGGTGGAGGATTATTTGAATTTCTTAAATGATACAAATAATCGATGGTGGCTAATGAGTCCTCACCCATAAGGATGATGACCATTTACAATTGTTGAGAGAAGTATGGTAATGGTTAATTGAGTCATCGGGAATGAGTCAAACTTTTTGACAACTCAGGGGATGACTCAAAGGAGATTGATAAAGTTGTGGGTTTGGTTGGGATGAGTTAGCATGTGAGGGAGAATAAGGTGGAATATTTTGATTGAGGTGTAAAATCCATATTTTATATTTAAATAAGGATTTGAAGTGTAAACAATTGATTAATTTGATTTATTCAATTATTTGAATTTGGAGGGAGATTCATGAATTATTTTAAGAAGAATTATTAATAGGTTTTTAGTGAATTTTAACACTAAATATAATTTAGGTGTCTACATTTTCCCCTCTTTAAAATAGTGTTATGAAGTAATATTTTTTTGAAGAATAGTATAATAAGTAGAGCACTGATGATTAAGAAGGAGAAAGTTTCCCTAAATCAATGAAAATGAGTGTGATGATTCCCCATCAAGGGTTTGATGCAATAAAATGGACAAACATTCAAAATAAATGAAAAGAGTAAATTTAAAAAGTGATCTGGATGAGCAATAAACCAACTTATTATAGAATCTATGTCAATCTTGAAATATTTAGGTTGTGTAAATAGTCTACCCTAAGTTAATTAAAACTAGATTATTGATGAGAAAAATAATATGTTTATCATTTTGATATTTAATGCTTAGTGTTTGCTAATGACATATGGGTCAATTGAATGGTTGTGGGAATGATATATCCTAGCAATAATAAGCTACATATATAAAAATAGAAAATATATATGGAGTTTACAAATTATAATCATAAATTTATGCATATTGATTATTACAAGATTTCAAGAAAAAGCAAGAATACATTGATTTAATAAATCTTTAAATTTGAAGTCAAAATAGATGAAGCATTAGTAGCATGAAGGGAGGTGATTTTTAAAATGTGGTGATATATATATATGTATATATATATATATATATATATATATATATATATATATATATATGTATGTATATATATGTATATATATATATATATATGTATATATATATATATGTATATATATATGTATATATATATATATGTATATATATATATATATGTATGTATATATATATATATATATGTATGTATACATATATATACATATATATACATACATATATATATATATATATACATATATATACATACATATATATATATATACATATATATATACATATATATATATACATATATATATATATACATATATATACATATATATATATGTATGTATATATATGTATATATACATACATACATATATATATATGTATATATATGTATATATATATATATATATTGGGTATATAAATTGATTTGTTCAAATTCAATTTTCAAAGCTATTTGCTAAGAGAATTCGATTGAAGAGATTTTCTCTAAGGTCTTGGAGGAGAAATGGACTGTATATATATATATATATAGGGTATATAAATTTATTTTTTCAAATTCAATTTTCAAAGCTATTTGCTAAGAGAATTTGATTGAAGAGATTTTCTCTAAGGTCTTGGAGGAAAAATGGACTGCATTCCACACTACGAGCACTATGCAAAGTGAGTCAATATATTTTAGAGACCTAAGTGGAGTGGACCTCTAGTAAGTTATATATATTTTTGAATTTTTTACATTTAATTTCATTTACCAGGGCTTGAAGTTGACCAAAATGAATTCATATATTATCTATCTATGAATTTGGTAACAAAAGTTGTAAATTCATTAGAGGAAACTACAAATTTGTCAAATGTAGAAGTGGATTCATAGGATAGTGTAGTGAAATCATTGTAGAGGTAGAAATTGGGCATAAGGGATGATTTCATGGTTTTAAAAGTGTGCAATTTCATAATAGATAAGTGAAATTGTAAGATTGGGTCACAATATTATGTAAACACATAACAAATTCATTTTAGATCAGACTGGGAGTAGGAAAAGGTGAAATTGCATGGTTTAGATGTAAAATTATAAAATTTAGAAGTGCAAATGTTTATTTTAGATGTGAAAATGATATTTAAAAGATAAAAATAAGAATTAATAAAATATAAACAATTGGTATGAGAACAATAAATGAATATGTTGATTGGAAATGTTGACTTGAGAGTATATTTGTTTTTTTGTTTTAACATAGGGAATATTTGAATTTTATGTTGATTAAAATTAATTATATACTAACATGTTTGATTTGTAAGAGGTATTACTAGTGATGATGACATGAGAGTGGAGGCCTAGAGTGATGGGAGAGATGACTAGTTATATAGAGTATGAGTTTAGAGTTCTAGAGGCTATGAGTTTATATTACATTGCTCAAATGCTAGAGATTCAAGTACATAGGCCAGTGTTGATTGTATTTGTTGAGAGGTTGCATAGTAATACTAGTACTTTTCACTTTCCAACATGAGATATGACAGTCACATTAGAGGATATTTATTAGATTCTAGGCATTTTGATACAAGGGAGACATGTATACTAGGGGTAGGGTCTATAGGAGATTACATTATATCAAATTTTTGGCAATGGTATGATTATTATTATTAGGGTTAGTGTGGATGTAAATTATATTACTAAATTAGAGATGTTTTTTTTGACAATTATGCTTATGGATATGTTTAGCAGCATTATACTACCTAAAAAGAGTAGGAAGTTATGTCCTATTGGTCTACTATATGTGTTTAGAGACATGATGGAGATGGGTGAGTAATCTTCATGGGGTCCATGCATACTAGCATAACTATACAAGGATTTGTATCATGAAACTTATACAAATGGGAGGGAGATTGGACCATCACTATTACTCTAGGTATCATGTTGTGAGCACATTGTTATAGAGAAGCTAGTTGGCTACATGAGCAATCAATCTATTGATGATCCATTTCCATATGGGTAGAACATGATTTTTTTTACTCACATACCACATTTAGGTGATTTTTAGTATTAAAAGAGGGCCATTGATGATCTAGGTGATGACTAGATCATCTAGAGACCTTACAAAGAGATTATATTTTAGTGGTTATAGGATGAATTACACATGGACTTTATGAGGAATTCTTTATACATTATCAAGACACATGACTACATCATAGAGTTATATCACCTAGATAAGGTGCTGTGATAGTTTGGTGTTAGGCAACATATATCATCTAGTCCACATATTTTCATGATTAGAGAGATAGAGAGCATAGTGGGGTATGACCATTGATCCAAAGATAGTCGATCATATCTAGACATAATTGTAGACTATGATATGGATTAATCAGAGAGATGTGATTTATCTAAGAGTTCTAGATGATTCTACAAATTATTGGGCCTAATATTGGCCATTGAGATTGACTATACCATATGCACCACCACAAACATGGAGATAAAGATTGGTGGCTAGCTTGAGTAGGAAGCCATGAGGCAAAATATTGGAAGAATAGATTAAGAGGGATATTATAGGAGATAGAGAATGATCATGATCATGAGTTAGAGGATGTGTTGTGGATATTGGTTAGTTGCATGATGTGGAGATTAAATATATGGAGGATGTAGATATTTTATGTGAGGCAGGGGTTGACATAGATGTGGATATAGATATGGATTTCAATACAAAGTATAAATTTAGAGGGGAGACTCCACTTATAGTTATTTATAGTGAGGAGGATGTAGCTATGAGAGTAGCACAAGTCACTTAGATAGATAGATAAGATGTTTTTAGTTCTTCACATGCTCCTAGATCTTGAGAGGAGAAGGCTCTTATGGATAGAATCTATGATGAGATTAGAGATCATGATAGTTATATAAATGGGTTACATAAGGAGGTGTCCATATTATAGGGAGTGGTGGATGATAGGGGGGCTAGACTATAGATATTAGATGATTACAATCTGAGGTTGATAGGTTGTATGTTGTTAATGGGATAGATAAGGATGCCATGGATATAGAAGTTGTGACATATGATGTGGAGACCTAGACTCTAGATTATATAGCATTGACATAGTGCTATAGATAAGAGAGATACACTTATAATATTGAGTTAGAAAATGTGAGGGTATTACTTGCTAGATAAGGATAAATTATGGCATTAGATAGGGTGATGAGGGCCATGAAAAGGCCAAATATTATAGGATCTTATATGATGAATTTATGCCACATTATCAAAGGGTAACATCTTCTAGATAGTACCCTATGAGACAATATTCATCAGGGAGATTGGTATAACCAATTAATTTAGAGAGGTCAGTGGTGTAGTTAAAACAGGTGATGGGTCCTCCACAAGGTACACCATGATGCAAGGAGCTATTCTTGATACTTGATAATCCTTCAGATGGACATGATGAGACATGATACAATGTTTATATGATGGATTTGTTCATCGATGTGTGTGTGTGTGTGTGTGTGTGTGTGTGTGTGTGTGTGTGTGTGTGTGTGTGTGTGTGTGTGTGTGTGTGTGTGTGTGTGTGTGTGTGTGTGTGTGTGTGTGTGTGTATTGAGATGTATCTTTTATATAGAAATATTTGATATATATTCATGATTATTTTGAGACCTTGTATAATGTGGATGAACATTATGGACTATTATTGATTATATATATATATATATATATATATATATATATAATTTATGATTGACATACATATGGACATATTTAGCACTTTTGATAACTATTTCATTTTTATTTACGCTAGCATGTTTTATTTCTTTTAGTATATGGGTTACAAGTTATGGATTATTTTTGATGTGATGCATGATTGGATTTATGAATGCATGGATTAGGATATGACATAACTAATTTAATTTGTTTTTTATTATTTTTACATTGTGTTTCCAATAGTAAAGATTTTTGAGTAACCTGATATTTAATATAGCATAAAACACATTACCACCAATGATATTGAATAATCATAATGAATGTTGATGTTTTAGGCATATGAACAAAAAATAATAAATTATGTAAAATCAAATTGCATCATGATATATAAAAACCATAACCATACTATTATGCAATTCACAAAATAATATTTTAAAACCCACAAAAAAAACAATTTAAAACATGTAATAACCTCACTAGGTTTTACCTGAATATAGTAATTTTTTAAAATAATTACACGTATTCATCTTATAGATTTCACTACGAGAAATCTAATTAGTGATAGTTAACTAATTGAATTAGTTTGGTTAACCAAAAGGTTTATAATTAATCCACTTAACTAATGATCACCATGAAAAGATATAAAAAATCATCAACAATGTTGAATAAATAATAAATATTATATCTAAATCATGAAAGCAATAGTATAATTTTAGCTCTAACTGATACAACATTACAACCACTGATGTAAAAATACAATGAATAAATAATACAATTTTTATTAATAAATAATAACCCAAATAATAATACATGATATAAAGCTTCATAGAGCATGAATCTCCATGACTCAAGAGTCTCCACGAATTAAGTATCAATCTATAATCTCAAGTGTAGTACTCTAGCAAGGAGGGAGAGCATCATCTGAGTGATTTTCCATACCAACCACATACCATATAGCCCCCACTCTATCTCTAAACAAGTAAATGGCCCTCCCTTCATGGATGGATAGAAAATGATGGTGAAAGAATCCAGATTAACAAACTAGAACATGTGTTGTAGATATCTAATATATAATGTTACAAAAAAAAAATCCATTCTAATATGATATAACACAACTATGAAAAATACATCAACATATGAAATAATAATGTTTAACTATAAAAATTAATTTGGCCATTTTTTTAAATATTTATTGATCTCTAGAATCAATCATTTTCATACACACCACTCAATTAGATTACACCTCATCTTGCATTGATGGTGCTCATTGAGATAGTGTAACCCGTCACATTGATTATTTAGTGTCATAAATGTGAGATATGGTTGATTATATAATAATATAAAAACTAATAAATTCAATTAGAATATTCCCTATTAGAAGATATAACTATGATAAGTATGGAAATATTAATTAAATACATTTAGTCCATCAAATGAAAGGTAATGAATCTAAGATCCTCTAATTTATTATAGAATAATAAATAGAATTATATGCAAACCTTAATAAAAACATACCATCCAGGTAAGAATCATATCTAGACTACAAGTTACTAAATATCAATATGTAACTTTAAAATTTACTTCCTCAACTTTTCAAATATTAAACATAGCTTATTTATTGTTCAAATTTCATAAATATAACAAAAATCTAGTCATTTAACAATTTCAAAATATCTATATTTAACATTTTAAATTCCTTATATTTGAAGCTTTAACTAAACATCAAAGACATAACAAGCACCCATATTAGCTTGATATGTAAAATATTCATCACAAATACATAACAACATATAAACATCTCTATATGAAATATAGTTTGATATTTACTATATGATCATCAAATCACATGTATATTCCATACATTTATGTATACATTATAAACACACAATTTATGATTAATAACTCAATCAATAAAATTTCAAAGTGTGCATAATGTGTATGCAATAAGAAATTTATCATGTCTATAAATCAATCCTAACTCAAATAAAATATATCATACCATACACTTTAAATTGGGGACACATTTTTTAAGAAGAAACATGACCAATATGTGATCCCATAGACTTGACTAAGGGATCTCTTACTACAATACACCATGTTAGGGAGGGTTCCAAAGTCTTCAGTCAAACAAAATCATGAAATAACCCTAAGGGGGTCTTGAGTTTTGATATTTCACTAAATTATAAAAATTAAAGTAAATCTAATCTAGTTCTCACCAAAGCTTGTAGCATAACATGACAGGTTAGTAAAAAATAAAAACAAGTATAAGATAATCTCAATTAAGTTATATATGAATAAGACCCTAATACATGGAATATTAAGAATAATATTATTCAAATCCAATAATTATTCTACTTCTATATACTAAAGAGAGGAGTAAAGTTAGAGAATACTTACCTAAATGATGAACCTATCGAGACTCAATCTCTCTGAGTGCATGCCCTAAGGGGTGCACCAAGAAAGGGGCAGAAAAACCATTGGTACTTCATAGGATTTTTGTCCCTTATTGGCACATTATTACTAATCCAAACAACTCCTAAAAGTCATTCTCTAAGCTATTACTCCCTATTTGCATATTCTTCCAATTTTTTCCCACTTTCCATCCCTCTTTTCCTCACCTTAAGTCCCTTTTGTCAATTGGTTATTCTAGGTCAATTGTGTCAATCCTATATAATTTCAGGCAATTTTCACTTAGTAACTAGTTTGTCCTTTGGCTGACCTAGGGAATAATTATTTGAAATTATGCTAGGTTGACTAGGTTGACCCTATCAACTTAGAGTTTTAGAAGGGTTTGACATCAAATATACCTATATATACAAGATCATTTTATCATTATTTCAATATGAAATCAAGATTTATTATTCATTCATGGTTATTTACAATATACTCTTCCACCATTCTACTTGAGGAGTGTTAGCTTAGGGATTCTACTTGAACAATCTAGTCTTGTGGATAAGTCTTGGATGCTTTGTCCTTTCTTAGTGATCCTTACAAACCAAAACAACCTCTTTTGAATCCCCTTTTTCTAAGGGAGAGATTGAGTCTCAATGGGTTCATCATTCAGGCAAGTATTCTCTAACTTTGCTCCTTGCTTTCATTGATGGAAGTAGCATAAGTATTGGATTCAAATAATATTACTCTTTATATTCCATGTATTAGGGTCTTACTTATACATAGATTAATTAAGATTATATTATATGTATTTTGATTTTTTTTAACCCCCACTTTATTCTATAAGCTTTGGTGAGCACTAAATTATATTTACTTTACTTATTATTTGTTTAGTGAAATATCAAAAATTAGGACCCCCTTAGGGTTATTGTATGAATCTATTTGACTGAAGTCCTTGGAACCCTCCTTAACATGGTGTATTATGATAATATATCCCCTAATTAGTTTTATTGGATCCCCATATTGGTCATGTTCCCACTTAACAAATGTGTCATCAATCAGAAGTGTATGGTATGATCTATCTTCTCTGAGTTAGGATTGATTTATAAATATGATGCATTTTTGATTGCATGCATTCTAGTGACCCTGACATGAATCTAACCCTTAAAAAAAATTCTTCTCTGATTTCATCATTTTATTTTTCATATATTTGTGATGTTGGGTTGACTATATCAACATAGTAATAACTTTTGTGTGTAGGTTTAACACACAGTTGCATCCATATGACTTTGTTTTGTTTATGCATGCTTTCTAGACTTCTAGTTTAGACTACTAGGTTGACCCAGTCAACCCTCTACATTTATAGGCATCAAGTCTAGCCTACTATGTCGACCCAATTGACTCTATACATTTTTAGTCTATCATAAATAGGTTTCTACAAAGCTAGGTCAACCCAGTCAACATAGTTAGTAGACTTGATAAGTACAAATCAAGGTTCTTCAATATCAATATTATTTTCCTTTGTATCCTTCAACCCACCAAGTTTCCTTTCTATCCTTCTTTTCTATTTCTATAATTTGTTATAGTTATATTTTTCATATTTTATAATCTTTAAAATTTCCCTTGTATAGTCAACTAGGTTGACCCTATCAACATAGTTCTATGTTCTATATTCTATCTAAAAATCTTGGTTGACCCTATCAACGTAGTTCATTTTCAGACCTTTGCTTCCACAATACAAAGGTAACACTATTGACCATGTTTTGTATTCTTTACATACACTTTTGACTAAATTAACATTGTATTTTTTTTAAGTTGGAATTAACCCTTATATGCTAGTAAATAGCTCTCCCTTTCATTTATTATTGCTTACATGCTTCAAATAAATCACATAGTCTAATTAGGTAGTTTTCAATATACTATTTAGTTTCATTATTTTCTCTTTTGTGAACACATTACCAAATCATAAAATATTAAAACACATTTTAATAATTATCTACCCAAGGCCTACCTACTTTGTGTTCATCACCAAGGGGGAAGCCAACTTGGTTTTCTGGTCAAGTATAAACACTTGGTTAATGGTATATTGTGGCTAAGCACACAACACCCTTATCATTATAGTATGTGAAGTGGGGTGTAGGACCTAATACCAAGCCAATACCATTGATAATAGAGATCCTTTTCAGTCCAAACATCTTAAAACCATCCTTAGATTGCTTTCTAGTTCCTTGCTCATAACCAACTTCCTATCTCATCTAAAATTATACTCTAATAATCTAACAACATTTAGGTTTACCACTTAGTTAGCTTTTATTTTCCATGTTAATTGATTTCTCTTTGCTCAATTGTATATTATATTACAAAAACTTGAATTAGATAGCATTGGTGTAAGGTTTTATGTTATGTTCCTTAATTGGATCAACCTTATTGATCCAATTGATTATGTGTTTCCTTTAATTTATTACTTTCTTAAGTATTTTCAAAAAAAATCTTATCTCAGTATAAATTCATTTATATTGAGACATACTCTTACATATTATTTATTTTCCCTACCTATAATGCTAGGTAACCTAGTCAACCCTATTCATTTTTCAGCCCTTATTTATTGTGATAGGTCAACCCAATTGACTCTGTATAGTTTTTAGGCCTTATTTTCTATACTAGGTTATCCCAGTTGACTTTGTATTGGTTCTACCTTCCCTATCTACTAACCCAATTCTTTATTTCACCTTCTTAGCATTTTATTCATTTCTCTAAAATCATCATGAAGTCTCCTATCATAATCTTCTTGGATAGCTTAAATCCATTTAGATACTATATGGGATGTTCATTTCTTATTCTCTTTTATTCCCAATAGCATCATCACTTTTGGGTCACCTCTTCCCCTCCTACATCCATCCCTTGTAACATGGTGCAAATAACAACTCAATATGAATTTGATGGGTCTAATCCTTTCTATACCTACCAAGATACTTCTCATCTTCAAAACCTTCAAACCAATTTGGGAAAATGGACACAATTTTAATAATTAATCTCAATAATAATCCATCTTATAATAACACTCCCCCTAATACCAATTTGGGGAGTACTCATACAAACACCAACCCACCTCCTGATATAACTCAACTTCTTACCCAAGTTATCCAATAAATGAACATAATGTAAAACTCTAACACCAATCAAATGATGAAACTTCAACATCATTTGATTAATATGGATAATCTACCTCTATTTATCCATCCTCAAGCTAACCCCAATTACATTCCTCCACCTCTTAGAGATGATTCAAGTAATGTTATTCCTCAACCCATAATGACTAATAAGATGTTTCAAACTATTCAAAATGAACCCTTAGCTCCCTTCTTGTGACCATTAATATTGGTATAATATCTTCAACTATCAATTATGATGGGAATAAAGACTCTACATCATTTTTTAAAGACTTTGGCAACCTTTACAGATAATGTATCCAAACTAATACCTTTGCCACTACTAAACTCTTAGTCAAAAACTTCATTGGTAATGTATTAGAATGGTATAACTAATTACCCAACATTCCATTTAAAAACTTGAATATTTTTTAAATCCCTTAGTTAATGATTTTCAACACAATGACCTTCTCAAAAATTGTCTTAGCCACTTCATAAATGCTAAGCAATCTCCCATTGAATCAGCTCATGACTTTATCAAACAATGGAAATCATTGGCCCATAAATCCAACCATAACATGATTGATGATAACTTGTTCAAACTCCTTATTACTACTTTAACTCCTTCTCTTCAATATAAGATTCAAACCTTTGCTCCCCAAAAACTTAATGAATCTCTTGATCAAGCTAAACATCAATACTTTCTCATGAAGCAATTTGATCCTAATATTAAACTCATAAAAGGATATTTTCAAACATATACCAATATTATCACTAGTAATACTCCATAAACCAAACTAAGAGTTTTCAAAGCTGATATCCCTTCATATTCTCATATACCACTTTCTGTGCAACAAATGAAACAACTCTTACCACCCTCTAAACCTTTCACTCATCCTAGCAATCCTCCTAAATGGTATGACCCTAATAAATTTTTTTGGTTCCATGTTGACATTGGTCACACCCATAAATATTATAGAAGGATAACTAAATTGTTTGTCTTTTATATTCTTGGTGATTATCATGAAGCCATGATCAACCTTCATCATTAAGAATTCACCACTGTATCTCAAAAATGATAGTTTTCTAAATCTTCTATCTCAAATAACCAAAATTATTTTTCAAATAGTCAACCAAATACTAAGGATGTTTGTTTTATCAATGTTGATTGTGACCAATACAATATTTCCAAATATGTTAACACTTCCAAGGTTAACTATCATTACAAACTATCTCACAAAGATCTTGTTACCAAACCTAAGAATCCATCTTTAAAATAATAACTTCTCAAATATACTACAACAACTAATCTAGATTCTAAAGCCCATGAAGAACCACTTACTCATTTCAAAACTCCAATCACATCTATTCCTTCAAAATATACTTTACCTTCTAAACACCATGTTGGTTCTCCTTCTAAATATCATTAAAACTTTATTAAAGAACTTAATTCTATGCCTTGTAAGATTCTACGTATGAAGTTAGTTTGTACTTCACCCTATCATTTCAAGTTCCTTATGCAACAACTCTAAGAAATTAAATATCCATAGTCTATCAATAAATAACCACCTCCTACTTAATCTCAACCTACCAACATAAATACCATTAAAACTATGTGTCCTTCTTCCAATACTTCTATTAAATTTCTTATAGAGTACATGATTAATGTTGAAATTTGTTTTCATGTTGATGATCCACCACTTTTTATTAAAATAGACATTAATACTACCCTTATCTATAAATTTATAGTTGATGAAGGATTTGGTATTAATGTGACATATTTGTGGCTTATCCAATAACTTGGTTAGAATAAGGATCTTCTTAAGCAAACATGTCTTACCTACCATGGTTTTGATAAGATTAATCAAAATCCACTTGGTTACATTTAGATTCCATTAACCATTCAACCTAAGATCATTCTAACTAAGCTTATGGTCCTCTATTTACCATTATCTTATAATATACTTCTTGGTCATCATTGGACTCATAAAATGAGGGCCATTGATTCTTTTTAGTAATCGATGCATTAAATTATTACATAATGGCAAATGGTATAAGCATGAGGCTGATCCTAGCCCATGGATTATTCAAATTCCTAATCCCAAATCTTAGTATCATATCTGTACCATTCCTAAGATCAATAGAGCTTCTTTACTAAAGTTTATCAACATCAATCCTAATTTATAAGTCACTCTTGTGGATTTTGATGATGATGAACCTAATGATTTGTAACATACTTGTAATACTACCAAGATACCTCCATATATTTCACAATGGCTTCCTCTTTCCTTATTACCTAGGGACCATACTATTCCTCTTATTGATGATATTACTGACTTTCCCCCTCTATTTAATGCTTAGGAGCCTTATTTACTAGAATATGCCTTCACTTGAAATTATTTTGGAGTGGAAAAAATATTTAAATACCCTCTCATCATGTCTCCACATACATTCAATAATATTGGGATTTCACCTTTTGAAACTCCCCCTAACTCTCAAGCATGTACAATTTCTCCAACATATGATGACAATTACATAATGACCAAGCTCAATCTTGAGACTTGGATGACCAGAACTATCATAAAAACTTTTCCCAAATTCATGATTTGAACTAAGATTTCCACACCATTTCTATGGATCATGATTTTGATCTCAAATATTATGTGCTTCCTACCAATTCTCCTCTTCTTGATACTCTTTGGGGGGTAGAACAAACTATACCTTATAAATCTCTAACAATTACTACATCTACTTTACCACCTTTGGATCCAATCTTTGCCTCTAATCCTTAACCCATGACCAAACCCAATAACACTCCAATCCCTTCTAATCCATCTACCTTTCCTACTCCTGAGATTACACTAAATGCCAAGGCAACCAATGTTTATCTAATACATTTTGAGTATGATTTCCATGGTAATCAAATTATAGATCATGAAGTAGATGTTGGGTATTATGGTCCTCTTCCCACCTTTCCTAGTGATGAATATATTCTTTAAATACTTCATGCCTAATAACTTCAACTTCCTCGACAACATCATAAACTTGGAAAATTTAATAACTTCATCACTAGCATTGATCCTAAAGCTAATCTAATTTATTCTTAAAATAATGCACCATATCACTTTCAATATGGAAATGTTATGTTTATCAAAGAAACCACTTTCATTGAGTATGGTATTCCATCTTATCTTCAATTAATCATAGTTTTTCATGAACTCTCACCTACTGAACATGATAATTTTAGCTTATTCCTTGATAAATATCATGATATCTTTTCTTGGTCCTATGATTACATGTTGGGTATTAACCCTAGCATTGTGGTGTATAACATTATTACTTATCTTGATGCTAAGCCTATGCATCAAAAATAATGGAAATTCCCACCTTAGGTCATAAGGAAATCATCAAAACACTCGATACTAGATTTATCAAACCATTGGAATATTCTTAATGGGTTTATAACATTTTTCCCATTTAGAAAAAAGTCACTATGGTCATTTTCAGCATTTGTATTAATTTTTTAAATCTTAACCTCATTTGTCCCAATGATAACTTCCCTTTACCCTCAATAGATGACATCATTGATTCTACATCTAGTTAAAAAATGTTATCTCGTATAGATGGTTTTTTAGGTTATAATCATATTCACATTGCCCCTGAGGACCAACATAAGAACACTTTCACCATGGATGGGGCACCTATTGCTATGTCAAAATACCCTTCAGCCTCAAAAATGTTGGAGCCACTTACTAATGAGAAATGAGCCATATCTTTCATGATATTATCCATAAAATTTTTGAAACATATGTGTATTATCTCATTACTAAATATAAAAGTCATAAAACTCATCTCTCAGATCTTGCTATCATATTTGACTATCTTCTTAAATATTGAGTTAGACTCAATCTTTAAAAATGTGTCTTTTGTATCACATATGGAAAATTGTTAGGATTCCTCATCTCTCTACATGGAATTGATGTTGAACCCTATAAGATTAGTGTTATTTTTAACATTCTTATTCCTCAATCCATTCCTGATAATGATACATACTTAGGAAAACTTGGGGCAATTAGATGATTCATCCCCAAAATGGCTTATCATAGCCACTCCGTCAATTCTCTTCTTAATAAAGGTAATGCCTTAGAATGGATGAACCCATGTCACAAATCCTTTGATAACATAAAAGAGTCATTAATTCCCCTACCTATGCTTCATCCTCATTCTAATGATTGACCCTTGATTTTATATACTTCTTCCACACCTATATCAGATGGGGCAATGCTTGGCTAACAAGACAATACCAAAAGTGAGTATGACATATATTACATTAGTTGAGGCCTTTTCAATTATGAAACACATTATACCAAAGTCAAATGTGTTTACCTCACCATCTATTTCATAGCTAAAAATATTTGACACTACATGATATACCAGACCGTTTATGTCATCATTCATTTTGACCCCCTTCATCATTCTTCTCCAAAGCCTTTCTTCCCAGAGATAGAATTGGAAAATTGATGGTTCTCCTTATGAAATTTGATCTCTACATTATAACTCAAAAAGTTGTCAATGGACAAATCATAGTTGATCAACTTATCATAGATCCCATACTAGCTACCAATCACCTTCAAGATAGTCTCCTAGATGATAATATTATCTACATTAAAGGTCTTAATCAAGCTATCTCTCTCAGAAATTACTTTCATAACTTTATTATTGATCTTAAATCCAATAATCTAGATGAATCCTTTATTCCCTTTGATACTACTAAACCCAAAGTAGTTATTGAGGAGCTTCCTAAAATTAATATTGACTTGCATGAGGATACTTAGAATCTTCACTTTGATGGTGTTACATGCCTTTAAGGAGCTGAGGCAGGTTGCATTCTTACAAGTCCTCTTGGAAAAATCATTCCTTTAACTTTTCACTTCACCTTTGATGTCACCAATAATATGGATGAATATGAAGCTCTAATCTTAGGCATGAGAGCTGCTCTTGATTTAGACATTCAATATTTTCAAGCCTTAGTTGATTCTCAACTTATTTACCTTTAAGTTAATGGTCATTATTAATGCAAAAGTGAAAATGTCATTACCTATCATCAAATTTACACCACTCTCTCTAAATATTTCATCTCTTTTACCATTGAGCCTATCCCTCAAGATCAAATTTTCATTATTGATTTTATGGGGTCTTTAGCTTCTCTCTCTCATCCCCACCAAGTTCTTTTTGATCCTAATTTTATTATACAAATAATAAAATATCCATATTCTACTCAAGCACTAGATTCACTTATCTACCACATCAAGGCTATTACCATTTGAAAAATCTCATGGTACAAATACACTATTCAATTCTTGGAACATAAAACTTAATATCCTAACTTAGACTCTAATGAAAAAATATGCATTCATAAACAAGTTTTCAAGTATGTATTTCAATATAACATCCTTTATTATCACAATGCTAAAGGAACCTTGCTCTATTTTGTTAATCAAGATGAGGTCCCTCCTATTATTGAACAAGCACATGGGGGAATTTATGGTGGCCATTTTAGTAGACATGTTACATCTTATAAATTCATATATATGGGTTACTTTTAGCCTACTCTTGAAAAGGATGCAATAAAATTTGCTAAAAAATTTACTCCTTTCCAACTTCATGATGATGTAATTCATTAACCTCCAACCAAGATTTAAATTGTTGAAGCTCCTTGGCCATTTTCTATGTGGGGATTAGATCTCATTGTAAAATTACCTCACTCCCAAGATGAGTTTGTTTTTATCATCACTGTTACTAAATATTTTACTAAATGGGTCGAAGCTATGCCCCTTATTAATGTCACTGGTAATACCATTACCAAATTTATTCTTAATCAAATCATTTACCACCTTAGTGTTTCCCATACTATCATTTATGACAATGGTGGTAATTTCAAGAACAAGGATGTTAGATAGCTTTGTGCTAAATTTAAGATCAACCAAAAAATTTCTACACCTTATCATTCACAATGAAATGGCCAAGTTGAGGCTACTAACAAAATTCTCAGCAAAATTCTCCAAAAGATAATTCATGAAACATGTAGTATTGGCATCTCCAACTTTACCCTATTTTTTTGGCCTATCACACTAGCATACATACTACCACTGGGGAAACATCATTCTCTCTAGTCTATGGTTTTGAATCAATCTTTCTCTTATAATTTGAGCTTCCCTCTCTTCATATATCTCTTCATGGTATCATTCTTGATGAATAGTTATGTAATTCTCACTTTCATGATCTTGATCTCCTTGATGAACATCATCTTTCTTCTTTACAACATAACCACTAATACAAGGATTGTATTTCCAAACAAAATAACAAATGTGTCAAAATTTATAGATTTAATTTTGGTGATCTTATCCTTAAATTAGATTAAACCCATGAAAAATAAGGTAAATATGCCTAAAAATGGTGGGGATCCTATTTATTCAAAGATATTCTTGGTCCAAGCACCTACCACCTTCAAAGCAATCAAGGTTATATTTTCAAAGAGCCCACTAATGTATAATTACTTAAAATGTACTTTGCCTAAACATTTCCTTATTTTCATGCTTTCTATCCACATCTATCTAACACATTTGTCAAGTTACTTACATGGATCTCCCTTTGTAGTAGTTATCTCTTATTACAAACTTATAGTCTTTCCTGTTTGGTCTTTTGGTTCCCCCTTTCTCTCATGAGTTATATTGTAAAACCACATATAAGACTTGGTCTTCCTCAGGATTTACCATATTCTTCTTTATTTTCATGCACTTTTTACATCCCTTGGATTTATCTTTTGTGAGTTTCAATGTTAAAACATGGATAGGACTCAGTCTTACTCATAAATACCATCATTCTCTTATCTAATTTATTTTTTCTAATGCTTTGTGGCACCCTCATGGGTTTCTCTTTTATGAGTTGTAGTGTAATACCATGAATAGGACTTAGCCTTCCACAGAAAATTACCATAATGTTATTATTTTTCTAAAAATGTGTTTTTTATCCTTGTTCTCAACATTAACTTTTGCTTCTTTTAGTAGATGGAATTTGCACAATAATCTATGTTAGCATGTTTTCCTCCCTTTCCCTTTTTTTTTATGATAAGGAATCACATTTTACTATTGTTATATCAATTTTTGACCCTTTGTCACATTTTTTATAATTTGAAGTAATTCAAATTGTTCTATGTGTCCTTTTTTTACTTTCCTTTCACTCTGCATTGGATAAAATAAGGTCAAAGTCAAGATAAAACTTTTATTTGACCTAGATTTATGAGAATCTTAGACACCATACTCTTTGAAGTTATCTCTCTTATAAACCATGTCCCAAGTATCCAAATTAAAGTAATCTTTAGCACCCATGTTTGGTTTTCCAAATCCATATGGAGGAGGAATAGAAAAACCCATCATGAAAGTTAAAAGCCAAATCATTTGAAACAAAAGGCAATGATATATAAAAGTCAAAATACAGATCTCAAAATTTAATATCACACCAAAATATATGATTACAAGCACATCTCCTATCTATAATCAAAGTTAAAACATCACAATTAGCTTCACATAGAGCTAAGGTCAATTGGGTTGTGGTAGGCTAGTATAATGGAATAGGAGAATTAAATAAACTCTATGGTGCTACCTACTTTCTCACACAAGTACCCAATCTTCATAGTATATTGATGACTCTATAAGTGTTCCTAAAAAATAGGGATCATGCTATGGGAAGGTAGGTCCATTTTATTTTTTATAGATACATCCTTCATGGGATGATCTACATACTACATTTGTTTACCTAAGACTTGTGTGGCTAAGAGAAATTCTTCAAAGTCCTTAAGGTCAAAAGTCCTCTTATTTTTAAAAAAAATAATTTAAGTGTCTTGAATTCAATAAAGAGTTCCTCTACCTTAATTTTTACTTCATTCTCCCATCCACCCATTTTATTTCCCCCCTTGATAGGAAAATTATGATTCCAAATCTATTTTCCCTTCTTCTATATTCCCTTCTTAATCACCTATTAAAAACATGATAGCACTACTTTGCTTCAATTTTATCTATCCTTAGAGTGAATTAACATGTTTGAGAAACTATGGATTACCTTATTTATACCATAAAACTACATTCCTAGACTTATTTTACTTCCTTTTAACATTTGTCATTATTGTATTACCCTTCTATTATGGGTACCTAAGTCCATAATTTTTTCCATCACTGCATGAGATTATCTTGTTACTTCTCACTCAATAATGTTATTTTTCCTTTTTATGCACCTTTTTCCATTGTTTATTGAGATAAGGATTGTTACTGCTCACTCATTAATGTTGTTTTACCATTATGTTGTTGATTTTACATTCGATGTTTGATTATCATCTTTTTGACATGTATCCTTGGTTTGACATGGTGAGTTTGATTTTTTTAATTGAGGTTTACTTGTTTGATTTTTTTGATATTTAGTAGCCTTAGATTTTTGGTTACCCTATTTATTCTTGTTTTTGACTTGGTCATTAGTCTAACATAACACTTATCACCCTATCTTACCAAATTTTTAAGTACGTCCCATCCATAGATCACCAATTATCTTTGTTTTCTTGCATTTGTTTATTTTTGCTCTTTAGTTTTGTATTCTTAGGTTTTTTTAAAGTAGTATCTATGCCATACATAATCAAAACTAACAACATAAAAAAAAACCATCCAATGATAAAGGTAAATCAAGGTATGAATCACATTTAATTTTTAGTTATTTCCTTTTTTAGTCATTTACTTTCAGTTATTTTATGCTTTAAAATACTACAATATTTTTTTAGAATCAACATTATGTGTTTTTATGTTATTTCTCAAAGCACCATCCCCTATTACACCTTACTAACATGATGAGCTTCAAGTGGGGTATATGTATACACAATATTTTTAACTTTTATCAAATACTAATGCTTTACATCTTGTAATAACTCATCAAGACTTAATATTTTTGAGTGAATGCCTTAAGGGGTGCATTAATAAATGGGTAGGTAGACCATTAGTGCTTTATAGGATTGTTGTCCCTTATTGCCACATTATTAACAATTTAACCAGCTCCTGAAAACCATTCGCTAGGTTATTGCTCCTTATTTTCACAATCCTCTAGTATTTTCCCACTTTCCATCCTTATTTTCCTTACCTTACATCCCTTTTGTTAGTCAGCTATGATAGGTCAATTGGGTCAACCATATATATTTTTGGGAGATTTTCACTTAGGATCTAGTTTGTGCTTTAGCCAACCTAGCTCATAACCTAGTGAATAATTATCCAAATTTGTGCTAGGTTGACTAAGTCATCCCTATTGGATAAGGATTTTGGAAGGGTTTAGGGTCAAATACACCTATATATATAAGATAATTTCATCATTATTTCAATATGCAATCAATAGTTATTATTCTTTCATGCTTCTTTACAATCTTCTCTTCCACCATTCTACTTGAGGAGTCTTAGCTTAGGGTTTCTACTTGGAGAATATAGTCTTGTGGATAAATATTGGATGATTTGGCCTATATTAGTGATCCTTACAAACCAAAATGACCTCTTGTGAAGCTCTATTGTCCAAAGGAGAGATTGAGTGTCGATGGGTTCATTATTTAGGTAATTATTCTCTAACTTTGTTCCTCTCTTTAGTAGAAAGAAGTAGCATAAGTATTGGCTTTGAGTAATATTAATCTTCATATTCCATGTATTAGTATATTACTCATACATAGCTTAATTTAGAATCTCTTATACATTTTTTGATTGCTTCTAACCCCAACTTTGTGTCACAAGCTTTAGTGAGAACTATATTATATTTACTTTACTTGTTATTAGTTTAGTGAAATGTAAAAATTGATGACCCCCTTAGGGTTATTGCATGATTTTGTTTGATTGGAGGTTTTATAACCCTCCCTATCATGGTGTATTATGGTAAGAGATCCCCTAATCAGGTCTAGTACATCCCTATATTGGTCATGTTCCCACTTAACAAATATGTCCCCAATTGAAAGTGTATGGTATAATCTATCTTCTCCAAGTTAGGATTGATTTATAGACATGATGCATTTTTGATTGCATACATAAGGTATAATATCCTTATTATTTAGATTATCATTTATTCTAATAGAACACATTCAATATGTATTGTTTCATCTAAAATTTTGTAACCAAATTATTATTACTTTAGTGGTTCAACTAAAATGCGCACATAATTGTAAAATATAAATAGTTATCAATTCAAACATAGCCAATAAGGCTTTACTAATTCTTTTTACTTTGAAAGATATAGTCAATAATTTATATCTATCTGTTGTATGCTAATTCTATATTTTTGACCAAGACTTAATGGTAACTACTATAAACTATATATTAACTTTGTATACATAGCTAAATACATATAAAATATATCATAATCAGTCAAATGTTAGACTCAGTCTATTGGTAACTGCATATATATTCAGATGATATATCACAAGAATAACCAATATTTGATCTCATAAACTCTATTTTTCCCAATCCAGTTAGGGGTGGTGGAGATAATCCAAGAACAAACACACCTGTTCTAATTCCACCTGTTAGGATCTTGCTCCTCAGAAAGAGCACAGTATGATTACCAAATATAAGCAATTGAATATGCGGAAATAACCAGAAACACAAGTAACTAGAATTCACCAATAGCACAGAATATGAGAGACAATACACTATCTTGTATTAACACTTTACAGAAAAGAATACAACAAAGATCCGCCACACTCTTTCACCTTACAGAGGTTCGCCACACCTCAAGTGTATAGTAATTCTTCTCACACACACTCTCCTACACAAAAAACGGTCCCAAAAACCAACTCACACATAGAATTGGTGTTCACCTCACCAACCAGTTAGTAATAACCCTGCCGGTACACCAAGCACTCTATAGCACTTCAAGTTGATCTCTCATGAACCTACAACCTGCAATTCAAAGACCAAAATTACATGTAGATCCCCAATGAGCTTGCAACAACCTACAACTCACAGATCTTACAACTAGAAGGAAATCTTCCTTTCTATCTCATGCCTTAAACAATACATGCCAATGGGTCTATAAATAGATCCCTAACTCAAACAATAACTTAGACTCTTAATTTAGACAATTATCCTTGCAGCCCAAGACTCTGGCTGGTCTTAACATGCAAACTCTTCATTTACTTAACTAAATGTCCGTGAAACGAGCAGTTCTAGAACACACAGGCGACCGACGTCAGTCCCTACTGGTTTGGTTCTGCCGACATCGGCCAACTTCCTGCCATCGCCGATGGCCTTTTGCACTGGTCTCTACCGACGTCGGTCCTGTTGCCGACGCCGGTGCTCCTGGATCTCAGCAACCTTCTGTTCCACTATTTGCAAAGGGTTGAAGCTTTTAGCTCCACAACCTAACAATCTCCCACTTGGAGATAAATAGCTGCAACCTGTACCTGTACCTTTACTCCATCTAGTTTGTTCCCTTGGCTTGTATCCCTCCTCAAGATCACTCTTGAAGACTAACCACCACAAAATCATGTAGTGCAAAACCTGTCAACCAAATTACCTGCCACATCCGCATCTACAACCATGTAGATATAGAACTTGACCCTGCATAGCATGTGCACCTGCTGCTGGTCCCACTAAACTGCCCTTCAGTATTACTCTCCCGGATTGACTCCAAACTTGTGACAACTCCCACTGCTTGGGAAAACTTAGGTTTAGTACATACCATGCACTCAACCTCATTATGTGAATCAAGACACCTGTTCTGTGAACTGTCTAACCATCAGCGTGCTAACCGGTCTCACACAATCATCCTGAAACAAAGTCAACAAGACCTCCATGTCTCTAGAACACACTCATGCCAAAGAATCTTGCTACTCCCAGATTTTCCATGACACACACCTGAACTAGCTTTACCTTTAGTTTAGCAATACCTGTATATGTAACCCTGCAACAAGCACATCATACAAAAATAGGATAATGTAGCTAATATTATCCAACCTGGTAAATAAAAACACAATGATCAAACCTCCATTGCCCTGCAGCTAATACAAGATCATATACCCTGATCTTCCATCTCACGTATCCATTTCCGCTCTTCTTCATCCTCAACATCCATTCATCTCTTAGTGCTTACTTCTAGCTGGCAACTCTACCCAAAACACCTATTTGGTTCTCCTCCAAGGAATCACATCCTCATCCATGCCAAGCTCCCACTGTTTCCTGGATCTACCTATTCTGCTTCTTCAACAACTTCCTGGTTCTATACCATAAGTGAGCAACAAGTAGTGTAAAGAAGGGAAATGATGAATTTAAGAACTTACTTACACCTTCAGTCCTCCATATGGGCACTTGAGATTCCATGACAAATAGCTGTCCACCCAAAATTCATCTCAGTGATCGATGCCGGTCACATCTCAGTCTACAGCCGATCGATGTCGGTTCCCTGCGACTGCCTCCTTGCCAACGTCGGTTTCCCCTGGCCGACGCCGGTCTCTATCTGCCCTGAGTCACCGACATCGGGCTGCACATAGCCGATGTCGGTCCCTGTCTGGACACTGACACCAGTTTTCCTACCGACGTCGGTCTCTGTGTTTTTCTTGTGAGACCTGACTTTTTCCCATGAGCTCCTTTTGGATCAAACCCATGTCCAAATCACCCTTGCTCTGCTCAGAATTCCTCTGCACCTTATGCTGAACTCTGTCTATCACTTTCTCCTTGAAAACCAAGGCTTTCCTGTTCTTGTCACTAACATCGGATTCCTCAATAAACCTCACATTCTTCTTCTGCATACAAAAACCACGATCCATGCCTTCCAAATCCAAAAGCATACTCTTTGACTCAAGAACCA
The DNA here is from genome assembly GCA_037957365.1 of Torreya grandis. Taxonomy (NCBI): domain Eukaryota; kingdom Viridiplantae; phylum Streptophyta; class Pinopsida; order Cupressales; family Taxaceae; genus Torreya; species Torreya grandis. Next base: position 352,096 of record JARHVA010002898.1, read on the forward strand.
GCATCTCCTTCTTATCTATGTGACCAAGCCTATTAAGCCACATCTTCGAATCTACAGCTGAAGTAGATAACCCAGAAAGAGAATTAGTAAAACAAGTAGATAGATAAAGCATACCTACTTTCTTACCTCTAGCTACAACAAGTGTACCCTTGGTAACCTTCCAAGAGTCTGCTGTGAGAGTTACTATGCAACCCTCTTCACCCAAACTTCTAACAGAAATCAGATTCCGCTTCAGAACTGGGACATGCATGACCTCCTTTAACACCCATGTGTCACCTGTCTGCAATTTCAGCTTCACTTTGCCTTTGCCAACAATCTGACAAGGCTTACCATCCCCTACACAAATTTCTCCAAAGTCTCCCTGGACATACTCATGAAAAAATTCCCTATGTGGGGATGCATGAAAAGAGGCACCTGAATCTAATACCCAAGATTCTACTTTATCCAAAGAACATACCAGAGCATCCTGTGCAATGTAACCTACAACATCTGCTTCTTCTCCATGTTTTTCATGCTGATCTTCACCCAATCTGCAATCTCTCTTTAAGTGCCCTTGCTTTCCACATTTCTAGCAGGTTATTCTGCCATACCTGGACTTGGATCTCCTGCCTATTTTTGACCTTGATCTCCCACGCTCTATCTTCTCTCTTGGCCTTCCTCTTCCTTCAACACTCAAAGAGTCTCTAGATGATTCACCTGTGCTTTTCCTGTGTATCTCTTCATTCAAGATCACACTCACAACATCATCCAATTTTAAGACTTTAGAAGGAGACACAGTATTAGAAACTGTCATTACCAAACCTTCCCAACTTTCAGGTAATGAACACAAGATTAAGAGAGCTCTAATTTCATCATCAAATACAATATTGACTGAACTTAACTGGTTTACCAAACCATGGAAATCACTAAGATGGCTATGAACAGATCCACCTTCCAACATTTGCAAATTAAATAAACGCTTCATAAGAAATACCTTATTAGAAGCCGAGGGTTTTTCATACAAATTTGCCAAAGATTTCATCAACTCCACTATTGTCTTACACTGTGATAAGCTGGAAATCACAGATGATTCAAGACTCAATCTAACAAATCCCAGAGCCTTCCGATCAAGAACCTCCCATTCTTCATCTTTCATATCCAAGGGTTTGCTAGCAACCCCACCCAACGGTAAGTACAAATCTTTTTGATACAGATAGTCCTCAATTCGCATCCTCCATAATTGGTAGTTCTTACCATTAAACTTTTCCATTCGTAGTTGACTATTTTCTGCCATTGCTCAACTCCCACTCAAACAGAAACCCTGTGAGTAACCTGTAATCAAAACACACTACCCAGATCTACACCAATCTGTTAGTATCCCAACCAAAAGCTCTGATACCACTTGTTAGGGGTGGTGGAGATAATCCAAGAACAAACACACCTGTTCTAATTCCGCCTGTTAGGATCTTGCTCCTCAGAAAGAGCACAGTATGATTACCAAATATAAGCAATTGAATATGCAGAAATAACCAGAAACACAAGTAACTACAATTCACCAATAGCACAGAATATGAGAGACAATACACTATCTTGTATTAACACTTTACAAAAAAGAATACAACAAAGAGCCGCCACACTCTTTCACCTTATAGAGGTTCACCACACCTCAAGTGTACAGTAATTCTTCTCACACACACTCTCCTACACAAAAAATGGTCCCAACAACCAACTCGCACATAGAATTGGTGTTCACCTCACCAACCAGTCAGTAATAACCCTACCGGTACACCAAGCACTCTATAGCACTTCAAGTTGATCTCTCATGAACCTGCAACCTACAATTCAAAGACCAAACTTACATGTAGATCCCCAATGAGCTTGCAACAACCTGCAACTCATAGATCTTACAACTAAAAGGAACTCTTCCTTTCTATCTCATGCCTTAAACAATACATGCCAATGGGTCTATAAATAGATCCCTAACTCAAACAATAACTTAAACTCTTAATTTAGACAATTATCCTCATAGCCCAAGACTCTGGTTGGTCTTAACATGCAAACTCTTCATTTACTTAACTAACTATCCGTGAAACGAGCAGTTTTGGAACACACAGGTGACCGACGTCGGTCCCTGCTGGTCTGGTTCTGCCGACGTCGGCCGACTTCCTGCCGTCGCCGGTGGCCTTCTGCACTGGTCTCTACCGACGTCGGTCCTGCTGCCGACGCCGGTGCTCTTGGATCTCAGCAACCTTCTGTTCCACTGTTTGCAAAGGGTTGAAGCTTTTAGCTCCATAACCTAACAATCCATTTCATTATCATAATATAATTTGTTATCTATAAATCCCAATGAGTTCATTTATATAGTCACTATATGTATATTATATATATGTATATATACATATACATACATACATACATATATATATATACATACACATACATATATGCATATATAGATACACACATACACACACACATATTTGTTTGTGTGTATATATGTGTATATGTATACACACACAAATATATATATATATATACACACACACACACACATATATACACATACATACATATCTATACATATACACACACACATATATACATACATACATACATACATATACACACACACAAAAGATCAATGAATAAAATAATAAATCAAATTCCATTTTATACAGACAAATAACTTTAATACGTAGTCAACCCTTATAGTCAAGATTAAATTGACTATATTTACTTCCTACCAGAATTTAGGTTTATTTAACTAAAGTCCCATATCCTTAGAATAATAAACTAAATGATAATCTCAATAAAAATTTTATATATGCTTTTTAAAATAACTATAAACCATTTTAATTTATCTAGGGTTTATACCACACCCAAAACACATATATTTCATTTAAATAGTTACCCAAGTGTAAAACTTTGGACACAATAGAGAATAAAATTCATCCCTTATAGGGGTTATGCAAAAATCCTATTATGCAAAACAAGAGGGTTCATAACTATGGATATTTACCAACTTTTAAGGGTAAATGGTGGGTTATGTGGATGCTCAAACCAAATATAGGGACCATGATTTATCCCACATCTATAATAAACTAAAACCCTTCAATATTTTATTACCAGAATCACCATAACAAAGCATAGAAATATTAAAACAAACTGACCTGGTGATGAAATCTCCCAAGACAATGTTAATTATTTGAGTTCTACACCCTCTATTAGCTCAAATTTTCTCTTTAAATGTTATGTATTCTATTGTCTTCTATAGCCTCTCCTTCATAATTTTATTCATCTTCATGCTCATTACATGCTACAAAACTCTCCAAATATTTTTCCATGATTAACCAACTAGTAGTAAAATAGGTGTTTCTCCATGAAAAATAAATAGAACTCTTATTTTATTAGTTGATATGTTTAACACTCATTCAAATACAAGTTAAACCTAATAATATTTAATGTTCCTTCATTAAACAAATAAACTAGCTTTAAATTATCACCTTCAAACTATGCATGTCAACATTGACTTCCCAAAAATCCATCGACTTATGAAAGTCCTAATCATTATATAATTCAAAGGTATGTTTAATAACTTCAAAATAAACTTTTCCATTGACAATAATATCAATTCCATTAAACATAACTAATAATGCCAAAGCATTTAACCTTCTAACTAGTGGCTAGTTTAATATGTGACAATATAGCTTATTGACTCTCACTTATTACTAATAAACACTTTTAAAAACATAATATCTTCACAATAGGGAATAGAGAATGCTGATTCCAACACCGATGCCTCTTCTAACACCGCCTCCTATGCGCACGTAGACTGATAATTTGAATTTGGGAAGCGATTATCGGGTGGCTGAAGCGGTTATGGCCCCTAAAATAGCTACGGTTTCTAAATCAAGATGCACGGAGAGGGTTCTGAACCCTAAAAATACTGATCATGCGGGTGGAAGAAGGTTTTTGGATGGGCGTTCTGTCAATGCTACAGGAACAGGGTATGAAGTAGGGGGTAGATCTTTTGCAGATGTAGCAGCATTCGAAGCGAACCTACACGATGCAGCACCTCGTGCATTACCTGGGCCATCTGTTGCATTGCCAGTAAGTGCTCTAAAACCCATTAGGTTGAATCTAGATAAGGAAATAGTTGATGGAATCCTTGAAAGGATAGAATTTTTTTTGGCTCAAGCTGCTATTTTTCATTTTCGAGGTTTTTGGCCCTCGCTGGTTGATCTGCATGGATGGGTATCCAAGAATTGGTTGCCACTTATAGAAGATAGTGTTGAAATCTTCCCCTGCATAAAAGGATTCTTTATTGCTGTCTTCTAAAGCCCTGAGGACAGGAGGATAATCTTGAGCAACAGTGATTTTTTATGGCAGGGTAAATATCCTCTCATGGCCAAGCGGTGGCATAAGGATTTTAATCCTCTTACAGAATCCTTTAACAAGGTTTCGGTATGGGTTCGGTTACCAAATTTACCATTACATCTTTGGCATGAACCGGTCTTTGAAACTATTGGGAATGCAATAGGAGACTATATGTTTGTGGATAAAAATACTTTGTTAGGTTACCATTCGACCTGTGCTCGCATTATGGTTGAAATGGATGTTTCAAAAGGCCTACCAGAGGTGATTTGCCTGGACTCCCCAAGGGGAACTTGGACACAGGTGTTGGATTTTGAGGGTGTACCTTTTCGGTGCAGAAGATGTCATCAGACGGGTCATCTGGCCGCTCGTTGCTTGGCAGGGATTACAAAGCCTAGAAGACCACATTCTTGGTGGGCCAATGCTTCCTCAGAACACTATATAGCTAATCAACCTATGGAAGACCTGGCTGATTCTAAGATAGAAGTTAGCACTCTCTCCGAGCCGATGATTGAGGAGGAGCTACTGGTGAAAGACTCCATAGATGGTTCTGTGGTGACTGAGATTAAAGATCTGTCAAAGCTAGTGGTCGTGGCAGATTTGGTTTCTCCCCCTGTTGTGGAGGAACAACGTAGGAGCCAGATCTTGGCTAGTGTTCATAAGGATATTGATGTGCCATCTGTATCCATTGGGCTTAATGGACCACCATTACCTGAGGTATGGATGACAGAGGCAGCTAAGGTAGAGGATGGATGGACTGCTGTGAAGAGGAAGAAGTCTAAGCCTTTGGTCCCCCCTCTAGATATGAACCTTCATTCATGTAAAAGGTAACTATTTATTTTTTGAAGGTTGAAGGAAGTTTTTCCTATCTTTAGATGGTACGGTCTGTGTAGTGTCAGCAAAAACATCTGGTCTTTTCTGCTATTTTTAGGTTCTGGTTTTACCTAGTTTGGTTTGTACCTGTTTTGGTGTTTTGATCTTCTCTGGGCTTTAAGGTTTATATTTTTGTTGTAAAGGGTTTCGGGGTCCCTTCAAAACCTGCTTTTACCTTTAATCTAAAACATAATATCTTCACCTAATAATTTAAAAATATAACCATTATTTAATATATTATGAATATTAAACCCTTGGTCAACACTAAATCAAAAATAATGACATTTTCAAATAATTCTATTGATATCTTTTTGACATTAGGATATACAATTATCATAAACACTAATACTCTTCTAAATATTATTATCACCTTAGTCCTAAAAATCAATTAATATCAATGGAATCCACCTAGAACTTAATATAGTAATGCATACATAACATCACATCATTATACTACACAACCATACCCAATAAATCAATGAGGGAAGTAAAACATGTATGGATTCACTCATTCAACCAAGCAATAACATCATAAAAGATAAGATACATATGACAAATAGATTAGTGAAATTACACATCCAAATCAACAAGATCAGCAACAAAAATCAATATCACACTAGAAATTATATTAAAAATCACTTAAATGAAAGTAACACAAAACATGCTACAACTGTCTAACTCAAACAATGAACATAAAGCATGCTAATCTATTATAGTGTGTCTATGGGTTTCCAATTTTCTTCTCTATCATCCCCTAATGCCTCCATCTATACCACCCTCTCTAAGTATGCTCTCCCTCTATCAAACTTTGAGGAATGGATCTATCTTACATCCACCTCACAATAATGAAGGTAGCTATCTCAAAATATAAATATATCCATAAAATACTACTGTATAAACTAATAAACATTGTCATAATTTATAGAATATAAAAGTACAACTAACTCATAACTAATAAATAATGCCAATTAAGCAACATATAACTATCCCATTATAAACATATGATATAAATCTCAAGTAATCATTATTTAAACACATAATAACCTTAAAACCCCATGAATAATTATGTTATTTAGCTTAGAGTGAAATTGTGATGTGACATCCTTTCCCCCTAAACTAGTCATCATCCCGATGAATCTTATTTAAACACAAGTTCTAGATTTAAAACATTATTCAATAAAAAATAAAATAATATGTAACAATATATCAAGAAATAAAGTGTGTAAAAATCATCATAGTCATCCCAATTGGCAATATCTTAAGAATATTTGTTCCATTAGACCTTGCACTATGACACTTCTCTATTACATGAACTAGCTTTGTGAGTGTCAATTATTATGGTTAGTTCTAGCATGACCACCACAATATCCAAAACCTATAGAGCATTCCAATCCAACACATGTGAATAATTCAAAACATACTTTTTAATATAAGATAAATGGAAGACATTATTCCAAAGAGATAGAGATGATGGAAATGCAAGCCTATATGTTACAGGATTGACCACTTCCAAAACCTCAAAGGGTCCTACATATCTTGGTTAAAGTTTTTTTGACTTCCCAAACTTAATCAAGATTTTTTAGAGACTTAATGCACAAAAATACTTTATCATCTACAAAAAACTACATTGTTGTTCTCTTCATATTAGCACGACTATTATGTCTATTATTGGCTTCAACCAACCTTTGCCTAATTTCCCTCACTTTATCTTCCATTTCTACAAGCATTTTAGGTTCAAATACTACCCTATCCTCTAACCTATCCTAGTTAATTGGTGTTCTACACCTCCTTCCATATAAATCCTCAATCAGAGCCATATTTAATGTTGATTGGTATGAGTTTTTGTAATCAAATTAAACCAATATAATGTACTCCTAAAAATTGTATTTTTGATCCATGCAATACATATGAAGGATATATTTTAAGACCTAGTTAACTCACTATGTTTGTCCATTAGTTTTTGGGTGATATGTAGTGCTAAACTTTAACTATGTACCTAGAGATGAATTCAGAGTCAAAAAAATCTAAAATTTATTCTTGGATCTTAATATAAAATTATCTTTTCTATAAATCCATGTAATAGATACACCTCTTTCATGAAGCTCTTCACAAGAATAGGTGTATTATCTATCAAATTATCTGGTATAAAGTAGCCTACCTTGGTTAGTTTGTCAACTGCAACCAAGATCATATCATGTTAGTTATATGATAATGGTAACCCTAGGATAAATTCCATGCTAATCACTTGCCACTTCCACTTCAGTATATCATGTGGATATAATAATCTAGTTGGATGCACATGTTTAGCTTTCACACATGGATACTCTAAATTAAAAGACACAAAATTTGTTACATATTTTTTGATGCCTTTCTAGAAATAAAGTGGTCTTAACTCAGCCATGAGCTTAGTTACACATAGATTTATTGAATATGGGGAATTGTGTAGTTCCTTTAGTAATATGTTCCTCAAATTCTCTTTATTAAGAACACACATCCTATCATTGTACTACAAAAAACCATCACTCTCTAATTTAAATCCATTATACCTAGGATTTTGAACATTATCTGATAATGCTTTCTTAACCTGATCATTGAATTCATCTCTTAGGGAGAATTTTATTACTTAATATCATAAAGTACTCTTGATAGTATCCAATCTACTATATACCTTATATAACTTAGAACATCCACAACTCTATTCTCCTTGCCTTTGATATACTTGAACATCATAATCAAATAATAACTCTAACCATCATCTCTAATGAACACTTATTTTGGATGGGTGAAGATATACTTGAGTCCCAAGTTGTCATTATTAATCTCAAATGGTTTCCCCAGTAGATAGTTCCTCCAAACATACAAATCATCCATAATTAATATAAGTTATAGGTCATGAGGGGCATAATTCACCTCATATGGTTTTAGTTTTCTTGGACTCATAGGCTACCACTAATCCATCCTACATAAGTACTCATCTAATTCCATCCCTATATGCATCGGCAATCATTGATAATTAACCATTAGGATTGGAAACTCTTAGTGCTAGTGTTGAAAAAAGTCTCAGTTTTAGTTTCTAAAAGGCTATCTCACACTTGACTACCTAGACAAAACTCTGATTGTTATACTAAAGAGAGGTATTTGGATTAGCAATCTTAGAGAAATTTATAATGAATTCCTATAATAGCCTTCTAATCCCATGAAACTCCTTACCTCATGTACATTCTTAGGTGTTGGCTATTCCATTATGGATCTTATCTTCACTGGATCCACTAAAATTTCATCCATAGAGATAATATGTCCCAAATACTATACTTCATTTTGGAAAAATGCACACTTAGACAACATGGCATACAACCTATGCTTTTACAAACTTTACAAAACTAGTTATAGATGTTGTAGGTTCTCTTCCTCATCCTTGGAATAATTGAGGATGTCATCTAAAAAGACCCAAACAATGATCTAGATAATATTTGAACACACTATTCATAATATTCATAAATGTTTTTAGAGCGTTTGTCAACCCAAATGGTTACAATATGAAATCATAGTGCCCATATTGAGTTTTGAATGTTGTTTTTAGGATATACTCATCATGAATTCTAAATTGATGATACCCTAATCTAAGATCAATTTTAGAAAATATTTTTATCCCTCACATTTTATCAAAGAGATCATCAATATGAGGTAGTGGATATATGATCTTGCTTTTTTCCTTGTTTAATATCTTGAAATCAATACATGAGTGAAAAGTACCATCCTTCTTGATGAAGATAACTAGTGAACCCCATGGTGACACACTTTGTTGAATTAGTCTTTTTGAAAATAACTCATAACTTTTAGCCTTTAACTCAACCAATTTGGTTGTCATCATCTTGTATGGTACCTTAGATTATAGTTCCTATCTAGGTATGATATTAATCAGGAAATCAAAATCATGCTTGGGTGGCAATCTAGGTAATTCCTCTAGGAGTACATATTGAAATTTATTTATAAAAGCATAATATTTTATAGATGGTTCCTTATACTCCTCCATCTCATTTATCTTAATGATAAATGCCTAAAATCCCTTCTCAACTTTCTTGAGTTGAATTATATAAATTTGCCTAAGATTCAACTCCCTTCTCTCACCCTGAAGTTATGTCCAATTTTTAAAATCATCTTGACACTCAACCTTATTAATATAATAGTTAACCTTGAATTTATTCTTTTCAATCCAATTTAATCTTAAGATCACATCATATGACCCCAATAATATAGAAAAAATATCCACTATTGTAGTGAGTTTAGGTAACCTAATCTCAACTTCAACTAAACACTTATCAACTTTGACCTTTAACTCATTTCCATATTGTATCAACCATAAATTTTACATAGCTCCAAATTTTATAGAAAATTTACTAATAATTATAGGGTAAATAAAAAAAATTATTTCCCATGTCAATAAAAATAGAAACTAGACAATCAAGCCAAATACTTGATAGTTATATGGGTGAAACTTGATATTTCCCCTTACGATTATCAAAATTTGCATGAGTTTGTTTCTAGAATTTAACTTGATAGGAAGTATAACCATTGTTATTTAACTTGTCCTAAGGATATTCTTGAACATAATGGTCACCTCCACATATGAAGCAACCTCCAACTAGTCCTTTTTTATCAGTCTATTGGTTTCTTTTGAAATCTCCTTTAAAACCATTACTAGGTTTCTTTTTCTTTAAACCACTACTAAAATTAGCATTACAGTTATTGAAATAAATCTTGGAATCTACACTCCTTTTATTCTATTTCTTCATTTTGAAATTTGGTTTATAACTTCCAAACTTATTCTTGAATTTATCTCTAACTTAGACAAGGTAATTTTAGTTTTTGTTCCTACTTGAATATATTCTCAAATCTTAATCCAAAGTAGAGGGTCCATACACATATACTTAAAAATTAATTTAGAGTTTTAATCTCATGATGAATTTCTAAATATTAAACCTCTCATCTTCCTGATACTGAGGTACATACTTAAGGAGCTTGTTGAATTACTCCCAATATACATTTATAGATAGGTCTCTTTTTTTAAGATTTTGAAAATATATAATCTTTGGATTGAAATAGAGTTTTAAAATCCATCATGATCTTTAAAATGTCACAAAATATTTCCAAGTGGTGGTGGTTGAGTTGAGGTTTATCTAAAGTTTCATGTTTTCCTACCAAGTTATTGTTTTACTAGCAAGCTGATATGCTCCCTAGATTGCTTCCATGACTTCAGAGTAATTTTGAATCTCAAAATATTTACATTTATATTAACCATGTTTCATCTCCATAACTCAATACAATTCCATTGAACTTGGGTAGATTCACCTTTTTCATGTCACATGCCAACTCTGCAGCTACTCAATCTCTTGCATCTTATGACACTTATTCATTCCTCTACTCTTGAGGATGTTCCTACTGAGTAGGATGCTCTTCAATTTCCTTTTTATAATTTTCCTCTAAATTTCCATGCACTTTATATACTATGGCCATGATTTGGTCCCTAGTCTCTTGCATGGTTGAAAGGATTTGATCCAACTTCGTATCTTGGTCAATAGTAAACTAATTTAGATCAATAGGGGGATTGGTATTCAAAGTACCATCACCTCCTATTATAATGTGCATGATTTATATTCTTGGTTAATAAAAGAACAATTTTTTGATAATGGACACATAAATTCCTAGAGTTTGAACCTTATCTCTAATACCACAATGTGACAACCCCACTGGGTTTTATCAGAATATAGTAATTTTTTAAAAATAATTACACATATTCATCTTATACATTTCACCATGATAAATTTAATTAGTGATTTTTAACTAACTTCATTAATTTATTTAACCACAAGGTTTATATCTAATCCACTTAGCAATGATCACCATGCAAAGATATAAAAAAATCATGAACAATGTTGAATAAATGATAAATACTACATTTAAATTATAAAAGTATTATACAATTTCATCTTTGAATGATATAAAATTATAATCAATCATTTATAATTTAAATGAATAAATAATATAATTTTTAGTAATAAATGATATCTCAAATAATAATAAATGATACAAAACTCCATGGAGCATGAGTCGCCATGACTTAAGATTCTTCATGACTCAAGTATCAATCGATAATCTCAAGTGAAGTCTCTAGTGTAGTACTCTAGTTGGGAGGGAGAGCATTATTTGAGTTCTTTTAAAAACTAGCCATGGACCATAGATCCCTTGTACTATCTCCCAATAAATAAATTGTCCTCACTTCACAGATGGGTAGATAATGAAGGTACAAGAATACAGAGTGACAAACTAGAACCCATGTGCTATGGATATATAATACATAATGTGTACTAAAAATAAATATACTCTAATATGATATCACACAAATATGAAAACTATATCAACATATGAAATGAAAATGCTTAATTATAAACATTACTTTGGCCAAAGTTTTCAATAGTTATTGATCTCTAAGATCGGTCAATTTCATACACACTACTCAATCAGATTAGACCTCATATTGCATTTATGGTGTTAATTAAGATAGTTTAACCCATCACTTTACTTATTTAGTGTCATAAATTCAATATTTTGTTAATTATATAATAATATTAAAACTAATGGATTCAATCAAAATATTCCCTATTAGCAGTTATAAATATGCTAAGTACAGAAAAATCAATTACATACATTTAGTCCATTAAATGAAATGTAATGAATCTAATATCCTCTAATTTATTACACAATAATAAATATAATCATATACAATCCTCAATAGAAACATACCATCTGGGTAAGAATCATATCTACTCTACAAGTTATTAAATATCAATATGTAACATTAAAAGTTATATCATCAACTTTTTAAATATTAAACACAATTTACTTCTTGTTTATATTTAACAAATATAATAAAAACCCAGTCATTTAATAACTTCAAAATATCTATATTTAACATTTTAAATTCCTTATATATAAAGATTCAAGTAAACATCAAACACATAACAAGAAACCATATTACCTTGTTATGTAAAATACTAGTCACAAATATAGAACAACATATAAACATCTCTATATGGAATATAGTTTCAGATTTACTATATGATCATCAAATCACATGTATATTACATACATTTATGCATATATTATAAACACAGACTTTATGATTAATATCTCATTCAATACACATTTAAAGTGTGCATAAGGTATATTGTCCTTATTCTTGATATTATCATATATTCTAGTAAAAACATTCAATCTATATTATTTCATCTAAAACATCATAACCAAACAATTCTTACTTCAGTGGTTCAACTAAAATATGCATAGAATGTAAAATATAACTAGTTATCAATTCGAACATAGCCAACAAGGATTTACTATTGCTTTTTAATTATAAATATATAGTCAATACTTTATATCTATTCATTGTATGTTAAGTCTATAGTTATGACCAAGACCTAAGAGCACCTATTATAAACTTATATATTAAATTTTTATACACATCCAAATGCATATAAAATATATCATAATTAATCAAATTTTCAACTTAGTTGATTGGTAACTACATATGTATTCATAATATATATCACAAGAATAACCAATCTTTGAGCTCACAAAATCTATTTTTCCATATATATATATGTAGAGATATATATATATATATATATATATATATATATATATATATATATATATATATATATATATTCAAGATAAATGAATTAAATAATAACCCAAATTCTATTTTATATATCCAAAAAACTTCAATACAAAGTCAACCCTTATAGCCAGGATTAAATTGATTGTATTTACCTCTTACTATATTTTATGTTTATTTAACTAAAGTCCCATATCCTTAGATTAATAAACTAAATGATAATCTCAATCAAAATCTTATATATACTCTGTTAAATAATTATAATCCCTTTTTCTTTACCTAGGGTTTCTTCCACACAAAAAATACACATAGTTCATTTAAATGGTTACCCAAGTTTAAAAATTTTAACACGATAGAGAATAAAATATATCCCTTATAGGTTTTGTATAAAAATCCTATTGTTCAAAGCAAGATGGTTCAAAACTATGGCTATTTACCAAGTTTTTAGGTTATATGATGGGTTTTGTGGATGGTTGAACCATCCATAGGACCCATAATTTAGACCATTAAATAGTTTTTAATACATAATAAACTAAAACCCTTCAAGGTTATATTATCAAAATCACCAAATTAAAACATATAAATCTTAAAACAAAATGACCTGGTGACAAAATCTCCCAAGACTGCCAATGATTCAAGCTTTTCTCCCTCTGTTAGATTTAATTTTCTATTCAAATACATATATGCCATTCATGTCCTCCACAAACTCTTCTTCATAATTTCATTCATATGCATGCTCATTACATGCCATATAACTCTCAAAATATTCTACCATGATTAACCACCTAGAAGTGAACTAGGTGTTCCCCATGCAAATCAAATAGAGATCTTCTTTTCTTGGTTGGTATGTTTAACACTCAATCAAATCCAAGTTAACCTTAATAATCTCAAATGTTTCTTCATTAATCAAATAAACTAAATTTATATTATCACCTTTGAACTATGCATGTCAACATTCACTTCACAAAAAGCCATAGACTTATATTAAAGTATTAATCATTATAAAATTCAAGGGTATGTAAACTAGCTTCAAAACAATCTAGGCCATCTACAATAATATTAAGTTCATTAAAAATAAATACCATTACTAAATAATTCAACCTTATAACTAATGGTTAGATTGATAGGTCAATAAAATAATTTGACTCTCACTTATTAATAATCATTTAAAAATATAATCATTATTTAATATATTCTAACTATTAAAACCTTGGTCAACACTAAATCAAATATAATGACATTTTCAAATAATTCTATTGATATCTTTTTTGCATTAGGATACACAATTATTATAAACAATAATAATCTTCCAAATATTATTATCACCTTAATCCTAAAAATCAAGTAATAACAATGGAATCCATCTACAACTTGTTATAATAATACACACATAACATCACATCATTATACTACATATCTATACCCAATAAAGTAGTGAGGGAAGTAAAAAATGTATGGATTCACTCATTCAACCAAGAAATAACATCATACACAATAAGATATGTATGATAACTAGATTAGTGAATTCACACAACCAAATCAACATAATCATCAACAACAATCAAGATCATACTAGAAAGCATATTAATAATCACTTAAATGAAAGTAACACAAAACAAGTTACAACTATCTAACTCAAGAAATGAAAATAAAGCATGCTAATATACTATAGTGTGTCCATGGGTTTCCAGTTTTCTTCTCTATCATCCCATAATGCCTCTATCTACACCACCCTCTCCAATTATGTTCTCCCTCTATCTCACTCTGAACAATGGATATGTCTTACATTCACCTCACAATAATGAAGGTAGTTATTGTAAAACATAAATATATCCATAAAATACTATTTTATAGACTAACAAATGTGATCATAATTTATAGAATATAAAAGTACAATTAACTCATAGCTAATTAATCATGTAAAGTAAGCATCATATAACTATCACATAACAATCATATAACATAAATCTCAATTAATAAATAGTTAATCACATAATAAACTTAAAAATACGTAAATTAATAGGTTATTACCTTATAAATTATGATATGACATAATTTTCTCCTAAAGCTAGTCATCATCTTGATTACTCTTATTTAAACATAAGTTTTGAATTTAAAATATTATTTAGCATAAAATAAAATAATATGTAGTAACATATCAAATAATAAAATGTGAAAATAACCTATCAAAATCATCATAGTCTTCCCAAGTGGTAACATCTTTAGAATATTGGTCCACTTGAACTTACACTATGACACTTCTCTATTACACAAACTAAATTTTAAAGTGTCAATTATTCTGATTGGTTCTACTATGACCACCCTGGGATCTAAAACCTGTAAAGTATTCTAATCCAATACATGTGAAAGATTAGAAACATACTTTTTAAGATAAGACACATGGAAGACATTATGTAAAAAAGATATAGATGGTGCTCATACAAGCCTATATTCTACAAGATTTACCACTTCTAAAACTTCAAAGGGTCCCACATATCTTAGTGAAAGTTTCTCTGACTTCTCAAATTTAATCAATCTTTTCTGAGGATTAACACATAGAAATACTTTATCACCTATATAAAATCACCTTTCTATTATATTTAGATAATAATAAATTTTCTATCTATCATTGGCCTCAACCAACCTCTCCCTAATTTCCCTAACTTTATTTTCCATTTCTATAATCATTTCAGGTCCAAAGACTACCATGTCCTCTAACCTATCCTAACTAATTGGTGTTCTACACCTCTTT
The DNA here is from genome assembly GCA_037957365.1 of Torreya grandis. Classification (NCBI taxonomy): domain Eukaryota; kingdom Viridiplantae; phylum Streptophyta; class Pinopsida; order Cupressales; family Taxaceae; genus Torreya; species Torreya grandis. The sequence goes on from JARHVA010002898.1 coordinate 367,749, forward strand.
ACATATAATGCTTCAATTAGTTCCATATTAAATGCTTATTGGTATGAGTTATAGTAATCAAAATAAACCCATAGAAGGTAGTCTAATCACTTTTATTATTGATCCATGTAATACATATGAAAGAGATCTTCTAAGACCTAGTTAACTCACTTTGTTTGTCCATCAGTTTCCAAGTGATATATAGTGCTAAAATTAAATAATATGCTTAGAGATGAATTCAAAGTCAAATAAAATCTATAATTTATTATCAAATCTCGATCCAAAATTATTTTTTCTATAAATCCATGTAATCGATACAACTCTTTCATGAATATCTTTACAATCATAGGTGCATCATCTATCAAGTTGCCTAGTATGAACTGGCATAACTTTGTTAGTTTATCAACTACAAAAAATATCATATCATGTCAATTATATGATAAAGGTAACCCTTGGATAAATTCCATGCTAATCACTTATCATTTTCACTTTGGTATATCATGTAGTTATAACAATATATACAAATTTACATATTCAGCTTTCACATGCTAACACTCCAAATAATGAAACATAAAATATGTTGCATCTTTTTTTATCCCTTTACATAAATAAAGTTGTCTTAACTTATCCATGAGCTTGGTTACACCTAGATGTCCTAAATATGGGGCATTATGAAATTCTTTTAGCATTTTACTCCTCAGATTCTCTTTATTAGGCATATACATCCTACCATTATATCAAAAAATATTATCACTCTCTAATTTTAATATTTTGTAACTAGTATTTTGAGAATTGTCTAATAATTATTTCTTAACCTAATCATAGAATCCATCTCCTTGTAATAATTTGATTACTTGATCTCTAAAATTACTCCTGATAGTAGCCACAACTACTATGTATATTCTATAGATTAGAGCATACCTTTAATATAATTAATATCAAAATGGTAATTAGATAATAACTCTAACCATCATATCTAATGATAATTTAGGTTTGGTTGGGTGAATATGTACTTGAGTCATAAGTTATCAATCTTGATCTTAAATGGTTTCCCAAATAGATAATGCCTCCAAACTTACAAATCATACAAAATTATCATAAGTTATAAGTCATGAGAGGATTAATTCACCTCATATGGATTTAGTTTTTATAGATTAATAGGCTACTACTAAGCCATATTACATAATAAATCCTCTAAGTCTATCACTAGATGCATCGATGATCACTGAGAATTGACCATTAGGATTAAGAAATCTTAACATTGGTGATGAAGTAAGCATCTTTTTCAATTTTTCAAAGGATATCTGACACTTTTTTCCATAGATGAAAATATTATTATTTTACTAAAGAAAGGTAATTGGATTAGCTATCTTAGAGAAATTCAGAATGAATTTCCTATAGTAGCCTACTATTCCCATGAAACTTCTTACCTCATGTACATTATTAGGTACTGACCATTCAATTATGGATCTTATCTTTATTGGATCCACTAAAATTCCATATACAAAGATAATATGTCCCAAATATTTCACTTTATTTTGGAATAATGCACACTTAGACAATTTACCATACAACTTGTGCTTTTGTAAATGTTGTAAAACTAGTTCTAGATGTTACAAGTGTTGTTCCTCATCCTTGGAATAAATGATGATGCCATTTATAAAAACCAAAAAAATGATATAGATGATCTCTAAACACACTATTCAAAATATTCATAAATGTTTTTGGAGCATTTGTTAACCCAAATGGTAATACTGTGAACTCGTAGTGCCCATATTGAGTTCTAAATGTTATTTTTGAAATATCCTTGTCACATATTCTTAATTGATGATACCCTACTCTAAGATAAATTTTAGAAAAGACTATTTCCTTACATTTGATTAAAGAGATCATCAATCTGAGGTAGTGGATATCTATTCTTGATTATCACCTTGTTTAACATCTTGTAATCAATACATAGGCAAAGAGTACCATCTTTCTTGATGAACATAACTAGTACATACCATGATGACACACTTGGTAAAATCCATCCTTTTAACAATAAATATTGAAGTTGAGCCTTTAAATCAACCAATTCAGTGTTCATCATCTTATACAGTGCCTTATACTATAATTCCAATCTAGGTATGATATCAATCAAGAAATCAAAATTGTATTTAGGTGATAATCTATGTAATTCCTCTAAGAATACATCTTAAAATTTCCTTAGAAAAGGATAATATTTTATATATGGTTCCTTATATTAATCCATCTCATTTATCTTATTTATAAATGCTTGACATTTCTTATTTTCAGCTTTCTTGAGTTGAATTATAGAAATCTAGCTAAGCTTCAACTCCCTTCTCTCACCTAAAAGTTGTGTCTGACTTCCAAAATCATCTTAACACTTAACCTTTTTTAGATAATATTCAACCTCAAATTTATTCTTCAAAATCTAATTGACTTCTAGGATCACATCATATGACCCCAAAAATGCAACAAAAAGATCCACTACTATAGTTAATTTAGGTAACCTAATCATAGATTCATCAAAACACTTATTAACTTTGACCTTTGAATCATTCCCATACTATACCAACCATGCATTTTACATAAAATCAACTTTTATAGATAGTTTAATAAGAATTATAGGAGCAATAAAATATTTTTTAGCACATGTGTCAATCAAAATAGAAACTATACAATCAAATAAAATACCTAATAGTTCTATGGGAAAAGCTTGATACTCAACCTAATGATTATCAATAGTTGCATGAATCCATTTCTATAATGTACCTTGTTAAGAAGTATAACCCATGTTCTTTAACTTTTCTTGAGGACATTCTTGAGCATAATGTTTACCTCTACATATGAATCGATTTTCAACTAGACCATTCTTATCAGACTACTGGTTTCCTTTGAAACCTCCTTTGAAAACATTACCAAGTTTCCTATTCCTTGAACCACTACTAAAATTAGTGTTCTGATTCTTGAACTAACTCTTTAAATCTCAAGTCTTCTTCTAGTTCTTCTTTTTGAAAATTGGTTTATAAATTCTAAACTTATTCTTGAATTTATCTCTAATTTGGGTAAGATATTTTAGTTTATATTACTACTTGACTACCTTCTTAAAACCCTGATCTATGGTAAAGGTTTCATGCACATCTAATTCACAACCAATTGAGGGATTTAATCCGATGATGAATTTCTTAATATTGAACCTCTCATCTACCTAATACTGAGGTGCATACTAAAGGAGATTGGTTAAATTCTCCTAATATTCATTCACTAATAGATCTCCTTGCTTAAGATTCTAAAAATATATAATCTTTTGATCAAAGTGTAGATGTGGAATCCATCATGATCTAAATAAAATCATAAACTATTCCTAAGTGGTGGTGGTTGAGTCAAGGTTCATCTCAACTTTTGTCTTTGCCCATGAAGTTATTTTACTAGTAAACTGATATGCTCCTCATACTACTTTTATGACTTAATAATAATTCTAAATCTCAAAATATTTTTCCATTTCTATTATCCATGCTTCACCTCCATCACCACATATAGTTATATCAAACTTAGGTGGATTCACCATTTTCATGTCACATGATAAATATGTAACTAATTTAGCTCTTGCATCTTGTACCAATTCCTCATGCCTCTATTATTGAGGATGTTCTTGATCAACAAGATTATCTTTAGGTTGCTCCTAAGAATTTTCCTCTTCATGTCCATGTAATTCCTATTTTAGGGTCATTATTCAGTCCCTAGTCTCTTGTATGGTTTAGAGGATTTGATTCAGCTTTACATCTTTCTCAGTGATAAAATAATTTGGACCAATAGGGGGATTGGTATTTGAATTACCCTCACCTCCTATTCTAGTGTTCACCATTATTATTATTAGTTAATATGAGAATAAGTTTGCATTAGTGGACATATAAAGTCCTAGATTTTGAACCTTGGCTCTGATACCACAATGTAACAACCCAACTAGGTTTTACCAAAATATAATGATTTTTTTAAATAATTACACATATTCATCTTATATATTTCACCGTGATAAATCTAATTAGTGATCTTTAACTAACTACATTAATTTATTTAACCACAAGGTTTATATCTAATCCACTTAGCTAATGATCATCATGAAAAGATATAACAAATCATGAAAAATGTTAAAAAATAATAAATATTACATCTAAATCATTAAACTAATAGTATAATTTTATCTTTGACCGATACAACATTACAACCACTACTATATAAGTACAATGAATAAAAAATACAATTTTCAACAATAAATAATAGCTTAAATAACACTACGTGATACAAAGCTCTACCGAGCATGAGTCTCCATGACTCAAGAGTCTCCACAAATCAAGTATCAATATATAATCTCAAGTGTAATTTATAGTTTATAACTCTAGTAGGGAGGGAGAACATCATCTGAGTGATTTTCCATACCAACCATGGACCATAAATTTCCCACACTATCTCCCAACAAGGAAATGACCTTCCCTTCACATATGGTTAAATAATGATTGTGAGGGAATCCAATTTAAAAAACTATAACCCATGTGTTTTAGATATCTAATAAATAATGTGTACCATAAATAAATCCATATTAACATGATATAACACAAATATGAAAACTATATCAACATATGAAATGAGAGTGTTTAACTATAAACATTATTTTGGCCAAAGTTTTCAATAGTTATTGATGTCTAGGATCAATCAATTTCATACACACCACTCAATCAGATTACACCTCATATTGTATTTATGACATTAATTAAGCTAGTGGAACCCATCACACTAATTATTTAGTGTCAAAATGTGAGCTTTGGTTAATTATATAAAAATATAAAAACAAAAAAAATTAATCTAAATATTCCTTATTAGCAGATATAAATATGCTAAGTACAAAAATATTAACCACATACATTTAGTCCATAAAATGAAATGCATTAATCTAATATCAAAATAATAAATATAATCATATACATTCCTCAATAGAAACATACCATTCAGGTAGGAATTATATCTAGAGTACAAGTTACTAAATATCAATATGTAGTTTTAAAAGTTATTTCATTAACTTTTTAAATATTAAACATATCTTATTTCTTGTTCATATTTCACAAATATAACAAAAATATAGTCATTTAACAACTTCAAAAGATCTATATTTAACATTTTAAATTCCTTATATCTAAAGCTTCAACTAAACATCAAACACATAACAAGCACCCATATTACCTTGTTATGTAAAATATTAGTCACAAATATAGAATAACATATAAACATATCTATATGGAATACAATTTGATATTTGTTATATGGTCATCAAATCACATGCATATTCCATACATTTATGCATACATAATAAATACATAGTTTGTGAGTAATAACCCATTCAATAAACATTCAAAGTGTGCATAAGGTATAATGTCCTGATTCTTTAGATTATCATTTATTCTAATAGAACACATTCAATCTATATTTTTTCATCTAAAACTTCATAATGCAATAATTATTACTTTAGTCATTCAACTAAAATATGCATAGAATTGTAAAATATAACTAGTTGTCAATTCGAACACAACCACAAGGCTTTATTAATTCTTTTTAATTCAAAAGATATAGTCAATACTTTATATCTATTTGTTGTATGTTAAGTCTATAATTAAGAACAAGACTTAAGGGCATTTATTATAAACTTATATATTAACTTTGTATACATAACTGAATACATAAAAAATATATCATAATTAGTCAAATGTTTGACTCAGTCAATTGGTAACTATGTATGTATTCATAAGATATATCACAAGAATAACCAATATTTGATCTCTTAAAGTTTATTTCTTCCAATCCATTTCACTTTCATAATATAATCTATTATTATAAATCTAAATGAATTTCATTTATGTAGTTAATATATGTATGTGTGTGTGTGTGTGTGTGTATTTATGTGTGTGTGTGTATATATATATTGATGTGTATATATACCCCAAGCCATCAAGATCTTATAGGGTATATAAACACACCCTTTTATACGCATGCATGCACGCACACACACGCGCGCGCGCGCGCGCACACACACACACACACACACACACACACACACACACACACACACACACACACACACACACACACACACACACACACACACACACACACACACACACACACACACACACACACACACACACACACACACACAAAAGATAAATGAATAAAATAATAACCTAAATTCCATTTTATATAGGCAAAAAACTTAAATACACAACTGACCCTTATAGCTAGGATTAAATTGACTATATTTACCTCCTACCAAATTTTAGTTTTATTTCACTAAAGTCTTATATCCTTGGAATAAAAAACTAAAATATAATCTCAATCAAAATATTATATATACTCTGTAAAATAATTATAAACCCTTTTTATTTACCTAGGGTTTCTACTCTACCTAATATACACAAAGTTCCTTCAAACAGTTATCCAAGTTTAAAATTTTGGACATAATAGAGAATAAAATATATCCCTTATAGGGTTTGTGTGAAAATTCTAGTGTCTAAAGTAAGAGGGTTTACAATTATGGATGTTTACCAAGTTTTTGGGTTATATGATGTGTTTTTTGGATGGCCAAGCCATCCATATGGCCCATAATTTATCCCCCTAAATAGTTTTTATTTCATAATAAACTAAAACCCTTCAAAATTTTATTACTAGAATCACCATAACAAAACATAGAAATCTTTAAAAAAATTGACTTGGTGATGAAATATCCTAAGATAATGCCAATGATTTGAGTTATCCCTCTATTATCTCAAATTTTATCTTAAAATCACCTATATTCCATCCATGTCCTCCATAACCTCTCCTTCATCATTTTATTTAGCTGCATGCTCATTGCATGCCACAGAACTCTCTAAATATTCTACCATGATTAACCCACTAGCATTAAACTTGGTGTTTCCCCATGCAAACCAAATAGATCTATTCCTTTCTCATATGTTATGTTTAACTCTTAGTCAAATCTAAGTTAAACCTAATAATCTCGAATGTTCCTTCATTAATAAAAAAAACTAAATTTATATTATCACCTTCGAACTATGCATGTCAACATTAAATTCACAAAAATTCATTGACTTATATGAAATTCTTAATCATTATATGATTTAAAGGTATGTCATCTAGGTTCAATAAAAAACTAGGCCATCAATAATAATATTAAGTCCATTAAACATAATTACCATTACCAAATCATTCAACCTTCTAACTAGTGGTTAGCTTAATAGGTCAACAAAATAACTTATTGACTCTCACTTATTATTAATAAACACTTTTCAAAACACAATGACTTCACCTAATCATTTAAAAATATAATCATTTTTTAATATATTATGAATATTGAATCCTTTTTCAACACTAAATCAAATATAATGACATTTTTAAATATTGTTATTGATATCTTTTTGACATTAGGATATACAATTATTATAAATAATAATAATCTTTTGAATAGTATTATCACCTTAATCCTAAAAATCAAGTAACAACAATAGAATCCATATATAAATTATTATATCAATGCATACATAACATCACATCATTATACTACACAACTATACCTAATAAAGTAGTGGGGCAAGTAAAACATGTACAGATTCACACATTCAACCAAATAATAACATCATACAAGATAATCTATGTATGATAACTAGATTAGTGAAATCATTCAACCAAATTAATACAATCATCAATAACAATCAAGATCACACTATAAATCATATTAATAATCACTTAAATTAAATCAACACAAAACATGTTACAACTATCTAAATCAATGAACATAAAGCACGCTAATCTACTAGAGTGTGTACATGGGTTTCCATTTTTCATCTATATCATCCCCCAACACCTTCATCTACACCACCCTCTACAATGATTCTCTCCCTCCATCACACTCTAAGGGATGGATCTGTCCTACATCTATCTCATAATAATGAATGTATTTAGCTATAAACACAAATATATCCATAAAATATTTGTGTATAAACTAATAAACATGGTCATAATATACAAAATATAAAAGTAAAACTAACTCATAGCTAATCAATCATATAAATTAAGCAACATATAGCTATCCCAAAATCAATACATGACATAAATATTAGTCAATTAGAATTTAATCACATATTAACCTTAAAAATCCACATATCAATCGGTGATTTAGCTTAGAGAGAAATTAGGATGTGAAAAAACAAGATTTGAAAATAAAATTAATCTAAATAATGTAAACATATAAAATGTTGAGTTAACAATATTAAGTAAAAAAATACACAAATAAATTAATAAATAGTAACTCTAAAGATAAACAATTGACTCATTTGAAAAATAACCACAATGGACAAAGTAAACAAAAAAGGTAAATAATTATTTGAAAGGTTAGTAATAAAATGGACTAAAATTAATGGATAAAATGAATAAATAACCAATTTAATGGTTAGGGATATAATATTTAATGGTTAGGGATAGAATAAAAATGAAAACAAAAAAATGATGGATAATAAAAAAATTGTAAGACTTTACATTTGAAGCAAGAGTTATACAATTATAGCCAATAAATAGGCTAAGTACTAAACAATTGACTATGAAGAATAAGTATAAGCTAATCCACATTTATGGAAATGTATGATGGGGAAGATGGCGGCTGATCTGACACTAGAGTTATCATGCCTCTAAGTGTTGCCTACATAATCCACCTTAGACAAAGTCCATGTGGGGATATCAGGCTAGATATAGTTCTTTCAATATAAGAAGTGGTGATAAAGTTGGTGATTGATGAAATGTTCAAATTTCTGATGAAAAGGATGCATGAGTGACCCACCCAAGAATGAGTGAATGATGTGGAAGTTAACTATAATGGTATATTTATTGATTTTGATGTGGAATATGTATATTTTGGGCTATTTTTGTAATAATGTTGATTTTTTTATTTTGGGATTGTTTAAAATAAAGAATATGAAATATGTTTTTCTGCTATCATGAGCAAGGATATAATTTCACATGTAGGAATACAAACCTTGAATTTGACATGATATAGAATAAATTAATTATAAGTGACAAATGACAAACATAGGAATATATAATAGATTATTGAAACACAATGCCACTAAGTAACTAGGGTGAATATGGACAATATTTGTATTTGTTTTCATTTTTGTTTGTTGATATATGAAAATAATGTAACACGATGGATATGTATGAATTTTTTTGAATGTGCTAATATTTATTTTGTAGATGATGACCTAGCTATTTTGTTTACACAACACATGGCTTTCAATCTATAACATAAATAATGAAAAGAGGAAATAGGATAAGTATGAAATGATGAAGATGAAAACCAAAAATCAAAATTTTGCATGGAAAAGGAAGGTGACCTAATCCATATAGTAAAGAGGAAAGTGTACTTATTACTAAAATCATAAATACTAAATTTATTGAATGCATCTAGAGAGAACTAGACCTGATAGAATTGGTAAATGGGATAAAGTTGCCCTTTTTAGCATGGCCATATAGATAATTTGTTTGAAGAACTTTTTTTTCTTTAGACACCTTTAGATTTAATATTTAATACTTCTCATTGTAACCCCATATATGTAGTTTCATGTGACTAGAAATACACATGGGCTCATCACCAAAGGCTACACATATATGAGTAAGAACATCTCACCCCTTGCTAACCTTATACAACTATTGAGATGTGAGGGCTCAACATTGAAGATTAGTGAAAGGTGAGAGATGTTGAATTTTGAATTTGATTTTACATAAGTTTTGGATAAGAGTGGCGTATTATTTGGAAGGATTTTACTCCCAATTATTGGCCCCATGAAACTAGTAAGATGCAAGAGCTCATCACTAAAGACCAAGATAGACAAGTAAAGTTACCATATTTATTTTTTGTAGTATGCTAATATTTTCTACTTTAGAGGGAACTATAAGAGGAGACTCTATCATGGAAAAAATTATAGAATAGGTTGTGGGCTAGTATTTTCTATGTTTTTCAAGAAGATATAGAGAAAAGAGATGTACTCTACTCATAAGAACTAAGGCAAGAACCAATATAATTATAATTTTGAGAATGTTTTTCATGGAATAATAGGGGTGATATGAAAAGTTAAATGATTGATAAGCTAAATTTTGAATGTTTTTGCTATGCAAACTTGACAATTAAATAATCACCAAACATAACATCTGATATGAAAAATAAAACATAAATAATTGCAAATGTAATGTAATGAAGGTAATGTGAAATGTAATTGTAAACAGGCTACCCCCATGTGTCAAGGTACTTTTATTTCTCCCTAGAGCTTCAAACAATGTTTTATGAGGGAGCATTTCTCTAAATTGGATGTCTTATTTTATCTTTATAGATGTTGTAATTGATATGTTATCATGGAATAAGTCCAATGATGTCTATTTTTTTGGATCCTAATTGACATGTGTAGGTAATGTGATGTTAGTATATTGGATGGAAAAAGGCAAGATAGTGCTTATTGAAGAAAAAAATATTGCATGATCCTTATAGAGGATACCAAGAGAGCTTAGAATTATGCCAAATGAAACTTCCTCAATAACCATAAAAGGGCCACTAACATTTTCAAACTTGTCTAGTGATGAAGTTATTGTTAAGACCAAGGTGAATGTTTATGTTGATGTTAAACTTGTTCTTAATGCCAAAATGGATTGTAAATTAGATTTGGATAATAAATTTGATTTTGGTTTATAGGTGGCCATAAGGATGGCCTATAAAATTGTGTTATCCACAAGTAATTTGTTCACTAGACATTTGGAAATGATGAATTTAGGATGAAAATATTTTAGGAAATGTAGAATCTTAAATAATGAATTAAATATATAGTGTGGTCCAATGATGGATAGGCTATGTTGGTTGAAATATTTTTGGTCCAAGATAGGATCTTGGTCCAAAATGGGATCTCTGTCAAACATAGGATCTTGATCAAAAATGCGATCTTGATCAAAAATGGGATTTTGATCAAAGATAGTTTTGTGGTCAAAGATAGTTTCATAAAAAATGGATGATAGACCATGGTTTTAAAATTTGGGTTGTTTGACTATGGATTAGTTGAAAATAGATGTGTAAAAAAGAGGTTTGTGAGAAATGGATGGAAAGTTATGACCTTGATCTATAAGTGGAGTGGCTTGATTATGCTGAAGAAAGATATCTTGGCACACCCCCAAGCTAAGATTTTCAAATGTGGATACACTTGGCTTTACCTTGATGTACCCTTTGTCAATAAAATATTTGATATAATTATTTAACCTCATACAATGGTTTTTAAAGTGACCTTGAATTTTTGATAATTATAATATTAATTAGGTATATACCACTTAGGTTTTGGGACATTTGATTCAAAGTATTTGGTGTTCAGGAATATGACTAAGTTTGAAAAGATAAATATTTGAAATAATAAATCATAAGATTCACCTAAAGAAGTGATTTTTTTCTTAATAGGCACAATAATGTTGTTGATAGTTTGGGAGTTTGGAAATTTTTTTAGCTATGGGGGTGGAATGAAACTAGATGGTAGTAGTTCTATAATGGGATACACTTGGATAGTGTAATGAGGGATGTTGGAGTTAAATCTATAACAAATGGATGAGAGACTTGGTTGATTTTGGAAAATAGAGTCACTAGTGATGTGATGATGTTGATGTCAAATGTTTTGGGATTACCTAGTAATAAAGTGGGATATAGATGTAGCTTGATATTGGAAGGATGGATTTTTTAGATCTGTGTTGAAGGTGAAAGTATTTGTATTTTTTGGATTTTTAAAGGTAGGTGGATTTGTGAGAAATTTTTTATTTTATGTCGATGGATACATGTTAAAGGGGTGATTTGGATTTGTGAAGTTAATAGGATTTGAATTTGTTGGGTTTATGAACAGATGTGGATTTGATGTAGTTTGGTACAAGTTTGGGAATGGGTTGGATGTAAAATTAAATATTTGATTTTGATGTAGTTTAGTAAAATTTTGGGAATGGGTTGGATGTAAAATCAAATGGCTAATTTTGATGAATGTGTAAAGGTTGTATTTGGTGGGTGTAGGAGTTGCAAGATTGATTTGGATTTAAATAAATTAGAGTTTGATTTATGGATGGGTTTTGGTTCAACTAAATATTTCAAAGTGGTGGTGAAGGTGAACCAAAGGTTTGATTTAGATTTATGCTAAAGTTTTAATTATATGGATATATTAACGCATTTTGATTTATGATTGGTGACTTTTGATTTATGGGTGGTGTAGAATTTGTAAAAGAATTCAAAGAATTTTGACTACCAAAATCTGAAAATTGATTTGATGGTGTTCCTAAATTAAAATTTGGATTTTGATCTATATGGGTAAACATGAATGAATATTCAAGTTTGAAATTGATTGATTGATTTTTGAGTTAGATGGGTTAATTGGTAAACATGAATAATTATTCAAATTTGGATTTAACTTATTGATGAGTGAGGTTGAATGCATATTGAAACTTAGATTTAGATTTATTGGATGGTTAATTGGTTATTTTTCAATGGCATTGAAACTTTGATTTAAATTTGTTGGATTATTGATTTGAAGTGGATTCAAATATGTGTTTGAATTAAAACTAACTAGATAGAACCCTAGGTTAAGACAAGGATTATTTGGATTTGTGATTGAATTTATCAAGGGATTGTTCCACATAACCAAGATTCTTGTAATGGGTGATGTTACTAAGGAAAGATGTGACTTAATAAACAAAAAAACTTTAAATTAGACTCTAGTAGATCAAAATACTAAAGTGACTAAAGGTTTGATTTATAACTAAATGTTTTTGTGCTTTTAAAGTTAAAGTATTGATTTTTATGATAGAATTGAAAATTAAAAGAATTTATTTGAAAACAAAGATTCTATTGCATGTGTTAAACACAAAGAAAAAACAAACAAATTTATATTCTAAATATTTAATTAATTGCACATAAACGGTGAAAAAACTAGGATTAAGGCTGTGAACAACTTTTATGCCTTATGATGTTACTAGTTCATCTATACTCTCAGCTATGGCCTAATATTTCAAGGAACTATTCATGGAAGATCCTACCATTCCCATGGCCCACTGAATCTAGTTTTAAGGCTTTTTATAAGGTATCTTCTTGATGCTAGCCATTAACTGATGCACCAAAGTTAAATGACAAAAGAGGGTTTCCTATGATTAAGGTTTTAAAAAGATTATCTAAGGGGTAAAAACCATGGAAGAAATATATAAATTAGATGCATAATATTGGGTTTTGTCCTAAATTTCCTAACATATTCATAGGGGTCTTAGTGTTTTGACAATTGGTGATATTGTATTTCTAGGAAGCTATTGAACCCTTGGGTATTGGAGCATGAAATCCCTTCACATCAAGATGTTCTTAAACCACACAACTACTTAAGCAATTGAAATAGTTGGATCTCAATTTATATATCCCACTAGTAAATGGGGTTTGGCTTACTATATGGTGGTGAAATCCATGGCCAATAAAGTCTCAAGAAAAATAAATAAAAAGTAAGTGTTCATTTTTTATTTCTAAGTATCATCACGAATGTGACACCAAGGAAGATCATACATGGACACCACTTGGGTAACACAAAAAAACATAGAAATGTTTTTTTATTCTTAAGTATCCACACCAATGTGATGCCAAGGGAATATCATATGTAATTTACACAATTTACAAACAAATAACTTGAAATGAAATGTGATGTGATTACTAAAAGCTTTGAAAATAAAATTGAAAGCATTAGTAAAGTAAATTAATTTTTTGTTTAGCATTTTTATTGAATATCTTTGAAACACATTCTGTAAACAAATGTTTATAATTTTTTATTTAGGATTAGTATAAGGAAACATATAATGGAGAAAATAAAAACCACAAAAATAACACAAAAACTATTTCTTTGTGATAAATTCATAGTTACATAGAAAGACAAAAAAATATAAATTTTAAATTTTATTTTTACACAGGAAATAAATAGAATACAAAAAATACAAAATAAATAAATTCATGCTTATATAATAATTCTTTTGGCCTTTATGGTAATTTTTTAGTTATGGAAATGATTTTTTTGGTCAAAATGATGAATTCACAGCCTGCAAAAATGATTTTGCTAACATAAAAAGTAATTTTTCTAAGCATAATAAAAATTTCACTACTCAGTAGGAAAATTTCATAATTATAAAATGATTTCATTGTTAAACCTACAAACATAGAAATAGAAAACATAGGGGGACAAATTCATAGCTATCAAATAATTCACTACTCAGAAGGATAATTTTATAGTCAATTAAGATGAATTCATAGTTAGAAGCAGCAATTTCATTGAAAAGTTTACTGATTTCACTATTTTCTTGGAATAAAGAAATAGAAAAATTTGAAAACATAGACATAAGAATAAGATGAACATAAAGATAATGATGTAAATAAAATTAGGAAAAAGAGACTAAAAATGGGTCAAAAAAAGATTTTAATACTCTGAGGTATAATTTTACAACTGATGTTTCCAAATCCATAGTTACACAATGAGCATAGAAAGCTAAGAAAAAAATTTCAAATACTAACCTATATCTTACACTATCACTCACAAAGACAAGATTAAATGCAAATACAAGTAGCAAAAATTGAATGAAAATGTGCTCTAAATGTGATTATTATGAACATAGGATGAAAAAGATGAGGGAATGTCCCATAGGGAATGCCAAAATATATGAACTAAGTCTATAAATACTAATAAATTGACTAATTATGAAATCTTAATCTAATCTAAATTCAACCTAAGATAGATCAACAAACAAATAAAATAGTAAACACAAACTTATACCTCAATTATGCAAGTTTCCTCCATTATGATGTAAAATTGATTTGATCTTAAAAAATGTGGTTTCTCACTCTTCCAATGCAAAGGAGAATAGTCAGTGTTTTGGTGAAAAAAGATTTTTTGGATAATTTTATTCACTTGGATTCTCTTTTAAATTGAATAGAACTTCATTAGCATAAGTCAGGATGGATGAAAATTATGGGTTTCATGTTTATTTATAGTTTTCTAGAGGAAGATCCAATGGTGGAGGATTATTTGAATTTCTTAAATGACCTAAGTAATTAATGGTGGCTAATTATTCCTCACCCATGAGGATGATGACCATTCAAAATGGTTGAGAGAAGTATGTGAATGGTTAATTTAGTCATCAAGAATGAGTCAAATTTTTTTACAACTCAAGGGATGACTCAAAGGAGGTTGAGAAAGTTATGGATTTGGTTGGGATGAGTCACCATGTGAGGGAGCATAAGGTGGAAGATGTTGGGTGAGGTGAAAATTCTATATTTTATATTTAAACAAGGATTTAAAGTGTGCACAATTGATTAATTTTATTAATTCAATTTTTTGAATTTGGAGGGAGATTCATAAATTATTTTAAGAATAATTCTTAATAGGTTTTAAGTGAATTTTGACACTAAATATAATTTAGGTGTTTACAAGACTCTCAACTATCCCCTTACTAGAAAGACCCCAAAGTGAATAAGATGCATGCAAAATCTAGATAGTTGCATCATTGGGATAGTTTTTGACAACACATTACATACTTTGTATCTATATGCCTTAAATTACATAGGATAAATATTGAGCATTAGTGTCATATAGGGTTTTTATACCCTCATGATATTTTATGATGTCAATGGGACACCATCTCCATGGAATTCATTATTAGACTACCTACTATATGCAATAAGAATTCAAGGGAAAGATTAATTAGTCACTTGTTAGTAGAATCAAACATCAAATACAAGCATACGACAAAACATTTCTAATCCTAGATACTTGGGAGAGATATATAATAAGACAAAACATAACACAACTAGAAGAACAAGAGACAAATCCCTTTCACCTTCATTGTAAATTATAATCTCTTATTGATATCATAGTTGGCTTGTACTCAAATTATATCCAAATGGAGCCTTTGTCGATGCTCTCACTTTATGGGCATGACCTTCCCTTTGTTCACTTTGTTTTTTTCCTTACAATGTATTGGTAATGAATATCTCTCTTAAACAATTTGGTATTATAATACTTCACAATAAAGCTTGTTGAAAGTGAGTATGAGATCTTATATTTATAGGTTTCAAACTAACTCCAACCTATGTGTGAATAGGTTTAGGTTAACCTTGGGTTAGACTTGGGAGTCCAAATGCAATAAATAATGTCCTTAATTATGCATTGATGGAAACATAACTCAACATTTCTAATTTTTAAGGCATTTATGTTGATATCTTATAAGTTTTGACTTTGAGGATGATGACATCATCATGACCTCATTTCTAATTGATATTTATTAAATTTTTATTTTTTTTTAAATTATAAATTCTCTAATTAAACATGTATTATTTAACTAATCATTTAATCTATTTTACTTGGTTAATTAATTATGCTTCGGATGTTGGTCATTTTAAGAATTGGGTTAAGTGCCCCACTTAATTGGTCAAAAATGTCAATTTTATTGGTCACAAATTAATTTTGGATGAATCTATGAGATTTTATCATTAAATATAGGTTAATATCCAAAATAAATATGCTTTGATGAAATTCTTTGCACTTGTGTCCAATGTGTAGATGAATTTGGGATGTTCAGTGATTCCTAGGCTTAATTTGCATATTTTGGTATAAATTGGTCTAAAGTCCATTTAGACATGAATGTTATAGAAAAGGAGTGTATAAACCTACCTAATCCTGCCATAATGATGCAATCATTGTGACTGTGCATAACTTGATTAAGGTAGTTCACTTTTATCCAAGAAGACAACTTAAAATACCACATTAGTGAAAAAAATTTCCTAGATAACATAATTTTATTTGATTTGATTCCTCATAATATTATCTTTGATTGATATAATTTTTATACATCAAACTTCTAGATCACTCTATATAGGGAATTTAACACTCAACTTAATTTTATTACCTCCTACTATCCTGAGACTGATGAACTGACTGAGGGAGTTAACCATGTTTTAAAGGACATGATTTTTATGTAATTCATGGGCCAGTAGTCAAATTGGGATGATTTATTTTACCTAGTGAAGGTTACGTATAAAAATAGCTACATAGTTTGATAAAAACTTCACCCTAAAAGGTGACATATGGTAGAGATTTTAAGACCCCTTTGATTTTGGTTAGCATTGAGGATAGAGTTTTCATTGGTCCTACAACATTGTATTACATATAAAGACAATTTTTTTAGCTTTGACAAATCATTCAAGAGGAACAAGAGAATAGTAAGAAGTATGTATATGTAAAGAGAATCGACTAACACTTCAAAAATGGTGATAATTTGTTTTTAGAGTGAGACCCAACAAGACCCCTATCTAGTTGGAAAAGGTTATAAGTTGACACATCATTTTTTGGGTTGGTTTATATCTTGGAGACTATTATCTCTATATCTTATCATCTATCCATACCACCTTTCATATCATGTGTTTATGACATGTTCCATGTTTATAATTTTGTGTCAATATATTCCTGTCACTGCGCATTTTTTGGATTGGATGACATTACAGATAGATATGGATTAGACTTTAGATTTAGAGCCAATGCATATTCTAGCATGTAGGATATGGGGCCTTCAAGCCCAATAGATGGATAAGATCATGGTCTAGTGGGATTGATGTGATAATAAATATTCCACTTGGGAGGATGAAACACATTGGAGGGTCTAGTATCCCCACCTCTTTTAGTGAAATCTAAGAAGAATTATAGATAAGTTGAAGTGGGTACGACACCCCAATTATTACAATTCTAGTTTTTAGACTTTTAATTATTTCACACATATACTAATATGATGTGCTTTATATATTATTTGAATAAAAATATTATTATGGTTATATTATGATTGAGATAGTCATCTTTATGTACTTTACATTATTATTTACTTACATGAGTATTATTCAAATGCTTTTTATGGATGATTTTAATTTGTCCATTAAGATTTACATTGTATTATCTTATTACTATATTTAGTGATTATTATCATGTGATTTTATTACATTTATTTTTATATTTTTACACATTTATATTAACTCGTGACAACTATTGGGATGTGTTTTTGTATGTTTTTTACATATACTTTATGTATTGATATATGTTTTAGATTAGAGGTAAAATCAGGTTTTGAAGGGGCCCCAAAACCCTTTAACAAAGAGTAAAAAACATAAAAAACAACAACGCCCATAGGCAATGCCTAAAAAACACTACAGAGAAGTAGCAAAATCAGGTTTTGAATGGTCCTGAAACCACCAGAGATACATCCGATCAAAACCCAGATACAGAAGTCTGGAGAAACAACAAACAAAAGCTAACAAGCAAAAAACAAAGAACTGTACCAGTTTCTTTACCACCAAGAAGGACCAGATTATTCATCCAGTTCCAGAATCAAGTTCATGGCTTCTTTTTCTTTCAAAGCAGTTTCCTGTGTGGTTCATGTATTGATATATGTTACTTGAGAAATTTATATTTAATAGTTTCAGCCATCCAAGGTAGAGCAAGTTTATGGATGAAATTATGTGAAGGTGATAGGAGGTCAAGTGATGTAATTTTAACTATTCCAAGCATGGTTTTACTAATTTTATTAGTCTATTATTTTCCTACATGACACTTGTGATTAAAATTAATCTTATTTTTGTCTAGTAAACTAGTGTTGAGTATTTGACTTTTTGGACCTACCTAGCACTTTTCAAGCCCCTTTCCATACATAATAAGTTATTTTTAACCTTATATTGATCCATTCTCTTACCTAAAAAAATTTGATGGAAAAATATATCCAAGTTTTTAAGGTAGTAAAAAATACACACACACACAAATATACATATATATTCAAGTGTAATTAATGAACTTTGACAAAATGGATGGACTTGAACCCTTTTTATTTTTTTAAATAAGTTTTAGGATCACCCATATGACCTTTTATGGCATTGGGAAGAAAAAACATTTATGAACATAGGTGATCCTTTCTTGCCTACATGGGTTAGTAAAAAGAGTTATTACATGGGAATTATTTTGAAATAAGAGCCAAAGAATGGGAAGGTATAAGTGTCACTTTAAAATTTCCCATCATGTTTTAGTGCTTTATATATAAGAGTAAGGAAATTATTCCTTTTAATAATTTATTTGGTCATTATTTTAATCTTGTAATGAAAGATTTTTTTAGGAGAATAAATAAACTTTTAGTAGATAAGGATTATTGTAGCAAGACAATTTTAATATGATTTATTAATTAAGAAAAATTGGAGGAGATAATGTAGGCCCTCACAATTCACCATTTACCTATTTTTTGAGAGTTTTCAAAGGGTTTCATGGCCATTTGGCTTGCTCCATTTCTATTATTTTTTGCCATGGTTGGGCCTTTGGCAACCATAATTATTTTTATAAATTTTAATTAATAGATATGAAAAATTCCCTCCACTTATATATATTTATTGTAAAACCATTTATTTGACTTGAAACCATATTTTTATGATGACCAAATGGACCTAGCTTGTGTGTTTTATATATGTCTTCTTTGTGTAGGGTTTGGGCAAAGGAATATGTTTTGAAGTCCTCATACTTGGATATATTGCATGTGGATTAGGATAAATTGAAAAATAATGTTTCAAAATTCCTCCCATGGCAATGGATAAAGGATTGGGTAAGGGTAGGCATCCTAAATTCCTCCTTATTTCATCCCATTGAGTGGATAGTAGTAATCCTCATCCATAATGAGTGATTATTGAATCTTGAAAATATTTAATTATTTTATAGCCTCATTGTATCTTCTTATGATTTGTATTTATGTGTTTGAAATTTATTTATGTGGTTTTTGTTTGGATGTTAGTGTAATCCCCTTACTTTTAATGAATTTGATAGGTTGAGCATATAGTTTACTTGTTGTTTTTTCCATTAGTACAACCCATATTTAGAGTTGGGAATCCTTGGCTTGGTATATTCCTAAAGTACACACCTAATGATGTCATTTATAAATGGGAGTAAAAAACTTCCTTGGTTTGGCCATGTGAGAGTGTGTTGGAACTTGGATTTGAAGACTAGTCACTTTACTTTCTTCTTATAAGGTTTATGCAAATGTTGGTTATTGGAAGCCACGCAAATTTATAAAATTTAGTGTATGAATAATGAGAAATAAATATTTTGTTGAATATTTGATATTTCAAGTATTTTATTACTCATAATTATATATTATTGAAGTAAAAGGTAAAATTTGTAATAAAATGACATTATATTTAAATGAAGTACTGAATTTGGAAATGTTTATGAAAATGACATTTTTGCTAGCTTATTATAAAAATGCAAAGGAAAATCATCATTTTTATTAAATTTGTTTAAATTATATGTTTTCCTTTAGGTATAAAAAATGGATAGTTACTTATACAACTTTTATGTAAAACTAAAATCACCAAATTCTCCTAGATTCAATTTATTTACAAAGTCTACTTTTCTAGGAACCCATTAATTTTCATAGAATAATTTTAGAACTTATGGTTTAAAATATATGAATTTTTATGTTAAAAATAATAACCTATCCTATTTAACTTATTAAAATGGCCTAAACTTCACGTAATTTTATTACATGTAAAACAAGATAGAATAATGTCTAAGAAAATTTTAGATTAAAATTCATGATTTTTAGGTAATTAATTTCATATTTTTAGGAGCAATATTTTTCTCATTATTAAATTTTAAAATAAAATATCCCATAGGTTAGTTTTGGGTTGTTTATTCCCTTTCTTGTAATACACATGTCACTTTTAATGGCATGGGCTAGTGAGTTGTCAACCATGTGACTAGTTCAAGACCCTAAGAAAAAATAAAAAGGTTGGTGTTATAGAGACACCATAACCTATTCACTAGACTGGATAATAACATTCAATAATAATTTAATCCCCTAAGGGAAAAAGTGAGGGTAAAATATAGTGGTGATGGATAGGTGGAGGCCTAAAGGACATGCAAACATTAGCTAAGATTATATTGTCTTTAATATCATGTCATGTATAAAAGGATTATATTTCTAATTATCTAGAGAGGGAAAACCATTGTGGGTGTTCAATAGGGGAGTGACCAAACTTGGGGTGATACAACCTTATTATATCCATGAAATTTAATCCTTTAGAACATGTGGTAGAATCAACTCAACTTTATCTAAGCCAAGACAATGTTATCCTACTTGTTAAGCATAAACTAGTAGCAATGCTAACATAATAATTAGGTGGTATAGCTTGGTTGTAGATACCTATTTATTGTTGTAATTCATCAATGGACACATTTAATAATGGTGTCTAAATCCTCTACTACCAATAGTGAACCATCAATGGATTAGTGGATCCTACCTCATTCAAAATTTAAATTCCTTATTTTAATCAACCAAGTATTTTCTTATAGGTGAATCATCATTATTTTAATGATAAATTTATTATTCATGTTTTTTTTATTATATATTAAAATTTTATAAAATAAATTTAGTCAATATGAAATAAAGTTTCACTTGGTTAAAATTTAGGTCAAGTTTATAACCCTCAAATAAAATATTGGATCTTTGTGTGGCCTATTCAAGGTACCTCATAGGCTTGAGAGTGGGAAAACCCAACCCCCCTATTTTTAATTCTCTTCCACATGGAAGAGTAATCATTATCTCAAACATAAATCTTAACAATAATTTAATCATTTTATGAAGAGAGCCCATTTGGAGGGGTCAGTACCTTAAAACTTATGCAGTCAATTTGAATCACTTTAAAGGCCTAAGAGCATGGTGGCTTAAATACACCCCTTAGTTTCCCTCTTTCTTCCCCATGGAATATTTTTAAATTATGTAAGACAATTAAACAAATTTTTAACCCATTTTCAAATAGATCCCTTTTGGGTGTGTAAAATTTTTTGTGAGACCCTAGGAACCTAGAGGTGGGGTGTACCTTAATGGAACCCACTTAATTTTTAAACCCTATACATGTTAAATTAGGAACCTTTACTCATGACAATGTTAAAATTAATTCATACACCTTGTGTATGAATTCAAAACATATGGGGCCATCTATTGGAGGTTTCCTTGACCCAATTTGACTCCTTGACCAATGAATCATGAAGCTAGAGGGAAATACTTGGGATGACCCCTACTACCCAAAATATTATGAATTATGTTTTCACCCAATCTTGAATTGTAGTGTCAAGGGCCTAAAAGATATTTATTATGGTCATTAGGTAATTTTCACCATAAACATACTCATCATAATGCAAGAGCCTAGAGTGATGTGGAGGGTTTTTAGGCCAATTAATGAAAGTAGATTTGACCAAGTTTGTGTAGAAACCAGGTGACCATTTGCACATTACAACCTATATCATTTAAAATTATTCGGTTTTGAAATTTAATGTGTCCTATGCCATAAATTTTTTTACTTATAAGTATTCAAATCATGTATATTGTTCATTGTAAATTCTCAAATAAACTTATCATGTTTTTGTATAGTTTGTCATGTTCTATTTTGGGCATGACAACATTGGTATTTTGGAGTTGTTCCACTATAACATCTATGATATCATTATAATTATGATTTATGACCTTGGTAAATTGGTTATTATGATTATTTTGGTTATTATCTTGTTAACCCCCACCATTTTTGCTAGGTGTAATAAGTCATCCATTTGACCCCTAGGTTATGTAGCCACTATCAATGGCCACCTTATTGATTATGAATGCACATGCTTACACATATGATCTATAAGTATTTTATAAATATTTTCCCCAATTTATTTTTTAAGAGAGTGGATAAAATGGACACATGACTCTATTTTATCCATGTATTAGGCATTGGTAGAGGCATAGATTTTTTATCGCCCCCTTAAAATAAATTGGGCAACTAACTCATTAGATCCTTTTTTAATGTGTAAAAAATTAAAATATGATAGTTTGAAGTAGCTTATTTATATCAAATTATTTAATTAATGTTGCCATGATTTGGTATAAATAATGTATCGTATCCTCAAGAATGTGGTAATATGAGTCTAACTTGATTCACTAAATATTTTTAGGTGATATTTCAGCCACCACTCCATTCTAGTGTAAAAATTCTATAATATGTGTGTTATAGGACTTAACATGTGTGTTTAGGTCCCTTTATTCTTTGTATTTGGGAGTTAGGGAAGTGAGGGTGGCATGAGGATCCCTCGAATGACATGGTCAATAGGTTCCTTGAGGTATCTGGCATGTGTCTCCATTGCACTAAATTTGTTAAATAAGTTTCATGATAATATGATGGATAAGGAGTCAAACAAGGAATGGGAATTAAACCACCATGGTTAAAGTTTTCTACCTAAGTTGGTGGAGGATAATATTCTAGAAAATATGTGTCTAATTTTGTTGATTTGGAAAAAATGTGGTCAAATAGCAGTAAAGGGTTTAGAAGAGGTGAACAAATTATTGTATGTATAGGTGGAACATATGAGGGTGTCATACCACCATGTATCTAGTTTGGAAGGACCATGGGTGGTATTTTTTTTTATTGCACAACATGACCTAATTTATTATGAAATTAGGGAACCTATTTTTGCTTTATGTGTCTAGTCCCACTTGTGCTCATAGCTTATCAGTATCAACACTCCAAAATTTATTTGGTGGTCTATTTTGGTTTGTATGTCTAACTAGGACCTTATACCACCTACATTAGAAAGACCATATTTATGTGACAAAATCTCATGCTTAGCATTTACCACTAAAATGGAGCCTTTCCCCTAGTATACATTCAAATGTCTCACTACATTAATTATTCACACTTGTATATCCACTTTGCCTAAGTTTATTCTAGTTTGTGTGCATTATAAAGCCTTAAAATTTCCTTAGGTGGAAATATTAGGACCTTAAAAAATAACCTTAATGTTTACCACTTTGCTTTAAAATGTCGCCCTAGCCCTCTATTATCTTGATGAAGCAACCAACTCTAGGGATCCCCAAACCTTGGTCTAAAATTATATTATTTAAAAATCATCCACTTTTAAAAAATAAAATTTTAAAAATAATTATATTTTAATTGACATAAAAGGTAAATAATCAAATTGAAAATGAAAAAGGGGTTTTAATGAGATTTGGTTGTATAAACCATGGTTTCCTGGAAAACCCACATTTCCCTCCCAAGGGCAAAATTAAATACCACGTGATTTTTCATTAAAAAGTAAAAACTTTAAGTTATGTCAAAAAACATGAAATTTTTAATTTAATATATTTTAATTAGTGGTTTTATACCAGATTCACATGACATACCATCAAAGGTTATCCATCTACCCATATAATGTACACAAATATAATGGCCTAGTCATTACATGTGTGTATATAGCCCATCAAATTCCATCTTCCTGACCCTCCTAGGCATGTGTATGTGTTATATTATGCCTCACACTCATGTAGATGCATCAACAATGGTTGGTTGATTTATCCCTCTTAGGTGCATGAACACATGAATGCATGACTACATGGATGAAGACTGTCTAGCCCATCCTTATAGCCCATGAAAGTGTGGCCATGTAATTTTTAAATTTATTATTATTATTATTATATTTATAAATTAGTTCATTTTTATCCTAAATTCAAAAAAAAATCATTTTGGGACTCTTAAATGACTTAGATAGATGGTTTGTCCCATATCTTTTTTAATGAGATTTCATTTTTCAAACCATTTATGGCATTGGAAATCTATTTCTAGTGCAGTCTATTTGGTATGATCTATTTCATGATACTCTCCCAATAAAAAAACTTCTCACATTCTTGTGACTATGTTTATAAAGTGTAGTTTAATTTACTTAATTCATTTTTACTCACATATGCCAAAAAATAATAGGTTTTATCTATTTCATAGGTGTAAATGGAGTTAAAAGACAAGGATCTTGATTTTGGGGTGAAAAGTCAAAATCAAGTTAAAATTAAAGTTTTTTTTTTGGGTGAAAATTATTTCCCTCCATTAACCAAATTTGTTATAAATATCCATCTCATGGTCATTTGAAAGACCTTTATCATGTTGATTCTAAGTGTGGAGACATTAAACCAAACATTTTTATACTTTGTAATGTAATTTCTCCCTTATTTTTACTTAGGCACTATTTTTATGCTACCGAAAAAATTAACCAAATGATGAATTTGTAAAACCTAAATGTACCATTCAAGTGAATATTTCTATTAATCAAAGTTGTGGATTTTTTATTTTTATTACCCATGTGTGTAAATGGTGATGGTTTTTTTCCTTCTTCCTACTTCCTTTTCTTCAATACTCCGGCATTGTTTCATGTTATTAGTTTGTTAATAATAGCTAGATGTGGGATCGGTTTATGGGATAATTTCATCAAATGAATCAATTATGTCTTCATTTCAATAGGATTTTATTTATTTTTCCCCCTTTCTTTTTCTCTATTTTACTAAATCTGGTTAGGCTAGGGTTTCATTTAAATTAAATTTGATTCTCTAGTTTTATATCCATTACTAAAATTGTTTATGGATATGAATTCATTATTGGATGAATATGTATGCAATAAATGTTTAAAAATTATTTGCATTTCTTTTATTTAAGTTTAAAATAGTGATTTATTTAGAAAAAATGTATGTTTCATTGTTCACTAAAACATGATTAAAACCTACACGAACAAGACAACAAAAATTATGTATCCCTCTCATATATCAAAGGCTTAAATAGATTTTGAAATTATAGAACCAATAAAGGCCCCTTATATAGAGTAATTTAAAATAAACCAATTAAGTGAGTTTTAGTCCACCAAGACCTGGTATATATAGACCTTGGAGAGATTTTTAAATCTCTTTTCATGAGAGGTTAGATGGTCCCCATCACTACTAATTTGGTGTATTAAATAACCCATCATTATAATTGGTGATAGAAGGAGGGCTTGATATAAAAAAATCCTAAAACTAAAATTTTTAAACTAAAAAATTTAAACTTTGACAATTTTAAAAGCATTGCCCATGTTGAAGTGTTGTAAATGTTAAGCTATAAAATTTACAAATTATTAATAGTGAAAAGTTTTTTGGGGATTAATTTGAATTTTTAAAAGTCATTGAACATATAAAACCTAAAATAAAATAATAAAATAAAAAAATAAGACACGTTCAATTAGTTAGTATTTTACTTATCATTATTGTAGTTCATTTTGTTAATCCTTTTGCTTCCCCTCAAACCTCACCAATGACCCAATAGTGGCTTAGTGAATGTAACTCCCTTGTTAAAATTATTGGGGTTGACCATGAGTTACCAAAAAACCTATAAATATTTTTCCCTGTGTATGTGCATGGTGGAATCTACACTATTGAATAAAATATTCAAGCGTTTAAAGACACTATTATCTAAACATAAATTAATCATGAGAATGTATCTTATCACCTATTCCTATACACTTTTGATGAAATATCCTATGGATGGTATTTAGGGTTACCAAATTGGTCTATCACTTCTTATAATGATTAAGAAACTATGCTTATAAATCACTTCAGGCTACCCATTGATTCATCTATCTTATACCATCACTTTTCTACTACCTATATGAAGCTGAATGAACTTACGAGTGTCTTCAATACATACTTCCAAAATATTTATCAAATTTTTAAAGACTCATATACTCAAATTGAAGTGGCTACCATACAAACATCCATAAGGGATTTGGATTCAATAAATTCCATATTCCTTATAAGAAATATGGTATCCCTCTTATCTTTATCTTTGACTCAAAATGAGGTTGTCGACATTGAACAATAGATGGGGACACAAGGTTATGGATCTGGTCATTTACATTCACATGGATAACCAGGTGATTATAATTAAATTTTAATGATCAACTATGTTTTTCATTATAGCACTCCATTAATGAATCCAATCTCAAGTGCCCTTTATACAAACCCAAATATAATATAAAATCTAATGGATATGAACTATATACCAGTGATTATCTCTATACACCTCTGAATAACATTTTGTCATAAGTAAAAAATCAATAGTTAGTCACAATTACATAAAACAACATTATTTCCATGCCTAACACTAGTGGCTATATTGCCTCTACTAGAAAATAATAGGTTATCTCATCATTAATAAATAACCAGATGCTTTTTAATAATGATCATAACTAAGCACATACTAATAATCCTATGTTTATAAATGTTATTTATCATGTGGCCAACCCACAACCACAAAAGGGAAATTTACAAAATCCTAACATGAACCTAGAATTAGAAAATTTATAGCAAATGGCTTAAAGGTTGATAAATGGTATGGTCAATTTGTGTAGACAAGTTCCTCAAAAAACTAATAAAAATAGAAATAAACCACTAAAAATAGAAATTTAGACTTCCACTTAATAATGTGATCAAAATAATAACAATAGTGCTTCAAAGTTAGTGAACCTAGATAATTTACAATTACCCACCTGGTGTATGTTGCATAACTCAGTAGACCATGATGAGATTGATTGTGAATAGTTTGAACTAGCATAAAAAATATTCTAGAAGGATATGGACAACCTTGAGATGGTGTTTATGCATGATAAAAACCCTAACCAAGGCAAAGGAAACCCTAGTATAGATATAGTCTTAAAAACTTATGAGTTTTTATTTGAGAGTGACAATGAACTAAGGACAACTTATATAATGTCTATGCATTCAAATAATTTCAAAGAGGAAATAACTGGTAGTTGAAGAATAAAATACAAAATCTATTAACTACCTCTACTCTTTTAATTAACCCTCAAGTTCCACCTGATAAAACTCTAGAAACAATTTATTTCCACCTAAGGGACCTAAAACATATTATTAGCCCAAAAATAGTGTTACACACCCATAAATTGACAAATTGGTGGAATAAAAAAAACATGGATATAACATTATGTATGAACTAAATAAAATTAAGGCTAATATAACAATGTTTTATTTTCACCAATTTTATAACCAAAAGGACTTGTTAATAAAATAATTATCTTACCCTCAAGGGAAATAGTATAATAGGATAGTTGATGCTCATGTTTCAATTTATAAATAAAAAATTTAAACTCCTCTCTTTCTCCTAATAATCTATATTTTTTGTGAGAACTTACACAATTACTTGGTGGATTCAAGTTCTTCCATCAAAGTGATGCCTTATGAAATTTACCATAAATTAGGTTTAACTCCTATGAATTCAAATAATTTTTTTTTTTCAATTGGAAAAGTTAGAGGTTAGAGTGGTTGGTTAACTTAACAATATTCATATGAAATTGGCTTTAGATCCAAGAATGTAGTAATCTATTTTTATTCAAGTATTGAATATACCTGATGCTTATGATATGCTCCTGAGTATATATTGGTCTAGAAAATTGAATGGTTACATGGAAACTGAATTCTCTCACATGTGGATCCCATGGTGAGGTATACCCAATAAAATAATAATTGAGTGGGAGCTAAAAATTACTCACATGATCATATGATGTAAAAAAATAAATGAAATCTTATATGAAGAGTTTGAACTTGAGGTTTATACACTTAAGAAGAGGTGGAAGATTATAATAAATTCTCAATGAACATTTTTTCTTTGCAATAATTATCAAAATTTGAGGAGTTGGATTAGTTGGATGAGGAGTATATCCTTTGTTCACCTAAGATAAATTCACTATTTAGTGTTTCCATAACATATGAGACTGTGAAATAGGCTGATCCAATTTAAAACATGAGACTCACAAACTCTTCAACTAAGAAAGTAACTATCTTAGGTATCCCTTCTCCTACTTATTCTACTGAAGACCTAACCATAAATTCCTTATCAATAAAAAAAAGTGTATCCCCATTTGGCATTGAGGAAATAAGTAAAGAGATCATTATTGCAATAGCACCTACCTTTTAAATTCCATTATACATAGTTGAATATCATTTATGGCCCTAAATTTTGATGGATCTAAGTCTAAAAGAGGGTGTGGTGTTGGTTTGAACTCATCAATACATAAGTAAAATCATAATTGGATGCCTTTTTCCTATAATTTGCTAGCATAAACAATGTGGCTGAATATGAATCATTAGTTTAACATAGTATCTAGTTTACTCTCATGAAGAAGGTTAAGAACTCAAGGTGTTTGGTGATTCAAAATTGATGGTCAAATAAGTAAGGAGGTAGTATGATTGTAATTACAAGCATCTATCTAGATACCATAGCTAAGTATGGATTTTAATAGATTATTTTAATGCATTTAATATTAAGACATTACCTCATAAAATAAAATATACAATAGATACATAGGTGACAACTGCTAGTACCTTGGAACTAATTTATGACTTGAAGTTGAGAAGGTTCTCAATGGAGTTAGTCTCTACTCTTTCTATTCCTAATAATATCAATAACTTATAAGTATTCGATTGTGATCAACATTTCATTGAATTTATCATAAAAACTAATGTATTTGAGTCTTAGATCATTGATGAAGATGATAGATAAGAATTTAAACTAGATAAGGATTGAGTGATCAATTTCAAAACCAATAGTATATTAAAAGGAATGGGCTCACTTAAAATATTATTTTACATGAATTATCAAGGTGAAAAGGAGAAAACATCCCCTTCTAAAGGTATGATACACTAGCATTGTAATCTAGGTAATGCTAATAAGTCAAAAAATGTGCTTTTATACACCATGTGTACCCACAGGGAAAGACAAGAATTCATTCAATCCCTAAATGAATTCAAGCATGTCATAAAATGGAACTATGAAGACCCAAAAGTGTTCAACACTTAAATTCTCACACCTTATTCCTCTCAAACTAGGATTCAGACCATTTCATTAGAGGCAAAGATCAGTGAATCCATTACTAGAGACTTTGATATTCAATGAAGTGTAGAAATTACTTTTAAAAATGATCATATTTCATGTTTGGAACTCCACATGGGTAGCTAATATAGTGCTAGTTCAAAATAAGAATGGAGAGATATGGCTTTGTATGTAATTTTAAAACTTGAACAAATCCTCAAAAAATAATAATTACTAGTTACCTTCACTAGATGAAGTTTTATAGATAGTGAGTAGATCCCAAATGATGCCATTTTTAGATGGGTATTCAGACTACAATCAAGTAATGGTAAAATATGAATATAGAATAATTATAATGTCTACAACTAATTGGGTTATATTCACATATAAAATTATGTAATTTATCTTATCAATACATGTGTCACCTTCCAACATGCCATGGATATTGCATTTAAAGATTTAATCAATGAATACATAGACATGTACATGGATGACTTGACTCTCTTTTATAATAATAGAGATGACCATGTGAAAAATCACAGAGTACTATTGTAGAGGTGTAAAGATTATGTAATCTCCTTGAACCTAGAGAAGTACATATTTAGAGCAATAAATGGTAAATTTTTGGTTCACATCATCTCATAATGGAGCATTTTAATAGAACCATAAAGGGTAGAGGTAATCTTGAAAATCTTGTTGTTTGGTAGCATAAAAGATTTGAATTCATTCTTTGGTAAGATTAAATTTATAAGAAAGTTCATCTCAAGCTTCATATAGATAGTTTGACTATTAAACAACATGCTAAGTGAGGATGCAAGTGTTAAATGGATTAGAAAGCATAAAATGGTTTTTTCTTAAATCAAGAAAATAATTGTGAATACACCTATGATAATTAGTCCTAACTATACACATCCCTTCTACATCTATTCATTCAATTCTGAACACTTAAGGGTTATTGTACTAACATAGAAGAAAGAATCTAGAGATGAGAAACCCATCTCATTCATGAGATATTCACTCCAAAATGTTTAACTAAGGTATTCAACAACAGATAAACAAGATTTTTCTTTAATCAAATCTGTAAAAAAATTTGGGCACTACATTTTCACACCAAGGTATTTATGGTTGTGTTAGACCCAGCTGTGAAGGCTATGCTAATGGAAAAATGAGTTAGGTGAATGAAGAGGAAAGTGGATGAATATGATCCAAGAGTTTGAAATAGAAATCTAACCAAATTGTATGGGTCAAGGACTTAGTAAGTCCATGGTTGAATTGACCCATAGATATTTTGTCAGTAGTATACAGTACAAGATACAACTAGTGATGATTGGTACCATGATGTGGTCTATTATTTTATGAACAACTAGTGCTAAAAAAACTTTTACTCACTTAGATAAGAGTTATAAACCTAAATATTATTAGTTTTATGATCAAATCAAGTGTACTATATAGAAATCATTAGAAAGGAATATATCTAAGATTCTTAGACAAATAAGAATCAATTGGTATACTCAATGACTTCTATGGTAAATAAATAATTGGTCATGGTTTAATAAGTGTTAAAACTCATCATATATTTAGATTAGGTTATTATTTTTTGAATTTATTAAATATTCTTATTCGCATGTCTATAAATATCATACCTACCAATTTGTCATTCATAAAGAACATACCCCTACTATTTCATTATATCTAATTGTTAAGGTTCACCCATTTATAAAATAGGGATTGGAATTAATTTGTGTTATCAATGTTAACTCTTACATAGGACACAAGTTCATACTTATGGAAACTAACTACTATGATTATTATATTGAAGCTCAAGCATTCAATAATTTCACAACTAACATGGTAATCAACTTCCTTGAAGAACATATCATCACTAGGTTTGGGATGACTTCTACTCTGATATATGATAATGGATATGATTTATCCTAATTTCAATTCATTGAATGGGCTTATGATAACCAATTTATTCTAAAACTCTATTATAATTATTATGCGTAAGGTACTGGGGTTATTAAATCAACAAATGAAAATATGCTAGATGTCATTAAGAAAATATTGGAAAGGAACCCTAGGGATTGGCACAAAGTTTTAACATTTTATTATAATATGATAGGATGATAATTAAATATTATCTAGGTGTTTCCCCATATCATATAGTATATGTCCAAGATCATATCTTCCCTGTGAACCTAAGAATTCCAACCTTGTAATTCATGAGATATTACTTGGAAACTGATAACAAAATTGAGGCTCGACTCCAAAATATAATACAACTAGAATAAAAATGTGATGCAACCCTATTAAATTGTAGAAAACACCAAGGAGTTATCAAATTTTGGTTTGGAAAATGAGCCAAAGAGAAATCCTTTTGGATATTTGATCTATTCCTTCTCTACGATAAATCTTAGAATAAAAAGGGACATCATGACAAATTTGATGCCTTATGGTTTGGTCCCTACCAAATATCTAAAATCTGAAGAGAGAATGCAGTCTACTAAGGTGTATAACTAGTGAAGATGTCCCATTTCCTATCAATGGATAGTTCCTTAAAAACTATCTACAAGATTAAATGAGCCTAACAAGTTCTTTTACATACTTTATCTTTCCCTTTCCTATGTTTGTTTCTAATTTCCTTTTCTACTTTTGTTGTTAGTTTAGTTTAATTTTCTTATTTTTATTGCTTTTTATTATCAGCATGGCCTTATTGTTTATCTCTTTTTAGCTCAACCCATCTATTTTACGTTATAGGCTCCCTTATTGGTTAAAATAATGAAAAAATAGAAGGATTTTAGGTTAGTGACATGAATGACATTCTAATGCATAAGTACTTTTAGTAGTTTGTAGTGTCAGACTCTATTTTAAAATTAGTTTCAAAATATTAAGATACTCTATGTGTTCTATATTTTTTCATGCTGGGTTAATTTTGGGTAAGTATTTTGTCAATGAAAATATTATCTCAAAAACACACATAAATAATCACATCTTAAATGGTTTCTAGGTTTTCTTAAATGAACTTGCTATGGTGAAAATCTAGGGTGAAAAATCTATAGTTCTACAATTTGTTTTACATGGTGATCTCCAAAATTAAATTAAGATACTAAATAAAGAGAGAAAGGATAAAATAATAAAATACAATAAATTAAAATAAAACTCAATTCTTAGGTGAATTAGTAAACCTATATTGGGGCTATGTATGCCCAGATGGTAATAAAATAAGACCTTAAGTAGGATTAGAGACAACTCCATCTGGACTATGGATGCCTATCTGGAAATAGAGTAATGTTTAGATAAATTTTATCAAGGTAGGACTAACTATATTGATGATGTATTCGTAGTATTTAATCCTTTAAGGTTATAATAAGTGGTAATTAACTCATTTGCACACACCAAGTCAATGAAAATGTGATATTTAGTTTCTTAATGGTTCCCATCTTCTCGTATCTCAAATTCATTATTTTTTTATGTGTAATATTATCTACATATTCTAGGTTATTAAATACATATATTTCATTCCAAAATACTTAGAGTATTTCTAAATAGAGCCACCATATGTTGTTGTTTGGACAATATGCCCCATTTCTTCTAAAATTAGGGAACCTCTTTTAGATTTATCTATATCTACTCCTTATTATGCTCATGGATCATTAGTCTTTACACTCCCAAATTACTTTAGTGGTCTATTTATACTTGTGGGTATCATGGATACCCAATACCATATCCATTATAAATACCGTGTCCATGTGACAAAATTTCATGTTTAACACAGTGCTAAAATAAAGTCTTTCCCCCTAGTCTACATTCAAATATCTCATTTGATTGATATTTCACACTTGTATCTATGTTTTTACTAGGTATATCTCAATTTATGTGTATCATTGAGCCTTAAATTTTCCTTAGGTGGAAATACCAATCTTAAGTGGATAAATTTCATGTTTACCACTTCACCTAAAAATGTCATCCCAACTCTCTATTTTCTTGGTGAAATAACCTACTCTAGGGATCTTGGAACCTTGGTTTAAAATAAAATTATTTAAAAATCATCCACTTTTTATAAAAAATCAAAAATAAAGTTTTTTTAATTGAATAAAACGTCAAAAATAAAATTGAAAATTAAAAAGGGGTTTTAATGAGACTTCATCATATACACCAAGGTGAAAAAGTTTCATGGTTTCATAAACCATGGTTTCCTATGAAACCCACATTTTAACTCCTCTCCTTGGGGGGAATTAAATACCATGTGACTTTTAATGGAAAATTAAAAAAATTGATTTATGTTGTGAAATATAAAATTAAAATTTCATGGATTTGAGTGGTTGTTTCGAGAATGGAGGCACATGCCCTTGCCTTTGAAGGCCATCCATCTAGCCCTTCTAAGGGTGTAGACATGTTGGCCTAACTTTCACACATGTAGGCACATTAGTAGAGGCCATATATATAACCCTCCTATGAATGTAGATGTACCATCATGGGCCTCATTCTTGTGTGGATGTGATGATGATAATTGACCAATCTGGTCATCTTAGGTGTGTGGATGCATGAACATACGTTCACCTAGGCATAGGTCATCCAGTGCATCCTTTTAGCTAGCGAAAGTGTGACCAATAAATTTTTAAATTTATTATTATTTATTATTAATTTCCAAGAAATTAATTTTTTTTAATTCCAAATTCTTAGGTAGATGATTTCACCCATATCTTGAAAATTAGGACTCTATTTTTCAAATAGTCTATAGCATTAGAAATCTAGTTCTGGTGTGGTTCACATGGTATGATAAATTTCATGAGAAAGTCTCCTAATAAAATCACATCACATTCTTAGGACTAAGTTTATAAAGTACATTTTAATTAACTTAAAAGTCAATTTTATTCACAAATACCAAAAAATAACTAGTTTTATCTATTTTTTAGGTGTGAATGGAGCTAAAGTTCAAGGATCTTGATTTTTGGGGGAAAGTACAAATAAATTTCAAATTAAAGTGATTTTTTATTTTGAAAGTAAAATTATTTACCTTCATTGACCAAATTTATTATAAATAGCTAGTGCATGGTCATTTGAAAGTGCTAGCTCTTGTTGATTCTAAGTGAGGAGATATTGAACCAGACATTTTTATACTTTGTAGTGTAATTTATCCCTTATTTTTTCTGTCACTTTGTTATACTACCTAAATGTGTAACTAGAGGATGACTTTGTAAAACTATAAATTAACTATTCAAGTGAATATTTCTATTAATCAAAGCTATGGATTTTTTATTTTCATTACATGCACATGTAAACAATGGTGGAATTTTTCATTCTTCATATTTTCTCTTCTCCCAGACTCTAGCATTGATTCCCATTGTTGGTTGTGTGAATACTAACCAAACATGAGATTAGTTTGTGGGTGAATTTTAACAAACAAATAAATTGTGGCTTCATTTTAATAGGTTTTATTTCCTTTCCCACCTTTCCTTTCTCTTTTTTATTAAATATGGTTAGGACAGGGTTCCATTTAAATGTAATCCACTTCTCTAGTTTTATCTCAAATGCTAAAATCATTTAATGTCATTGATGCATTAATGGATATGTATAAATAAAAGTTTTAAAATAAGCCACTTTTATTTTATTTAAATTTAAAATGTTAATTTTCTTTGAAAAATTTGTATGCATGTTTTTTTATGAGGTAAAATTAGCAAGTTTTACAAGGACATGTAACCAGAGTTTAAATACAAGTATAATAAAATGGAGCAAGCCCCAAGGGCTGAGAAACATAGAATGGTAAGACAAAAAAAACTAGTTAATTATCAGTCCAGAAGACAAAATATAAAATTAGGAGAAATAAATTACGTAGGGAGGAAAGAATCCTCTATGAGTACCTTATTGGCATCATTATCCTTCGCCTTCTCTATCAGTTTGTTCCTAGTGATCTTTGCCCAAGATCTATTAGTCAATACTTTTTGAAATTTCCTCTAGCATAATCATTTTTTAATTCTTCCAAGGTAGAAACTTCTCTGATGTCCTTTGAGTGGTGATTGAAGATGGGGTTTTGGAGAATGGACCTCCACCACCCTAACATCATATTTCTAGGGAGTGCCCTCAACCCTGATGTGTTGTGAGAGGGACTATATCATTTTGGTAACTTCCCTATTAATGGAGTTCCACTCCTTTATTAGTCCATCTAGTCTAGTTCCATATTCATGTATTTTATTATTGAAACCCTATAACTATTTTTTATTCTTCTTGATTACTTCAGAGAGGGGCCCCTTTCCTTTTCCAAAAGACTATAATATTCCCCTCCTACAATTAAATTGGTTTTTGTTTGTTTATTTTGGTTTGGAGAGTGTTAGAAGGACAATTCATTAATGGGGGATGAATTAGTGACATCCCAAAACTTTTAAAACTATGCATTACCTTTCATTAAACATAAAATCAATGGAGTGATCAATCAATGCATCAATAACCAATCACACAACAATGAAACAATGAGCATAAAACAATATGAGTGAGAAACCCTTGAAGGGAATAAAACTCACTATGGCATATATGATTGGACTAAATTCCTATAAATGTTAATGAAATATTAAATTCTATTGAGCACCAACTTAACTTGGAGTACCAACCCCAAACTGTCAAGAACCCACTTTACCAATGTTTTAGCAAGCACCTACTTGCTAGGAAGCTATAAATCCCTTTGTGACTAAACACCAAATAAATCATCTCTAATTTATGACAATCATCTAATTCATTTATTTCTCAATCAACATATGATTATCACTTCTTCCTTCTCTACTCTTTAATCTCAATGCACACTCTTCTTTGCTTCTCTAACCCTCATCAAGTCTAATTAGGTCATGTATCCATGATCTACATATGTAAGAAACCTAAAAAATTCTCATGACTACTTATATGCAAAAAAATGCCCCTTATCCATTCAATACTTATAGCACCATTCAATGAAATACTTATAGCACCATTTAATGTATTTTCATACAAACAAGTGCCTAAAATTGATTCTCAAGTCTGAGTGCCACATTCTATGAGCTCAAAAAGGCCTAAAAAAATGATTCATGGACTTTTCCTTCAAATATTGACCTAATTTATTTTTTAATAAAATGTATCTCAAATTTATTAAGCTCTGTCCATGCTTACATGATATCATTCACTTTGAAAAATGGCCATGAGACCTTGATAGGGGAAAATAAGATTTTGGAGTGCTTTGGGTGTAGCCCTTGAAATAAGGTCCTATGTATGTAGGGATATATTAAAGGCCTATGAAGGTTCCCTCATACTCTCAACATTATTAACCTACTTCCTATGAACTTTAGGAAGGTCTCCTCCTTGTAAAGATAAATCAAAACCCCAAGATAGACTCTACTCCTTGACAGGGTTTTAAGACTTTTCAATATCAAAAATCTTTCTCTCTCATCAATGATAAACAACACTTAATCAGATCATCAAGAATGGATTATAAACATCATATTTGACATCAATGATAATAAAATACTCAAAAAAATACCCTTTTATCATTGATGGAAAAACCTCTTCTAACCTTCTTCTTGAAATCAGTTTGAAAATAAATCTCTTCATCATTAAATCCCTCTATCAATGTAAAATCATACCATATAAATAATTTAAATTTAATATCAACACTTTTAATTATTATCATCACTTTGAATTGTCTCACCTCATTACTTTGGTCTAATATTTACCCTTTTCTCCCAAAACTAGCTCTTTTCAAACTAGACTTTCTCCCCCTTTGACATCAATGGCAAAGAGGTACCTACAAATTCTTGAATCATTCCTTTTGAAATAAAATATCAATAAATAGGATCATATATTCTATGAATAATCACACAAACATGCTTCCCCTATCCTCATGCATACCTCAATCACCTTGTCATTGACATGACTGACATGGAATTTTAGATGAAACACTTGATCACTCACTAGGCCACCACATATGTTTTTATCTAACATATACCTTGTTACTAAAGAATTATGGACTCCACATTTATCCTCACATACTTTTATCATCATATGAGTCATTAGGACTCACAAACCATTATTAGCATGTATATAATAACCTTGTTATTGGATCACACTATTATCACAATTAGATTTTTTATTACCTCTAAATTTGCCTATATGTCTGTCATGACTTCAAAAAACTTCTTAGTATTAATCATTTGTTATTGGATATAATGAACCATCTTGATTAGATCTCATACCCTTTACTATCTCAATGGTTAATAGGGGTAATAATTACTCCCAATTCTTTTCTTAGATGCTCAAATGTTGCCTTTGAAAGTGGCTTGGTTAGAATGTTCACAATCTAATCCTTTTTAGAAACATATTCAATTTTAAAATTTTGTTTAATTACCTACTCTATTAATAAATGATACTTGATAGGATTTTTCTTAGTTATTAAATGCATGATAGGATTCTTTGAGATGTTTATGACACTTGTATCATCACAATAAATAGGATTAAGACTATCATTCTCTACTTTTTAGTCTTTTAAGGTATGTCTCATCTATAAGAATTTAGTATAACATGAATCTATTGCAATGTACTCAACCTAAATAGTATAAAATGACATTGATGATTGCATCTTGATTATCTATGATACTAATCACTCTCATAATAATAAATCTCCTTCACTAGTGCTCTTCCTATCATATAGACTCCCTACCTAATCTACATATATATAGGATGCTAAATCAAACTCCTTTCTTCTTATATACCAAAAACTAATTTCCATAGTCCCCTTGAGATACCTAAGTATCCTATTTAATTCTTTCAAATGGTTATCCTTTGGATCTACTCAAAATCTTCCCATGAGACCTACTGCTTGCATGATATCAAGTCTAGAGGTAGTAGTGTATAACATAGTTCTAATGATTGACATGTATGATTGAACTTTGGATATTAATCCTCCTGTCTTGACTTACACCCTATGCTCATAGGTGTGTCAACTACCTTGAAATCTTCAATCTCAAATTTCTTCAACATCTCTCTTATGTACTTACCTTGTAAAATGAATATACATTTTTTTGATTGAATGATTTGTAACCCAAGGAAGAATGATAGTTATCCAAACATGGACCTATCAAACTCTTTATTCATATCTTATGCAAAGGCTTTAATCATAATCTCACTATTTACACCAAATATGATTTCATCCATATAGACAACCACTGTCAATTGATGAACATTTTTAGTCTTTTTATATAGATTATTGTCTGCAACTTCTCTCTTGAATCCTTGGTTTAATAGGTACTTTTCCATTCTAGATTACCAAGCTCTAGGAGCTTCATTTAGAAGATAAAGTGTTTTTTTCAATCTACATACATAGTCCTTATTACCTGATAATGAGAAACACTCAGGCTACTCTATGTATACATCCTCTTTCAAGTTCTTATTTAGAAAAGCTGATTTGACATCCATCTAATACACCTTGAACCCTTTGAAACTTTCATATGATAGGAATAATATGATAGCCTCCAATATTAATACTGAAGCAAAGGTATCCTCAAATTCTACCCCTTATACTTGTGTGTAACCCTTTCATACCAATCTAGCCTTGTTCTTATTGAATTCTCCATTTTCATTCAACTTTTTCCTAAACACCAATTTTGTGCCAATGACATCATTATATTTAGGCCTTGGAACTAGTTCCCAAGTATCATTCTTTTCTATTTGGTCTAACTCCTCATACATACAACCTATCTAAAAATTATCTTTTATTTATTTTACAAAGTTCTTAGGTTCAATATTAGACAATAGAGAAACATTATCTTGATTTAGGTTACTTAACATCCTTCTCATTATTCACATACATGCATCCTTATTGCCAATGATTTGTGATTCAGGATGGTCTCTCTAAATTTGTCTTGAGGGGTATTTTGAATCTTATCTTTCCTCAAATTATTTTTCCTCCTCATCTAACTCTATTACTTCTTATTCATTCTTTAAGTCCAAAATATATGATTCATACTTTGACTAAGAGTGTGACTTCTTAGAACCAGTCTCATCAATCTTCACATTAATGATTTCCACTATCTTATGAAACCTCTTATTATATCATCTATAGGTAGATCTTACTAATGAGTATCCCAATAATATGCCTCCATCATACCTTGAATCAAACTTACATAAGTCTTCCTCATCTCTCTTGATGAATCATTTTCTTCTAAACACTCTAAAGTGTTCCACACTAGTAGGTCTACCTTTCCATAGTTCATAAGGGGTTTCATTGCCATTAATCCTTTTCTTCCCTCTATTTAAAATGTAGAGTGCAATGCTCACTACTTATTTCCTATATCCATTAGATAATCTTGATTAATTTAGCATAGTCCTTTCCATTTATTGAATTGTTTTATTCTTTATTTCCACTACCCTATTTTGCTTATGTTTCTTAGCTACTGAGAACTATCTCCTTGTCCCATGAACCTCATAAAAATAATCAGATTCATTAGACCAAAAATATACTTCTCTATCAGATATTAGATAATTTATCTTTACCTTCATTTTATTCTCAACTAGAGCCTTGAATGCCTTGAACTTATCAAGAGATTATAATTTTTCTTTTGAGAATGCTACCTAGGTCATTCTTGTGTAGTTATATATGAGTAACACGAAATAGTTATCTCCTTGAATGATTTAGATTATGTTAGGTCCATAAAGATCAGTGTGTATTAACTCTAAAGGCCTTGTAGTAGAATACTACTTATAATTTAACCTCCTTCTAGTTTTATTACCATGTTGACATGCCTTACAAAGTGTATTGTTGGTTTGGTGATTTTAGGCATATTCTTCATAGACTTCGTAGAGACGATCTTGACCATATTATCAAAGTTTAGGTGTCCCAAAATTATATGACATAGCCAAAATTCATCCACCTTGCTCATAAATCATCTCTCCTTCTTGATCTCATTCAAGACATATAAATTGTTCCCATTCCTCTTAGCATTGGTAATCAACCCTCTTGATTTAGCTCTCCTTATATCACACCCTTTATCATGAAAGGTTAGTTTGTGTCTTTAGTTGAATATTTGACTTACACTAAGAAAGTTATGTTTTAGGCCTTATACATACAACACATTATCTTTCTTGGTCTTCCCATTATCCAAACTTACGATACCCTTACCAACAATATTGGCACTTGTGTTATCTCAAAATCCAAATATTCTTGTAGCACTCTTCTTCAATAAAATGAACTTGCTCTTGTCTCTTGTCATGTGGATTAAGTAACCACTATATATATACCACTTCATGTCTTCATTTTGAATGTGAAAGGTAGTTTGAGCTAGCATAGATTCTTATCCCTTAGTCTTTGTTCCTCTTTCAACTTATCCATAAGGTCTGACTTCTATATCCACTTCTTAGTAATATGACTATATACCTTTTTGTCTTGATTGATCTTCATCATATGCCTCATCTTGAAATCCCTTAAAATATGTCCTCTTTGATCAAAATTGTAGCACATAATTTTGCTTTTACTATTGAAATGAGGATTAATCCTATTCCTCCATGAGGAATTGATTCTATCATGATGTTTATAATCCACATATCTATGTTCATATTGATTGGATGAGAAATAGTAACCATTAAAATAATTCATGTACCTTGTCTATCTGATAGGAATTATCTTTTGATTATTATTTAATGATGAATCACTACCTTTATTGTCTCCAAAAAGAATTATATTCTTCTTGACTTGTTAGTGGTTAATTGGATCTCTATTTTGAGATTTTTTGCATAGGTCTCTACTCTGTTAGTACCATCAATTCTTGATAGTCCATTGTCCTTTGAGGTCTGAATCTCCTTGTTTTTATTTTGGTCTTATTTGAACTTATGACCTATCTTATCATGTGGAGACTTTTGACTATTCAAAATATCACTAAGAATTTTAGTGTTCTTTTCAAATTTATGATGTCTTTAATTTGATGTTTTCTTGATCCAATTCTTCCTTCAAGGACTCAATTTATATTCCAAATTTAGTGCATTCTTCCTCCTTGGTCTTAATACTTGCATTGGTAATCTCAAATGGAGTTTCTAAATTTTTAATGATCTCTTCATGTTCATTGGTGTTGTTACTTAGTCTCTCTTCAAAGAGATTGATTTTTGCCTCATAACCCTTAACCAATGATCTTAGTTCTTGATTCTTCCTTATTTAAAAATTCAAATCCTCTAGATCACTCACCAATTCTTCCTCAAGGTTCACTTCATCCTCTTCTTCATTTGATTCTTCATCTTCTATAAGAATTTTCCCTTTTGAAAAACCTTCATTATCTATTTCTATGGCTATGAATATAGTTTTATTTTTATCATGATCAACACTATCATCATCACTATTAGATATACTTGTATCACTTATATCAGAGGAGATAATATCTTCTTTGGTATAAAAACTTCTCTTGTTCTTGAATGTTCCTTTCTTGCCTTCATACTTCCTAAAG
Source organism: Torreya grandis (assembly GCA_037957365.1). Taxonomy (NCBI): domain Eukaryota; kingdom Viridiplantae; phylum Streptophyta; class Pinopsida; order Cupressales; family Taxaceae; genus Torreya; species Torreya grandis. The sequence goes on from JARHVA010002898.1 coordinate 410,028, forward strand.
CTCTTTTTGTTCTTGTTAAGCTTATAGAATTTATTATCCTCACCATGATGTTCATCATGCTCATTATTATTCTTGTTAGGTAACTTGGATGAAAAGTGACCAATCTTACCATAGTTAAATTACTTAAATGGAAAGTTTCCCTTATACTTACCTAACCTTTTCCTTATTTTTTGACAAGCATGGATTTTATCTTGTCATCATCAATGTTTGTATCAAAATCATCCTTGAACTATTTACCTTATGAATTTTTATCATCTTTGAATGTATCTTCCTTCTTGGAAGGTCTTCCATCATTTTTTATCATTTCATAGGTAGTCAAGATACCATGAATCTCATCCATCTATAGTTTGTTGAGATATTTGATCTCCTCCATAGAAGAGAATTTTGATCAAACTTAGATGTTATGGATATTAATACCTTTTTTGCTATTATTGATTCTTATAAATTTTATCCTAGACCTTTGATGACATTTACCACTTCATCTACTCTTAACAGATAATATGAAATGCTTTCATCATGCTTCGTTATCAGTCTTTCAAACTACCTTCAGTGGGTCTACAATTTTTTCAATTTTACTTTGGTATATTCTTCATGGATGGTTTTTAAATTCTCCCAAATTTATTTGGTTTAATCATAATGCATTGCCTTTATAAATTCTACCTATTAAATACCACATAGGATGGAATTCATTGCCTTAGATTTATTTTCACTTTCCTTCTTGCTTGTTGCATTAGTTGGTGGTGTAGGAGGTGGAGTGAATCCATCAATAACTAATTTACATATGTCATAGCCAAAAAACATTAGATAGTTATTCATTATGATGCTCCAAAATACATAGTTAGTCCCACTGAAGAGAGGGGACTTATTGGTTGAGAAACCTCCTCATATTTGATGACGAGGTATGTTTGTGCCTCTAGGATATCCTTTAATTTATTAGGCCTACTTCAAAGGAAAAAGATATGATACCAATTATTATAATCACAATTCACTAAGAGGGGGGTGAATAAGTGACCTTAAAAAACTTTTAAAACTATGCATTACCTTTCATTAACCATCAAAGCAATGGAGTAATCCATCAATGCATAAATAACTAATCAAATAAACATGAAACAATCAGCATAACATAATATGAATGAGAAAACCTTGAAGGGAATAAAAATAACCATGAGATATTAATTTGGACTACAATCCTATAAATTTATACAAAATATCAAATTCTATGGAGTAGCAACTCAACTTGGAACATCAACCCCAAACTGTCAAGAACTCACTTAACCAATTCTTTAGCTAGCACCCACTTTATATGAAGCTATAAATCCCTTTTTGAATAAAAACCAAATCAATCATCTCTTATTTATCTTAATCATTTGATTCATTTTTTTCTCAATCAACATATTATGATCATTTCTTCCTTCTCTACTATTTAATATCAATGCACACTCTTCTTCATTTGTCTAATCCTCATCAAGTCTGATTAGGTCATATATACTTGATATTCATATGTAGACAACCTAAAAACTTATCATGAATAATTATATTATATATTTTTAGGGTTTAAAATAATTTTCACAACATTCTTATGCACATACATCTTCTATTTCACTCTCACACAATAAAAATATCAATTTGCTTATATACAAGTTTAATGATCATATGATAATACAATCAGTCATTCACCTTATTAATTAAATATAAATTAAAAAAAATAGATTTAAAACCTTATTAATATGTTTTTAAGACATAATTAAATCACATAATGGTTAAACACAACACATTATATCCTTATTTCTCCATTAGGACTCATGGAGACCTAATTACATTAGGTATGTATAGTAACATGTATACCATGTTCCCTTGGAACACCTTTCACCTCCATATATGATAATATACTTATAAATACAATTTAAATATACCCCATATAACATAATATTATCTCTAAAATACATTCTATATCTAACCACTTCATGAAAACCCTCCTTGTAGTTTATTGTCATATTAGGCTTGTGAACACTCACTAACTATATGATCTCTCTCATACGTAATCACCTTAATGGCATACAATCAGGGAATTAAAATCATGTTTAAAATAAATATATGACCCTAAGGTTATTTTAAATCACATATAATGATATGAATTAATGATCAATATTGGCCTTCTAGACTAATTTCTTAACTGCATTGCTTATGCTCAAATTTGCCAATGACTAGCTAACTTGAATGAACTATTTAGAAAATTATAAGGCTATAAATACCTTATAAAACATCATGTAAATATTCCTAAAGTATTTATAATACTCTTTAATCTATTTTCATTCCTTGATCAATTCAATTCATAAGATAAACTATAAAACTTTTATAAATAAGCCCTTTTCTGTATGGTCTTCAATCTCTTTAGATAAGCTAGTACCACCATGAGGTACTTGAGAGAGTCCCCTACCTATTTTAATAGTTTTTTTGATAAATTTAATCCATTATATGTTTTTTTTAACCAAATATTTCTCATTGGGTCTTTATTAGTGTTTTAGGGATGTTTAAAATAGTTTGCAGAGTTAGTGATTGTTTATAGCAAACTGCCAACAAAATTCAAAACTAATGAAAATATATTTTATGTAGGACCCTTATCCATATCCCATGAAAGACTTATGTCACCATATAATGGATTTATGTGCCAAAAAAATCCTAAAATTTCTTCTCGTGTTTGATTACCTCATTTTGTAAGCTCGATAAGGCCTAAAATAATGAGCCATGTACTTTTCCTTCAAATCTTCACCTCAAAATTTGTGATCAACAATATATAAACATTATTAATATCTATACATGATTATATTATATAATTCACCTTGAAAATGGTCATGAGACCTTGATAGGGGCAAGTAAGGTTTTAGAGTGCTTTGGGTACAAACCTTGAATGAAGGTCTTATGTATGTAAAGATGGATTAAAGGCCCTGTGAAGGTTCCCTCATACTCTAAAAATGCTTAGCCTACTTTCTATTAAATTTATTAATTTATCCTCATTGAAAATATTAATTAAAACCCCAAGATATACTTTGCTCCTTGACAAGGTTTTAAGGCTTTTCAAGAACAATCATCTTTTTCTCTCATCAATGATAAATAATGCTTCATCAAATGTGATGAGATAAACAATACTTCATCAAATCATCAAGAATGGATTATAGACATCCTATTTAACATTAATTAAAACAAAATGCTCAAAAAATAGAGTCTTACCTTGTGGTTCTCTTAGAAAAGTGGTTGGGCAAAGGGTGGTGGGATCTTGTAGTTGGGTCTTCCTTAAGGGAGTCATCCACCTTAGAATACCCTCCCAATGAGAATAATTTTCTATGTAGGGTCCCTCCATGATTTACCAACAAAAAGATAAGGCCCTGATGAATTATAACATTTTCTTCATTTATTTAGAAAGTGAGGGTTATTCTTTCTAAGACTTTAATAGTTAGTAGGGAAAGATAATCTTAAAACCTTAGAAGTGATTAATAAGTAGAAAATGGTGTAAAATGATAAGCATAAACTTATCTTATAGTGTAAGATATTTCATGATTTTCAAGCACACCTCTGGCCAATACCTCAATAGGTCCATTCATGAGAAGACCTTTTTATTAGTTTTTATGGTCTCATTTGTCCTGAAGAACCTCTACATTAGCTCCATTTTATTTAAATGGTCTTTAAATGCTTTTAACCTCTCATAGGATATTCCAATAACCTCATCTATCAGTTCCTTAGTAATATATATTTTAATACGCATTATCTCCATAATTATTTTATTTTAGGCACCCACAAACTCCTTTGCAAATTCTGCATCATGTCTTTTAATCCTCTATATATATTTTGTTAGACCCCCTTTACATAATTTCCACCAAATTTTATTATTGGATCGAACCTCTGAGCATGAAGTTGGATATATCCTATCCCTATCACCCCCCATACTGTGTTTTCCTATGAGATGGGAATTTGGGTAGTGCTTAATTTCTACCTTCCCTTGGTAGTGATTGAGATTTATGGCATCAAGGAGCCTAAATGAATTAACTTTACCTTATAATGTAATAATAAATTCCCATGTGGGATTATGATGAAAAAATATGGTTTTTAAATCCTTTTGCTTTATATGTGAATTTTATGTGTGTGATTTCCACTCCCACACCCTACAAAATGATATATTCATTTTGTATTTACCTTGATGACATGTGGTGGGATGTGGATGCAATCATTATATATAGATAAAGAGGGAAGGTTAATTCCATTATTTTCAAATAAATCAACCACCCCATTTCCTTTACTGTAGGTACAAATGATGGGTGGGTTCATAATATCCTTAGTGAGACTCCTAGCATCATTAATGAGGGATTTTATGGTGTGATAAGGGGTGATATTACCATCAATGGCATTAAGGATGTTAAGATAATATCCTTTGATGATTTCTCTTCCCATATTGAGTTGGGTGATAATCTAAATACCCCAAAGTGCCACCTTATCTTTGGCCACATGATTGGTTTTAATTCCCATAACGATAGCATACATAGTAATAACCATCCATACTAAATTTTTAATGACCCCTCCTTTACTTGTATGACCAGGTTTCCCCTTTTAATCACCATAAAAATTAAGCTTTAACTAGTCATTTAGTGGTGGCTTTCACTAGACATGTTTTCTCAACAAAGCTTTAGAAGGATAAATGATGTTTATTCCACATCCCATTCCTCGAAGATTATTTGTTCATATGAAAAACTTATATTTTTGTTAATGGGTAGAAAATCCCTCCAATTTTAAATAATGGCTTGGAAAATCCTAAGAAATACCACTTTAGGAAGGTGTTGTTTGTTGGAAAAGATATGATCTTTCCAAAAATGAATGGGGGAAGGCTAGGGACCATATAAAGGAGAGGGACAAAAGGGTCTAGGGTGGATTTCATTACTTAATGAGGTCAAATATGTTATTAGGTTTGACCTAATATATATTAAATTTGGCTAAGATCCAATCCAAAATGCATGAGATGAATAGGTAAGATAGGAATAAATGATGAACCAAATATTCCACATCCCTACAAAGGGGACATCTACTAGGTAGGATAAGTCCTCTTTTGTCCAAATTATCGACTATGAGAATATTATCCTAAACCACCAACTAGAATAAAAAATTAACCTTAGGGGTGATATTATTAATCTAAAGCACATTTTACTACTCCCACTCATCCTTCATATCAAGGTCAGCAAGACGACTATAAGTTATTGATTACTTACCATTATTTTTAGCCACCCAAAAAAGGTGGTCTTCCTTAGGGAGTATGGGAATGTGAATTTAGCTAAGGGAATAATTAAGATCCATAACCACTTGGTAATATTCAATAAAGTTGTTGTCTATAGAGATGATCTTCTAGGATTTTTCACTGTCAGTATATTCCCAATAGTCCTTTACCTTGGTATGCCATCTCTCCTTAAATTTCAAATAAATATTGGCCTAGTTACCATATGATTAGAGGGAAGAGTTGGAGAGCCAATAATCATCAAAAAATTTAATTTTCTCCCCATTACCATTTTTCCATTTAACATATTTTTTAAAAAGGTCCTTACTGTTGTAGATGGATTTCTAGAAGATGGACATATTGGTAGGGCCTTCTTCCTAGAGGAATCAATCTTCCTCATTCCCTTATATATATTTGGCTCTATAAATTCTAGTCCATTCTCTATCTTATTCAATAATTTTCCAACCCATTTTAGCAAGGAGAGTTTGATTCATATATTTGATCCTTCTAAGTCATATCCCTCCATTTACCTTAGGAAGGTATGCTTTTTCCCATGAGATAGGGTGGTATCTAAATGATCCTTTCTGCCATGCCATATGATTTTTTTTAGATTTTTTATATCTTATCATCCACTTTACTAGTCATCCAAAACATTTATGTAAAATATACAGGGATGCTTCATATTTAGGCATTATTAAGTTGTAATTTACCTACCTATGTAAGTAGGTGACCTTTCCAGCCAATAATTTTTCTTTGGATTATGTCAATGAGTAGATTCTATAAATTGGGGTCAATTATGCCTTAAAATAAGGTAATACCAAGGTAAGTCAATATAAGATGACTCACCTATAATTATAAAATGCTTGTGATATTTTACTATAGTATAATAGTAGTGTTGATGAAAAATAAGGAACCCTTGTGGAAGTTAATGCATTAGATGGAAACTAGTTCATAGTTATAGAAGATGAGCTTAAGTTACTTGATTCCTCAATCGAGGCTTCCCCTAGGATAATCATGTCATCAATAAATTTTTCATGAGTGAATGGGTTGGTGTTGAGATCCATAGAGATACAATTTGATATAACCTTGTGATTTAGCCTTCAACAAGTTTATCCCCAATGTTTTTTCCATAATGATGAAGAGATAAGGGGAAATACGGTCCCCCTATACTAAACCTATAGAGGTCAAGAAGTAACCTTTGGGGACACTACTGATTAAGATGGAAAATCTAGTAATTGAAATGTAGTTTAGAATATATATTTTTATTTCCTAATTAAATCCTAGTTTCTTGAGGATTTTGATTAGAAATCTCCATTATAATTAATCATAGGTTTGTTCATGTTGAGTTTAATAAACATGCCTTAACTTGAAGATATTGAGATGGAGTGGATGGATTCATGGACCATAATGATGTCATCAATTATTTGTCTTTTAGAGATAAAGGCTATGTGTTGTTTCTCGATCACTTTATCTAGAAGGGGTTGAATCCTTTTTACCAATATGACAGATTAGATCTTATAGATGGTATTACCCAATCTGATGGTTAAATTTTTTTGAAGATTATTTTCCCCTAGTTTTTTGAAATAAAAACTAGGAATATATTGTTCATTTCTCTTAATAGGGATCTAGAGTGGAAAAAATATCTCACATCTAATTAAATTTTAATATGGAAAATGTCCTAAAAAAATTTATATAATAAAAGGGGGAAGTCATCAAGACATATGGCCTTAAATCCCTCCATCATAAAAACTATACCTTTCACCTCATTTTCCATTAGAATTTTAATTAAGGTAGTTTTATTTGAAGTGGTGATTACCTCATTGAAGTTATTCAAGGTTCTATCTTCAATATGTTCATCAAAGGAACCATCTTCCATAAGTAACATTTTGGATAATTTAATAGTGTGATAGTTAATCTCATCTTCTTCTTTGTTGAGGTTGTCCTTCTCCATTTCAAGTTGATTAATTTTCTTCATGTTCCTATGTCTAGATTTTGAATGATGGAATAATTTAGTATCCATATGTCCTTCCTTCAGTTAGGTGCATCTATATTTTTAATGCTAGTATGCCTCTTTATTTGCATTCAAGTTATGAAATTGACCCATAATTTCTTTTTCTTTGTATTATAGATATTCCTAATTCCCCTACAAAATTGTTACTTTTTCAATAATAATTATTTCCTCTAAATATTTTTTTGTATAAAAATGTTACCAAAGATTTATTTATTCCATACTTTTAGGTTATACTTCAAAAAGTGTAGTTATTGTACCAAGATATATATATATATATATATATATATATATATATATATATATTTGAACTCAATAAAGGTTATTTACACCATTATTTTATTTATTCCATCAAATTTGGATGGTATAACCACATGCTTTCAAATCTAAAAGGAATATTCTACTATTTGGATATTCTTTCCCCTTCAAAAACTAGAGGATTGTGATTAGGACCAATTCTAGGTAAAGAGGAGAGAGAGATGAAAACTTAGATATACCAATTTAAAGATACTAAAAATCTATTAAGGTGAACTTGGATTAAATTATCCCCCATCATTCTAGTAGACTAGGTGTATAGGATGCTTTTGAGATCCACATCAATGAGACCTACTCTTGCAAGGAAGTCATTGAGGTCTAACATGCTTTTTTTGAGATCAAGTTGTCCCCATATTTTTTACATAGGGGTGATTGGGATATTAAAATCACTGTCCACGATCTAATTCAATCTTCCACAAGTTTTTTAGAATTTAATGAGGTCTTCCCATAATTTTCTACTTGTAATTCTGGCATTTGGAGGGTAAATTTTTGATAAAATCCATTCATTTTTGCTAACTATATCTTTGAAAAGGATAAAGATCTAGGCGATGGTTTTCAAAAGTATATCCCCTTATAAAACTTCCATATTCTAAAATACCACTAAACCCCTTGAGGCTCCCTAGAATTAGATGTTGCGAAATTGGCCTTCCTCTATATTTTGTTAAAGCATAATCTTAGAGTTTCTTCAAAAAAATTAGTTTCTTGAAAATGCATAATGGTGGGATAAATTAATAATTTTTGGGGTTGTTTGACCCCCTAATTCTCCATATAATGAACTTCATTTCTTATCTCTGGTGATTAAGGGTTTGTTGAGGATCCTTTGTAATTTATTTTGTTGTTTTGATATTTTGAGTTACCATTTTAGGAGATATGTCAAGTGGTGTTTGGATGAATCCAAATTTTTTTCTTTATCACTTCCTATTATTATATTGGGTTATAAAATCATCTTTATTAGCCTCTAATATTAGTTATTTTCTAGTGGAGCAATGTCCCTTGTCCTTGGGTAACACCTTGTTATTATTAGGAGATTTTGCCAAATCTTTCTCTATGAAATCAAATCTTATATGTTATGTAAGGAAAAAATAAAGGGATATTTCATGCCAAGGCTTGCATAACCTCTAAAAAAGTGTCATGGTTCAGGTTTTAGTTAGATTCTTTTAGAGAAACCACCTTAGGTGAAATGGGTAGAGAGTAAATAAGAAAAGTATTTAGTGTTTTCACTAGTTTAGTGAGAGATGGTTTCATATTATTATCTTTCAGGATCTCAAACAAATGAGAAACATGAGAATTATCTTGAATGAGGCTCAATTGGGTAGGAGTGGAAAGGAGGGCCTCCATAAAGGAATATTCAAAACTTAATAAGGAACCATCCTTACTAATGGGAGGGTTCACCTCCAACAACTAAGTGGGACATTCAGGGGGAGTGACTGCCACCAACTGAGCTGATGGAGAGGACTTGAGGTAGGACTTTTGGTTTAAGGTGTGTGAAATATACCATCATAAATAAAAGGATCAATGATATATGGATAGTCAAGATCAATCTGAGGGGTATAACAATTAGAAATAACAAAGAGAGAGAGAGAATTCTCAAAAAGCAAAGTACCTTTTAGGGGTCTCAATGGTGTCATATCAAGAGCATCTGGGGGAGGCTCAATATTCAAGGTGGAGTTGGATTTGCATTGTAAATATGGGGCCATTTTTTGGTCTAATTTTACTTGAGAGTGGCAGGGACTTGATTCTTTTTGGGATAGTCCTTTTGCTTATGACTTATGATTTTGCATCAGGATAAACGATGGATGTATTTTCATAATCAATATGATACATCCATTTTCCATACTTGGATTTTATTTTAATTGAGTGAATCAATGATTTGTCGATAGATATGAAGACATGGGTCAATTTTAATAGGTTATCCTAGCACTCTGGCAATACCCTTGATGACTTTGAAATTCTAGTATTCCAAGGGGAGTTATAGTAAGAGAACCCACATCAAGATGTCATCTATCATAGAGCTACTAAGATTAGTTTTAGCCTTCTAACATATAATGGTGATGCTCAATTTTCCCATAACCAAGGTCCATCTAGGAGGACCATAAATTAGTCTTCTTAGGTTGAAAATTTAATAAAGAAAAATCCTCTTTCTAAAAAAATAAATTCATAATGACCTTTAGGTTTCCATTTTAAATTATCTTATCTTTAGAAAGAATCAATGTGCAGACAAAACTTATTTACCCCAGCCAAAATGGATTTTTTCGGGTCTACACCTACTTGTTCCACCACTTATTGTCATTCAGCTAAATAACTTTACCATTAAATTTATCCCCCTTATATGTACTTTCATTAGTCTCATCAATTATTTGAGCATAAAATGCCATAGAATTGGTCATGAAATCTAATATTTGTTGATCATGATTAAATACTTGGAAATGGTTAACATTATTAGGCAATAAAGGATAAGGTATTAGCTCAATGTTGAAATTAGGGGAATCTTGATTGGGCATGAGGTTGGCTATAGCAGATGCCAACTCATCAGCATCTTGGCTTTATCCCCTTAGGATGGAGATAATAATAAAGGTATAAAAGGATTCAATTAGGTCCCAAAGCCTTAACTTATACCTTTTTAGGTATGAGATCTTACATTGGTATTTACTTCTAACTTGGTTAACTACTAGTTATGAATCCCCATAAACTAGAAGCTCTTTGACCTTGTTTTTATAGAAAATTGTAAGCCTAGGATAAGGGATTCATATTTATCAATATTTTTAGTACAAGGGAATTAGATCTATAATAAGCATGATACTTTTTATTAGTGGGGTTAATTAAAATAATACCAACACCTGATCTAATATTACACCTAACACCATCAAAATGTAAATTCTATAATCTAAGGACAACACGAGCACCTCTGGGATCACACACCTTATCAATATCTATGGTGAAAACCCATAATTATAATTTTATTATGTTGACTCTCTCATTCATATCATTTTAATCAGTTAACATTAGCTTTATTCTTGGATCTCTCTCAACCCTAATTTGATTGGGGATTCCCAAGGTAGCCACAAATGTGAACAATAGATGGACATGTAACCATTAAAAGAATTGGTCCATTCCCTTCTCAATAATATTCCATAAAAATTAGGTATATAAAAAAATTAAATATCAATGAATTATTGCACCCTAGGCTAAGAATCTAGTTGCGCATGAACATTTGAAAGTTCCCAAATGACCCTAAGTCTAGATTTGTCTAACTAAGTTACCACTCTATAAAAATTAATAGGAGTTAGGCCTAGTTGTTTGACTATACCTATATTAATGATATTATTATATGATCTTGAATATTGTAACCAATTATGTAAGTTCTTACCAAACATCTTGACAATGAGCAAGAAAGGAGGAGATTCAACCTTGGCCTTGTGCATAGTCACATTATCATGATCAGTCTATGGTGGATTTTTGGACTTCAATGATTCTAATAGAAGGCATTTTTATTCTATAATATATGTAAGTCCATGTAAATTTATATTAGACTTTATATTTTTCATGTCTTTAACTATGTTATAACCAGTCTTAAAAGAGCTAGGAATTTCAATGTTGGGTTTAGAAGTACTCCCTTTAGGTGGCTCAAGATTGTTATTTGAAGAAGGGTCTAGAGGAGTTCTAAAATTATTTGGAATTTTTGAGGTATTCAAAGGATACCTCTTATCTCTATTACTTAAGGGATAGGTCTTCTTCAAGAAATATTGAAAGGCTTAGATCTCCTCAAGGATCTCATTAGGTTCATTTTCCTCTTGAAAGCAGAAATTATAGTTGTCCATCATAAATGTAAGATTAGATGATTTAGGTATAGAGGAACATACACCATTTTATTTTTTAGGGAACACTTCAAATGTATCTAATTCCTCTTGGAAATCCTCAAAGTCTTTTCAAAAATCTATACAATCAATTTTCCCATACTTGGCTATGTAATGTACCCTATAATAGTCAGGTAATGCAATATCAGTGAGGTTAATATCGATATTATTATTTTAATATTATGGATCATTATCCCTATTATTATGAAAACTATCATTATGAAACCTATTAGTTGGCATGTTATACCTTTTAAATGAGAAGTTCCTACCTAATATTTCAATAGTATTTCTAACTGGTTTTTACAAATTAGAAAAAATTAGTGCTCAACTTTTGGACCATTTTTAGGATAGATTCATTCTAATTTTTAGGAATTTTAGAATTATTTGCATGGTTATTGTTATTATATGGTACCAAAGACCTTTGATAATATGGATTGAATCCATTAGCAGGATGATTTAGGAATCCTAAATTTTGATTGGGAGATGCTTGACTCAATGGAAACTGATTTAGTTTTGGGAGTAGGTTTAATATTGGGATATCCTAGTTATTATTTGGGAACAAGTTCATAATAGGAATTTATGGGTTGATGTTTGGCACAAAATGTGCCATTTTCCCTTGGGGATGCATCTGATCATTGATGTTTACTACTTTAGCATAGGCTCTAGCTATTAAAGTTATGACTGGCATGAATCTTTTCAAAAACATAGAGGTCATGGGATCTATTACATCTTTGTAAATATCTAAAGCTAAGACATCATCATGATTGTAAAAGTATATGGTCTTACTAATTTTTTTCTAAAATATAGCATTAAAGGACCTAATAGGCTCACTTGCATCTCTTCTAATAGTGGTGAAATAATGGTAGATAACACAAGGACTCACAATTTTACCAAATTGATCCATGAATGCATTATTAAAGTCATCCTAGCTTGTGATGTAATTATTAGGTAATTTCAAGAACCATACATAAGTAACATATTTAAATGTAAAGGGGAATAACTTACAAGCTACATGTTCATGAACAGCTTTAATTAATCTTAAGGTATCCTTGAAATACTTTATATGTTCCTCAACAGTTACTATACTTATTGGGCTAAACGTAGGTAGATATTTCTTAGGGTTTCTAGGGAGATCATGTACCATACCTAGTACATTGATGGAGGAATCTCCCAACCAAGCCATACTTGGATTAATATTGAAATCATATGTACCTTGAAGGGGTGTGGTTGGCAAAGATCTAGACCTCCTCTATCTACCTTTGTCATGTCTAGCCTTTCTATGAACATCAAGTTTAAGTAAAGGCTCTCTAGTTTTTTAGTGTGATATTATTCTAATATTAGGTAATTCTAGCTTGAAATTTGAGTATCTTTCTTAAAATATGATGTATCAAGTTAAATTCTATAAATAATAAGAGTTAGACCTATACATTGATCTTATTTTACAAAGGTGGTGTGAATAACTACAAAAGACATTGATATTTAACTGAATTAGCTCAAAGATGCATTAAATTACATGAATATGATTTATATTTACAAGTATAAGCCTAAAGGAACTTGGATCTATGCAAGATATTCCCACCTTCAATCAAAACAAGCCATTCTAATTTTAGATACCATGGATATTCAAAGCTTAAGCTAATTTTACCAAAAAATAAGCATCAATGCTCAAATAACTTCAAAGGAAGCACAAAGATGTGTTGAACACATCAAATATCAATTATATGTATACTTTTAATCAAATAATTCAATCAAAAACACAAAGATATATTGATCCTTAGGTAAAGTAGACTAAGATTATCAAAGATTTAGAGCATTTGATCCTCCTTCTAGCACTAGCAGATCTTCTCTTGTTAATGCTTCTAAATGAACCATAGGTGATCTTAGCATTTAAATAACACTTCTCATTTTATAATTTGAAAATTTAAGGCATGAGTTGCATGTTTTGGCAATCTAGTTTCCTATGGTGAAATAGTAGTAGAGCAAGATAAACTATTCAACAATATTTATATGATTTGGTGGTTGGGAGCCACCTTGGTCCATTCTTCATGAATTGTTAAGAATATATGCTAATTCTTAGTTAATTACAATCCATATTTAGTCTATAGACTTATCTAAATTTATATTTATAATGAAGCTAAAACTAAAGTGATCTTTGGGTAAAAAGGAGCAAAGAGAAGGGTAAGGCAGGAAAGAAAAGAGTGATTACCAATTTTAGACTTAAAAATTATGACAAAGCATCTGTTTAACTATGTATGTATTTAAACCAATATATAATGTAAAATAACCTAAGATAAAATTCCACTATATACTAGGCCAATTTCAAAGGATAGTGTGAAGAATCACAAGTAAGAACCACTTCTTTTTTAAAGATTTACTATTATTATCAGATAGTACATGGATATATAGAAAAAAAGTAAAATAAAATGAAGGAGAACAAAAGATCTTTTAGCTAATCTAGTAGGTTTCACAAATTAGAAACCTTGTGATTACTAGTATAGCTCATAATTCTAAGACACCACTCAAATTCAAGACCTTAACTAGCAATTGAGAGAAAAGATTAAAAAATGACTATTAATGCATCAAACATAGACAATATTTGTAGAATTCCTTTGATTCTATTAATTTCTTCAAATGGTACAAAGTTGCTTCAAAATATCTCCCTTTTACAAATGGTAATACATACATTTATAGGAATATGAGGTAGTATACTAGTTAATAACAAGATACATGTGTACAAAGATAAGGATATTTATCTTTACAAGTTATAAAATATACGTGCTTTTCAAAATCATATTGACTTAGAGGCAAATATGCTAATAAACTATCATATGCCTTTACAATGGAATATTCTATTTCAAAATGTTTCAAAATTCTACAAAATAGGATATTCATTAATTGGCTGGTGGGGCCTTTGATTTCCATTGTTGGAGGATGTACATGGCCTTCTCATGTTATTCACTAATTAGTTCTAGATCCATTACAAGCTTAGGATCTAATCCTCCTCTTGAACCACCAATTCATAAAATTTCCTATCATCCATAACCATGGCTTCTTTAATGCTTTTAGCTTCATTTATCCTTTCCACAACATTAAATATCATGTCCAATATTTTGCTATTGTCAACCCCAGATTTGCCTTGAATTTTTTATTTGATTTATTAGGTTACCAAAGTATCCTTGTGCTTAAATTATTCATCACTTATGATTCCTAGGATGGTGGGTTGTGCAAGATCCTTGAGCATGGCCCAAAGAAGTTGTTAAATTCTTTTAATTAGTTCTCTATCCTTTTTTATGACCCTTTCTACACCATTATGAAATGCACTTAAAATTTGATTTTTTTCAATTCTAATATATAAAATTTCACTCAAATGTTCCATACTAATTTCCCTAAAATTTGGGATCTATTTATTTGCTTAGATGTTAAGGAGTTGGGAAATTTTGTCTTATGAGGCCTGCCACTAGGTGACCAAGCTTTTGGCCAATGCACACTACCCTTATAATGTAACTTATCTTAGTTTAATTGACTTAATAACCTCAAACATGTCATAAAATTATTCATCAAACATTTTTTTCATTACATTTTTCATTGATATAATTTCCTGTGATTGCAAGTTTACTTTCTCCTTTTGCAAATTCTAGATCCTCCATTTCAGATCCTAGACTCTAGCTTTAGCTTGTGCTGACTAGGCCTCAATCAAACGTTCCACATCTTCCTCATGGATGGTAGCCTCACCCAATTAATTTCATCCTATGGGATTTAATCCTATAAATGGTTCCACCTTTTGAAAGGTGAATTCTTCTATTCTAACCATAACTATCCTTGTCGATATTCTTTCCAACCTAGCTAGTTTAAGGTTGAAATGGATAGAAATATCTAGTTCCTTAAACTTGGGAGGTTTTAGGACCTCCACATATGATCTATTAGATGATCCTAGAGCATCTATGTTCTTTCCTCTTAGTCCTTTAATGACCATAATTCTCCTTTCTTCCTACTCCTTTACTATAGACTTTATCCAAGGCTTCATATTATCTTGGATCTCAACATCAGTGACCCTTGTCATGGTCTAAGAATAAGAAAGGGAAGGGATATTCTGTAACTTTCCATAGATGAACCAGTAAGGAATGATTGGTCCATGAATTCATAACTCATCACTAAATAGATTGACTTCACAAGTGAGATGAGTGAAGGTCAATCTTGGTCTCTTCTTTGGTCCCATAGGGACCAGTGCTAGCCATACCTTTCTCTTCTCATGAGATGTTATTGGGATGAACTCCTTTACAATATATTATTTGGGATCCCCTTCCTTATAAGAGTCATAGGATTCTACAAACTCTTTCTCCTGGTTTAAAGGCTATCATGTCTATGTATTAAATTGGGGAAGGTGGCTTTTATGTGAGTGTTGAGGATAGGGTCCCCTCTCTATGCATTTCTTCTAATTTCATCTCTCCCACTTTTGCCTTGCCCTTTCCTTATTTGTCTTGAATTTTCTCAACCTATTATTGGGGTTGTGGCTATGGTTGTTCTTCCTACAGTTGCTCATGGGTTGTTCTAGATGGCATAGGTAGTAAGTGATATTTCAAATGATGCATTTGCCATGTTTCCCTAGATGGATTTTTATCTTTGATTAACCTATATTTAAGCTTAATGTTGTGGCCTTGGACCCTAGCCAATATCTCCTCATAGTTATTAGCATTAATATATATGGTGTCATGGACATTGAGTTGATGTATATATTCTAGCTTTGGAAGCTTCTTATCTTTTAGATGGTCACCAACTATTTTTTTAGATCCCATATCTAGAGTTTAATAACTAGAAGCCAAATGAATCCCTATGTGTGGACATGTCTTACACCTATTTCTAGTCTTTTATTATGGTTTTCCCAATATTCAAAGGAAAGGGGTGAATCATACCCCTCCTCTTTTCCTTACAAGTCCTATCAATGCCATGGATGAGCTGAGAAGTAATTTCTTGCTCTTTAAGCTTATTTAGAACATATACTGGCAGCCTGTAAGGTTAGGACATTATTCCTTCTATCCTGATAACTATGGAATCAAGATAATACCATACATCCCTTATCATTTCAACATACCTCTTGATGAGGGTGTGGACCTTAGGCACATGATCACTTTTGATGGTCTCCACTATATCTAGATAAATGTAGTCACAAATAAATTACATGTGATTCATGTACTTGAAGATGTGTAATTTGGAATAGTAATGTGAAACGGTAGTTTTTTCCTCTGGTGACCAACTCGTATCCTAAGGAAGGTGATTAAATAAAAAAGGGTGTCAAGTAGGTATAACATCATAAAGAATTGCTTTGAGGTCTTTATTTTAATGGCATTGAGTTTTATGGCTAGGAAAATATTGATTAAGTCTCTAATTAGAGAGGTAAGTTTCTCCTTCACCATGTAGTGCACATATGGGACCTAGATCTTATTCACATAATTAGTTGAAGGGGAACCAAAGGCTTGGTTTTATAGTGTCATTATTACCCTAATTCCCTCTCTAAAGTAGATGATAGTGATCTTAAACTCAAGGTATCTAAATATATGAGGTCCCTAGTGTAGCCAAGGTCTAAGGATAGAGTCTAGATCATGGTTTTTGGTCCACTCTTTAATTTTGGAAAGGTCCACATGGGGGAGAGGGAGCTTGTAGTACTTCTTAAAAACAATAGGGGAAATATAGGCTACCCCCTTTTAGTTTCCCTCCCTAATGATCCATTAATTGTCTATTCTACAAATAAAAAATATGGAGGCAAGGATTTCAATACAATGTGATACCTTTGGTTTTACCATGGCATGATGAAGGCCAACCATCTAGATTGCAACTAGGTCATAATGTCACCTGGTCATGGCGGTGTTCTTTTATTCTTCAAATTAAATGGGTTACAATTCTTTTATCATGAAGAAGAGATCAGACCAATTCCTAATGCCCTAGATTTTAAGTGATGTGAGGTCCAATTTGGTATCTTTGAAGATTTGTCCCTCATTGTTTATTATTAAATAGAGTTCAGTCTCTTCCTTCAATTGTTTCCTGCTAGCTACCATGGTATTTTTCTTTGCTAATTTTTTACACTAGATTATAGACAATCTCCATGAAAGCTCTCTCACACCTAAGAAACATAATTAAGTTCTCTTTTGATCAAATTATAATAAATTGAGTCTATTTGGGTTATTTTTATACGTGTTTTAGGGTTTGGAGGTTTAATGGTGAAATATATTCAAGCTTTAGATTATACATGTCTTGGATTTGATTTGGACCTTTGCCTTTATAGCTTTATGTTTTGAGTCCACAATATCTCAATTTTTTTATTTTTATACTTTCATGGCACCCATGTGGCATTGGTCAAGACCTTTCATGGCATTTTTCATAAATTCCATTTGAACACTAGCCCTTTGTATTTAAAATACCTTCATTTTGCATTATAGGATCAAAATATTAGATTTAGCATGAGACATTGATCATAATACAATCCCTTGGCCTTGATTGGGTCTTTCTATCATAACCCTCATATTCATGATACTTATCACTTTACATGCCTTCTCTATGCTCCAAATATTTTGGTCAGTCACTCACTGAATGAGTATTGGCCATGTGGTAAGCTTGTAGGCCTTTGAAAAGTCATTGGTTCCTTCATTTTATTGGATAAAATCTAGTGATAGGGTGAAAACCATTGACCCATAATAATACCCTAATGTTAAGTCAGTATGTTATTAAAATTATGACTTAGTCTTAAGTTCCTTAGGCTAAGGTTTGTTATGTGTTTATTAAGCATGAAATAAACCTTAAGATAATGGATTTATGCCTAAGTTTTCTAATTTATAATAAAGGGGCAATGGTATAAATAATCTAGGTCATTACATATGAATACTTTTGGTTACCTTATATTCTATGTGACAAGGACCTCCCTTTTTAAAATAAGACTTAGCATAAGCTTATAGTTTAAGGTTCATGATTTTTGAAACAAAATTCCATGAAGACACTTTTGTATGAATTTAGACTAAGTATTTAGATCATAAGACCATTTCCTTATTTTTTAGGTCAAAGATTCCTATTTTGAGCATCTTTTGAGCATTTCCTCTGGCTTATAAATCCATTTTTGATCCTTTTATTAAGATATGGGAGTGAATTTTGATGCTGAGCATAATAATTCATCAACTTAAAGTTGATAGTCTTGCAGACATCAAATATGTCCTCATGGATGTCAAATGATGGTTGTAAAAACATCAATTTTAAGCTAGTGAAGGTTTTTATTTGATGGTATTAAATTTTATGGTTTCATGAATGTCAAGTACATCCTTGTGAATGTCAAATGATAGTCACATCAACATGAATTTGAAGCTAATGAAGTTTTTTATTTGATGGTCATGCAGATGTTAAATACATCCTCATAGACATCAAATGATGGTCATGTGAACATTAATTTTATGCTTATAAAATTATTATGGTCCAATGTGAGAATGCCACTTGGCACATTTATAAGATCTCCCAGGATCTTGGACTACATTTTCTCTATTAGATCGAAATTGGTGATGAAGTATTGGTCATTGATCATGATCTAGGAGCTTGCTTGTAGCTGGTAAATTTGTCAAGAAAGACCTATTTTCTTTTAGTTTTCAAATATCAAGGTGACATATGTCTATATTTCAATCCTTTTATATCTTTTTAACTTTTTAATTATGCTTCACTCTGTTTGATTGGATCATAACAAGTAAGAATAGACTATCAGATCATGAAAGATGCATATTATTCAAGTTTGGGTTAATCTCGCTCTATTGGATCAAATGTTCTGATAAAGTGACAGCCATAGGATCCTAAAATATGCAAGGAAGTTAAGTTAGGACCACAAAGACATAAGAGACTTAGGCTTAAGGCATTAAGACTAAGGTTATGATTGTATTAATGAATATGTTAGGGCCTTAGTATTAAAACTTTAGGCTAAGTTGGGAAATATTTAAGAGGACTCTGCAAGATGACATTAGTTAGGTCATAAGGAACTTTTAGAATATGGGGTAAATAATAAAAGGGACCAAGTTTCTTAATTAAGTTATGTTAAAAAACACATCTAATCCCAAATTATGCATTTTATTCTCAAGTCCATAAAATCTCAAATTTTAAAATGGTTCCCACCTTTATTTAAATTTGGATTGAGGATTTGATAGGGTTTTATAATACAAAATTATTAAGAACACATGCCATGAAACCTACAACTGAAATCCAAATAAATTTCATTAACACTATTAGTCTAGATTAAATCAAATCAAAACTACATAAGTCTACCTTTTAACCAAGTGGATGTCCTTAAAATTATATAAAAGACCCTAACATGGTAAAGTTTCCATGTTTTATTCTAAATATTTCTCAAGGGTCTTAATTCAAAAAAATGGGGGTGTGTTGGTCCCAACAACATTCATAAAAATAAAGTCATAACAATAGGGCTGATTGTGGTAAGGAATGTTGAAACCATAAATATGCTATTATATTTGCCCATAGGGGTCCCAATATCTATACACCATAATAGGGAAACCATATCAATTCAACTTTCCTCCAATATTTCCAAGATGTTTCCTCATAGTGTATGTTATTCTATCAATTGTAATTAGGCTCTCAAAGAATAATCCTTTTTGGTATGACCAAATCCTCCTCAATGTTGTTCCATAACTAGAAATAAATATCTTGCTCATCCAAATTATCAGGTATATACCTTGGAAGACATAAAGGCTCAACCTTATTTCCCTAGATTATGATAACTATGAAGTTTAGATATAGGAAAAAACTCCTTTTCTACTCAAATTCTTTATAATGTTCTCTCTAAGATGAGGCATAGGCAAGACATGAATGGTTTTCCATACCTATGGGTAAATGTCTTCACATATTTTGAACATATGCTTGTGGTAAGCATATATATGCATAATTTAGAAGTGGTTGTAGATTCTATTTTACCCAAGTCCTTATAATAGGTCCCCATGACTGCATCAACCAAATATGACATCATATAGAAGTCTCTTATGGGGGTGGGACATTTATCCTGGTGAAAATTTTGTTCTCTTAGTGTCAAACTAATGACCTCCCCTAGGGCATAGGCAACATTGTTTGATAGCATCATATGTAGTAATGGTACCCAATCTAAGTTTACAAAATGGATGTTGGGTATCTTGTATAATATATTGAGTAAATCCATACCTATCCAAATTCCCATTCTAAATTTGTTAATTGGAATCACTCCCTTCAGCTTCATTCCTTGTTAGGTGATGGACTAGTCTAAGAGAAACCATGAGGAGAGCACCTTTAGGATTGAGGTTTCTTCTTTGAATTGTACCCAAGTTTTCTTATAATAATAGGTGTTTAGTATGTTGAGAGAAAGTTGCCTTTAAAAGTCACTTCCAGAGATGCACGTGACCACTGTATCCCCACAAGAATGAAACAAGTATGCATCTTATGATATTTTTCTTGAGAAGAAAAAATGTTTGAGGAGGTCTATACCTCACATGACTTCTAATTTGGTCATGGAAAAATGCAATCTTTGGAGCTTATAAGCTAAAATATCTTGAATGAATAGCCTTTCTACCAGAACTATCTCATCATCTAGTGAAAACATATTAACTAAATCAATAGCTTCCCAAAGTTGTGAGTAATTATGATACTTATCTTAAAATACTTCCACATCAAAGATGGTGTCCTTAAACTCTATAGAATCCTTGATTGATATATAGAAGGATGATTTTTTTGTTTAAATGTCCTAGATGAGGAAACCATAGATACATGGTCTAGACTACTAGAATTCCCTTTGATACGCTTCATATTATTCAATCACTTCAGCTCTTAGCTTAGTCTCTATTGTACTCATTGAATTCTCAAGATATGGACTAGGGCTCTCAATGACTTCAATTTCAAGTTATCTTAGATGAAAATGATGACTTCAATGGCTATGTATCATATATATATGATCCTACATTAAATAATTATTTGTGTGATATTGAATATGTAATGTCCACTTTATAAATTTATTAGCTTAGGTTACCAGGGGATTTTGGCATTTATCAAATAGGAAGTATTTTATCCTTATTTGGCTAAGTATGGCATAATTCAATAGTGTTTTTTGTAATAAAGTACTTAGCATCATAGTGTTAAAAAAGTAATTTTGGGTCTATTTTCATGGATAATTCCCTTATGGGAATTTTTTCAGATAAAACATCTACAATAATTTATTCTAAAAGAATATTTTTCTGGATAAAAGTCCTAAAAGCATTATTTCAAAGGATTAATTAATGGATAAAGGATATTTTCAAAATCCCTAAAGGTTAATTTTGGTTTTAAGGGTTCACTTCATAAGGCATTTTTTCCATGATAAAAGTCCTAAAGGATCTACTTCATAAATGTTGAAGGGCACTTCTAAAATTCTTGAAGGGTATTATTAGAGGGCTGAAGGGCACCTTTGATATTTGAAGGGCACATTATTATGGCTAAGGGTCACTTCAACAGTCACAAAGTGTAGGTGGTCACTTTGAAAAGGATAAAAGGTTATTTTTGAAATTCTTGAAGGGTCAGTTCAAGAAGTCCAAAGGGTAAGTGCCCTTCAAAAGAATTATTTCAGGGATTTTGCATCAGAACAAAATATCCAAAATAATAAGTTTGAAGGAAAATGGTTAGGGAAAATGATCCTTTAAAAATATCCCAAAGGATCTACTTTGGGGGATTTATTTTGAATAAAATGTCTAAAATAATTCTCCCACAAATCATGGAGGGTAAGTTGGGATAGAAAGGGATCTTGGAAAAGCTCTGAAGGAAAATTCCAAAATGATAAAGGGTATGCCATACAAAATTGAAGGGTATGTGCCCTAAAATAGATGGGCAAGAAGGGGTAAATGGTTTAGTTTGAAAAGGCTAAAGGGCTAGTTAGAAGGGTTCTAAAGGGTAGGTGGAAGGAAAATGAAGAGTTTACTTCGAGGGGAAATTTTTCTCGAAGGGTCTACTTCAAGAAGGCCCAAGGGTAGGTCCAAAATTCCCAAAGGGTACTCTTGTATGGCTAAGTGTCATTCCAAAAGTTCTAAAGGATAAGTTGGATAGGTTCAAAGGGATAATCCATCAGGATTTTTTTTTAGGGAAAGTGCATGTGGTCTAAAATTCCCTAAGGCAAAGAGTCCATAGGCCAAATTCTTTTAGGATAATTATTTTAGACAAAAAGTCTGCAACAATTTCTCTGAAAAAAATAAGGCTATCCAAACAATAAACCCAAAATAAAATAGGACCAAATATTTCTTGAAACATAACATTTGAAAAGATAATTTTTCAAGAATATTGAAATGTTTAGCCCAAAGACTATGAAACCAAAGATTTTAACTAAAATACACAAGTTACTCTCATAAACATAATAAATACAATGCCAATATCATCAACCAGAAAAGTGAAATGTCTTATAGACTTTCCAAAATTTACATACACATATGAATGGGATTCTTCATTAAGATCATATGTTTAGAAAAGGTGGGTCCCCATTTCCTTATAGATAAAATGGGGAATGGGGGGAGGGGGGGGTGGTGTTGGGTACAACAAATGGTGACTTACAGGGGGAATACTCCTAAGTATTCCAAAACCTAAGACTTTGGTTTACAATCGTAAATCAATCATGAAGTGTGCCACAAAAGAATACTTAAATTCGAAACATGAAAGAGACTCTTAAGTAGATTCACACAACATAATTTCTTTTTATTTTTATTGGATATATGTATGTCAAAATGTGTAGTTATTTTAACCCCTGCTATGATTGGTTTTTTAAAAGCTTTGATGGGGTTGTAGGTTTCATTCTAGTATCCATTAAAGCACAAAATAAGGGAAGCTCAGGCATTAATTTATTGATATATAAGCATCCATAGCCATGAAAAAGATACCTTGGGATCCTACTCTTTTAATTCCAATATTTTATTTTGATCATGATGCATGGCACGTTGACCTTATTTCATCATGTGAGCCCTTTTTATTTTTTTATATTTTTTTTTGCACTTTTGAACTCAATGATTATTTTTTATTTTTTTATTGGGTTTAAATTATTATAAATGAGAGAAGAAGAAACCCCAGTGAGCTGGGGTAATTAGAAAAAAATTATTACTAGAATGTCCCTATTAGCCAAATCTAGACCTAAAATTACCATTTCCAATAGGTATTCATCATGATAAGCTTCCATATTCTTGGTAAAAGTATTAAAATATGAAACCATTTTAAAAAATCCATGATTACCTACCTTCATTATAAAGATTAAAAAACATAGAAATATACCTACCCTATAAACTTGTCCCCAAAGTGTTAAAATTTTAATTTTCCTCTTTTTCACAAGTCAATTGTTTTGGATATTAGCTTTAGTAATAATGAGAGTAAGCATAATTTTGAATTAAAAATTTAAAAAAAAAATATGAATAATCTAAAAAAATCAAGAAATTTAATCTAAGAAAACTCTAAAATCTATTCTATGAAAGCAAGATACTGAAAGTAGGAAAGATTAATCTCAAAAAAGAGACTAGTCTAGAAAACACCAAAAAATTATTCTATAAAAAAATAAAAATATAGTATAATCCTATGTATAAAATCATATGAATCCTCTAAATCATTAATATCCGTAGATGGAACAACTCTAAAGTAATGCTTCAAGAACTGTTCATTAACTAGATATTTGAGTTCATTGCCTTGGAGATCTTTCAGATAAAATGTGTTATTGCCCAGGATCTCTGAAATATGATATGGTATGATCCATAATGGAGAAAATTTGTCGTGTTATCAATTTTTTCAAGGGATTTATCCCATAATAACACAAGATCTGAAATTATGAATACTTTGGCTTTTGCTCTTTTATCAAACCATCTTTTAACTACATCTTGGTGCTTGTTGAATGTCTACAGAGCTTATGTTATTGAATCCTCCATCTCTATTATGTAAATTATTATTTCTTCCACTTTGTCATTAGGTCACATGTAATCTTTTATGAAATGATAAGTATGTAGATTCAATATGATAGGAAAAATAGGTCTACATCCATATACTAGCAAATAGGGCAAAGCTTTTAAGGCTTGCTTGTATCTCATCTGATCTACCCAAAGAGCATACTTTAGTATATTTTGATAGTCTCTAGGCTTGTCACCTATTGATTTCTTGATTGCCTCAATTAGATTTTTATTAATTAAATTGACTAATCCATTTCCTTGATGATAGTTGTTGGAAGCTAATCTAATTATAATATGATTGTCATGTGCCCACTCAGTGAACTTAACTGATATGAATGCTGGGCCATTGTGACATACCAAAGAGATAGGCATGCCAAATCTAGTAGTAATGTGTTCTTCCAAAAAATGAATCATATCTTATGCTCTAATTTTATTTGTGGTAACCACTTCTATCCATATAGTATAATAAGTTATAGCTATAAGCATGAATTTATGGCTAGTTAAATAATTTAGGTTGATTACACCTATGAAGTCCAAGCTCCACTATGCAAATAGACTACCTTCAATAACTCGTTATAGAGGCATAGTTGCATGAACCTCCCTTTTGGCCAATACTTGACATTCATGGTGATTACTGATGTGAATATGAGCATCTTTAAAGATAGTTGGCCAATAGTAGCCTAACCTCAAGATTTTATGGGTTGTGGTGTTGCTAGCTGGGTGACCACTACCTATCTTTTGGTGTAAATTTCTAGGATCCCCTTGGCTTTTTCTATAAATACACACCTAAGATATATACCTTCATAGTTCCTTCTATATAAGATGTCTTTTTAATCATTAAATGAGTATATTTGAGTCTCAAGACCCTTTTCCTTTCCCTACTAAGCTTTGGGAGTAGGTTCTTATAAGTAAATAATAGATTATGTCTATAATCCACTCCTCTTTAGAAATTTGTGTTGTACATACCTCTTTAATGATGATTTGGGGATCCAACTCAGTTATGAGATAAACAATGTCTTATCCTCTGACAATCTTTGTAGGCTTAGTATCTATGTCAAAATCTTAGAACTTAGCCATCTATTTACCTTGACATTCTCCCAACTCATTCTATGATAGTGTGAGCTTGACATCAGGGTCAGGTACTATGGAAATAATTTTGTTTCTCAAGATATAATGTAAAAAATTCTTCACTACCTTAACCAAAGTAAAAATTTGTTTTCAATCATCAAATATTTGAGATCTATATCTTTCATATTTTTACTCATGAAAGAAATCAAATATTTAGTTTCATATTTCTTTTACGTGATAATGATAACAATGGTATGTTTTGAGGTGAACGAGTATAGATAGAAATCCTTTATGAAGTCTAGAATAATCAATATTGGAGCCTAAAATATGGCATATTTTATGTCATGTAAGGAATTTTTGGCCTAAATTGTCCATTCTATTTTATCATCCTTCTTAAGCATGGAATTTAGGGGTTTGATGATTTATTTAAACCCTAAGATAAACTTCTTGATGAAGTTTATTTTTCCAAATAATGATTTTAGCTCCTTACTATTTGGCTACTGAATCCTTGAGATTGCCTTGATTCCTTTTGGATCGATGGTGATCCTATCCTTAGTGATGATGTGTCCTAATAATTTACCTTTAGTTACCCAAAATATGCATTTATTTAGATTTAATAAAATGCTAAATCTTCAACACCACTCATCTATATACTATAGTTGTGATATATAATCCTTTCTATTCTTTGATAATATTGTGATATCATCCATATAAATAATTATACATTTCCCAATCATTACCTTGAATGCATGATCTATGACACGTTGAAAGCTAGCTCCTACATTGATTAGGCTAAATAAGATCCTTTTGTATGCATAAGTTCCATATTTCATGGTAAACGTGATCTTCATTCTATCTTTAGGCTATACTAGTACTTGGTTCTAGCCTAAAAATACATCTAAAAAGGACATCATCTCAAAACTACTCACTATTTATATTACTTCATCTAGAGAAGGTAGAGGATAATTATCCTTCTCATAAGGCATGTTCAAATTTTTGAAGTCCATGCATAGTCTAATTTCAGCATTTCTCTTCATTACTAGACCAAATTGGCTACCTAAGTGGAATTCCATATGTGGAAGATGAATTTAGCACTTAATAACTTGTCTACTTCCTTCTAAATAAGAGGCTCTAGAATAGGGTTCATTGGCCTTTGCCTCTATTTGAATGGTTTATGATTCTTCTTCAAAGGAATTATGTGTGTGATGACCTATGGTTCATACACCTTTAGGTCCTCATATGTCTAGATGATAACATCCCTACACTGAGAGATTAAATCCCCGCATTCATTGCTTTTGTTTAGGAGTAAAAATAAGACCAATATTGGCGTAATGCAAATTATGCTCATCTCCCAAATTTTCCTTCTTAAATTTGAATTCATTGACCTTGAATTATCTAAGTTATTATGCCTGAGGATCCAAGTCAAAATATATTTCTAAGGAGACTAATCCTATTGGTATTCTATTATCTTTAAGCTAGAGAATACCCTCTTCATCTATCTCTTCTTGATAGAAATGGTTAATGTCCTTGTCATCAATGATTTGGTATTTGAAATCCCATAAATTAGTTAAGAATTGGATAATCTACTAATCATCAATAAATACCTAAAAATTATCTACATTATCTATAATAGAGGGATATGGAACCAACTTAATGGAAAAACTCTTTACCTTAGACTCCTACAATGGCTCAAGCTTGGTAGCATCTACAACTAGTAAATCAGTGGCCTAATTTTGTTCTCTCACGAGTGCTACTATGTTTAAATCTTCAAAACTTTTATTTAAATCCTACACTTTGTTCTTATACCTCTTCAACTAAGACAATTTTCATTGGTATTTTTTTCTTATTTGGTGGACTACTAGCTTTGAGTCCCCAAATAATTATATCTATTTTACATTATTTTTTTACTGTAAATTGTAGTCCTAAGATTAGATCCTCATACTCAACCCTATTATTCATACATGGGAATTACAATCTATCGGTGGTTAATAACCTCTTACCTTGAGGATCAATTAGCTCAATTCCTACACCTAATCTTTACTTGGACTTAACTCCATTAAAATGCATTGTCCATAGCTGATTTGAACCTTCAAGTTTAGGATTCTGCACTAGACTGTGAGTGGTAAAAGTATAAATGACCAACCAAGGAGAATCATACTTTACCTATTCATTTTTGAAATTGTATTCCATAATGGGATATTTCATTTTGGCCTCTTTATCAATTATGATCTGATTTTCAACTCCTCTCTATGGTAGCCAAATTTGTGAGAAGTCTATAAAAAGATACCCATTAAGCATTTTGGACTAGTCTCTGCTAAGAAATAATCTTTAGCCTTCTAGGATGTCCACTACTAGGATATTGGTAGTCATCTATATTGTTGGTTTTGATTCTACTTGAATGTGTACATTTTTTAGTTCTCTTACTACTAATACTATCATTTTATCTAATTGAAAAATTGACCTCTTTGAAGGGTTAGGCATGAGACCAAGATTTTTGCATATAGAAGTAAGCATAATAGCTATAGATGATCTAGAATCAACCAAAAAATTATGTATATTCTTACTAAATGCTCTAATGGTTAGCATGAATTGTGGATCTTTGTGTTTCTTTTGTAGATGACATTAGTATCAGCTACTTTCACTTCTTTTGCTTTGTTTGAAGTTGTTTTATTTTTCTCCATAGGGGTATTTCCAATGATAGACTTCCAAAATAACTCCTTTTGTTAAGTGATTTAGGATAACTCATGAAGTGTGATATTTTCCATGATTTTCTTCATATCTTCCATGATGTTGTATCTTCCAAATTTACTTCATTCATCCTTGTTTGGTGGGGTGGATTGTTGTCTTCTTTAGGATTAGGTGGAATTATTATGGTGTTTAGAGGAGTCGATGTGATAAAATGTTACTTATTCCTTAATTTTTATGCACCTTGTTAAAACTACTGGAAATCATGAACTTCTTCTAAATTATCGTTTGGCTCATTGTCATCTTCTCTCAGGAAGGGAAATTTGTGAGTCTCAAAGAAAATGGCTATGTTAATAGATCTAGGGTCTAGATGAGATTATAGAAGATTATTAATCTGATCCTACCTAGTTACTTCCCTCCGAAAGATATTGAATGTTGTACAAAACTCAATGCAATCAAGCTCACCATGCTAGGGCATATTGTGTATCCTACACCAATTAGGGAGAGATATTTTTATGATGTTAATTTCTAGAAGTCTACCAAATTACTCCATATTATTTTTAGGCCTATTAAATGGCCTACTATATCTTTTTAACCCCACATTTTGGTTTCCCATCTAAGTATTGGCATTTCCCAGCTTTCATTACATATTCAAAAAATCATTACTTAATCTATGAACCATCTTCTAAATAAATTCCAATTTATCTTTTGTGAAATATACACCTTGTATAATAGTCATAGGAATTATAGTTGCATGCTAGTTCTATTGGTAATTATTGCCTATCTCGTGATTGTTAAAATAGTATAAATTTTATTGTGTCATTTGTGTTAATTGAGGTAATGCATATAACTGATTTTGGTTGTATGTAGACATATTTTGATTCATTTATGATATCATATTGAGTTTTAGGAGTCCATTGTTGATGTTAGGTACCTTGAGTGTCTACAAATTGAGTTGTCTATTGATGTTAATAGCTTCTTCAAATTCTAGTGCTAGAGTATTGGAAGTGATTACTCATCTTATAAATATAACAATGATAGGATCTAAAGTGTTTTTATACATCTCCAATGCTAATAATGGTTGTGGTTTGTACTTGGGGGTCAACTAGTTGTACATCTTCTACCATATTACATTGAAAACACATATGGGCTCATTGGGTTCTCTCTTCATGTTGGTAAAGTGTTGATATACTAATCTGAGATTGGTGACCTATCCAAACTACATAAGAAAATCCATTAGACAATTTTCCCAATTGGTGATGGAGTTTTCTATTCAATTCATATACCAATCATAAACATCATCCATTAAATTAAAAAGGAATAATTGACATACAACATCTTCATCCACTACATTCATTAATCTTAAAGTAGCTTTAATAGATTTAATATGCTCTTCTATGGTATTTGGCCCTAAAGGAGAAAAATATGGAAAATACTTTTTAGGGTTTTAGGTTAAATCATGCACATCCCCTAAGATGACAATGGTAGATCCAACTAACTAGTGTTACTATCTATCCATTGGTTGATTAACAAGCAATAGGTTCCTTATGGGTAAAGGGTACCCAAGTGGAGGTAGATTCTTCTAAAATATAGATATCAACATAGCTCTAAGACTCTTATGGCTTGCTAAGGATGATAATAATAAATCAGCCTAAGAATTAGATTTGATCACTCACTTAGGTGACTCCAATTCAACTCTATGTAATTACTAGCCTCTATTATTGGGAGGAAAGTTAGGTCCCTCCTTCTAGTGCTAGTGAAACTATTGATGTAGGTTTTATGCACACCATAGACATAATGAGGTAGCCTCTAACATTTTAGGATCTCAATGGAGATAAAATCCATTTTAGGGCATACTTTATAGGTATCCAATATTTTAAAACCTATTAATGGAATAGTTGGTATGGTATGTAGGTTGTTGACAAGGCTTTTTGGATGGAAGTGTGGCTTTCTAATAGAGTGAATTCCTATGTGAGTTTGATGGATGATTGGCCTCTAATATAAAGTGGGTAGATATAAATAACAAAACACAAAAGAGGGTAAGGTAAGGTAGAAAATAAATATATGTGGGACTCAATAATTACTTCCCTAGTTGGTTTCTAGATAAACCTATCTTTCCTTAAAACTAACACCAGTTGTTGGCAAAATTTTCACACATGAAAATAGACACAGGTTAGAAGTCTAAGGGAACAAAGATGTAAGAAGTCCACTAGCCTTAGATAAAGGTTTCTCCTATCAGGTCTATTATTTAACACCCTTAAATTAAGATATTATGGCTTCGGTTAATGGATTATCTAAGCTAGTTGTAGCAAAAAATTAGAAGACTACACCAAGAAAACACCCATACACATCCAAAAATATGATTCAAATTATCTTAATTATTTTAATTTATCAATCTTCAATAGCTATTATACATCTAATATTCATGCATAAATCAAAATAGTCAAGAATATATTTGTAGCTTTAGCACACTAAAGATTATTGAAGTAAATGACCATAAAAATAACAATTAATAACACAAAATGGGAAAGAAAATATATAAACACATTTGTTGTTGATCAAAATTGCCTATTACTCTTGTATTCAAAATTATCTGACTCTAAAAAATAAATTTTAGTGATATAATTATATTCATAGATCTTGAGGAAGGGGCCTCCTCATCCTCCAAGTCTATGTATGATTGTTACATGTGGTGGTTAGAATGTTAGTTCTAACTATGGTCTAAAACCATTTAATAAAAGATAAAAAAATCTATACATAAACAAACTAACTTTACAAAATAATGCAATGTGTGAATGTATAGGAAAATACAAAGTCAATTTTAAAATTATTTATCTATTTTATAAGGAATCTAAATATACGTGCTACTAATATTTGTACACACATATGACTAAGGTTGTGTGGTCCAAAGTGTTACATGGGCCTTAGTAGTAGGAGTTAAAGTGGGAATAGAAGCTGAAGATGTAGTAACACTACTAGAAGCCTACTTATTTTTCACCTCATTATCCTTATAGACATTGTTCACTACCTCATGATATTTTAAAATGATGTCTAAGTTAAACAAATAAGGTTGATGGAGTATCTTGGTTTGACCAAGAAGTCATGCATGTTCATTCTTAGTTAGTTGGAACTTGATCCTAAAAATTTCCACTTTAGTCACCTTCCTCCTAACTTTGCTTAAATATACTTCTATTCTCTCCACTGCCAAGCCTTGTATGCCTTTCTTGAAGTTCTCAATGGCTTCCTAGATAATTTTTTCAAAATTGATTCTACTAATAAACTTACTTGTAAAATACCTTACTTTAGACAATTTTAGCTTGCTCAAAATTTGGAGGAGTTGGGCGTCATTCACTTGGTACTATGGAATTAAAGCTACAATTACCTTCAACCATTCTTTAACCTCCTCATGTTTGATAAAAACTAGGTTTAGGGCATTATATGCCTCAAATGTTATCATTAAATCAAGGTGGTAATATGATGAATTGTCCATGTAGGCAACTAACATTTAAAGCTTGGTACTATCTTAAGTCAAAGATCCACAAAGCTAGTTTTCTTGGTTTACATGAGGTGCCATCTCAACCTTCATGAATTACATTACATTTAGATAATTTTATCACTTTGAAGTATCCTACCAAACCTTAGCTTATATACTTGAAGGAATATACGCAGTGTTAGATTGTTCATTGAGCTTCTCAATCTATGCTCATAATTCCTAAACTTCCTCCTTTAACTCCTACCAAGATAACTTCATGCCTTCATGGATGGCCACCACCACATATTTCTATGTTTGAACTAGGTTTTAAATTTTCTCTTTATATATAGACTCCCCTAAATTCTTATTATACCTCTTAGTGAGGGAAAATACTAGTCGTCATTGTTCAAGGATGATGTTTGCACCATAGTCATCCTCAAATTTTCTCTTCTTAACTCATTGGATTGAACCAATTGGGAGGTATAATAGAATGGAAATGAAGGGGATCTCAGTGACCTTATAAGTTGTAATTTGACATTTGAATTATATGGTTGAAGGTAGAATGTTTAGGGGTGTATCAACAGTTGTAACAACTATTTCCTTCTTAGCTTCCTCTTATTATTTCTTCCATTTATTACTAGCCTTTATCAACACATCAAGAAAGTAAATCCATATTATTTTTTACTAGTCCACTCCTCTAACTTTAAGAAGTGTGTGGAATACAACTATGTTATATTTTTCCTTCCTTCCCCTACTTGTGCTAGTTATTGTAGTTTCCTCTGTAAAAGTGGAAATGGGGAGTGGAAGGGAGAGCTATGTAGACTAGACATGCAATTGGGGGTGGCCATAGTATTCTACACTTACCTAATTACTTTCTTCTTATTTTGGATTCTCATAGTAATATTAGTAGTAGGAAGAGAGGGAATAGCCATGGGAAATGGTGTGGTAGTGAAGGAGAGATCAATGGTGGTTGTGGAAATGGATGTAATGGAGGGAATGTGGAATTCCACAAAAGAGATAGGTAATAAATAAAAAATAGAAATTAAATCCAAAGAAAAGGTAGAAAAGGCATGAGTAACATTAATTTGAAGTTCAATGGGGTCCACTTAAAGAATCATAGCCTTGGCCTCCTTTAATTCAGCCTCTTCATATGAATCATTTTTTGTCTTTGATGATGACTTCATATTCTATTGATGGTTATGAGCTTGGATGTGGAATAGGAAAGCATTGTTATGTATGCATTATGGGGCTTCCTATGGGAGTCTTGGGATTTTATATATAGACCAATGGGGTCTTTCCTTGAATGAGAGAGCCCTGGGAGGTGGATGCTACTACTTGTGTAGTAGTTACCCTGATAAATGAAATAGTAGATACATAGTGGGTATCTATAAGAACTTGTCTAGTTCTAACATTAGACCTCTCTTTCATATTTTCCTCTTCCTCATTATAGTCCAAACTAATAGGATCTCCCCTTTATCCTCCTCTTTATGCACTAGGATCAAGAATCCCAAGTTCTTTCTTGATTAATTTTAATTTCAACCTTAATGGAAGTCCCTAAGATGAAGAAGCTTCCTATTTAGTAGATTAACCTAAAAAAATTTTAATGCTACCATCCCTTGAAGAGAGATATTGAGTTGTCCAATTCCCTAGTGGAGATACTAGGTTTGGTTTGGATCAATCTCAAATGATCTTCTTGTAGCCCATCAATTTGTACTCATTCTAGTACTTATTCATATATTTTGGCATTCATATAAATAAAGTCATAAAAATAGGGTTGATGATAGTAAATAATTTTGAAACCATAAATATGCTATTGGATCTACCCATGGGGGTCCCAATATTTATGCACCATTATAGGGAAACCATATCGATTCCTTTTTCCTCCAACATCTCTAAGATGTTTCCTCATAGTGTATGTTATTCTACTAATTGAATTAGGCTCCCAAAGAATAAACCTTTTTTTTTTCTGACCAAATCCTCCATGATGTTATTCCATAACTAGAAATCAATCTCTTTCTCAACCAACTTATTAGGTACATACCTTGGAAGACATAAAGTCTCAACCTTATTTTCATAGACTATGATGTCTGTGAAGTTTGGATATAGGAAAAAATCTCTTTCTCTACTCAAATTATTTATAATGTTCTCTCCAAGATGAGGCATAGGTGAGACATGAATGGCTTGACACACCTGTGGGTAAATGTCTTACCATATGCTTGTGGTAAGTGTATATATGCATAAACTGGAAGTGGTCATAGATTCTATTTTTTATGAGATCTATGGCTAGACCCCATAGATTACCCAAGTCCTTATAATAGGTCCCCATGACTACATCAAACAAATATGACATCATATATAAGTCTTTTATGGGGGTGGGATGTTTTTCCTTGTTCAAAATTTGTTCTCTCAATCTCAATCTAATGACCTTCCCCAGGGCATAAACAACATCATGAAACAACATCATATGCATTAATGGTACCAAATCTAGGTTTACAAAATAGATGTTGGGCATCCCATATAATATATTGAGTAAATCCATACCTATCTATATTCTTATTATAAATTTGTCAATTAGAATTGCTCCCTTTGGCTTCATTCCATATCAGGTGATGGACTAGTCTGAGAACAACCATGAGGAGAGCACATTTGGGATTGAGGTTTCAAATTTGAATTGTACACAAGTGTGCTTATCATAATATGTGTTCAATATTTTTAGCAAGAGATAGCTCTAAAAGTCACTTCTAAATATGCACATGACCACTATATCCTCATGAGAATGTAACAAGTATGTGTCTTGTGATATTTTTCTTGAGAAGAACAAATCCTTGAGGAGGTCTATACATGGCATAACTTATGGTTTAGTCATAAAAAATGATATATTTGGTGGTTATAGGCTAGAATTTCCTAAATTAATATCCTTTCTTCTAGTACTCTTTTATCATCTAGTGAAAACATATCAATTGAATCAATAACATATCAGAGTTATGAGTAATTATGATAATTATCTTGAAACACTTCCATGTTGAAGATGGTTTCCTTAAACTCTCTAGAATCCTTGATTGAAAATGCAAAAGGAGGATTCCTCAAAACATCTTGGATGAGGAAACCATAGTTTCATGTTCTAGACTGCTACAATTCCCTTCAATATGCTTCATACTATGCAATCACTTTGGTTTTTAGTTTATTCTATGTTGTAATCATTGAATTCGCAAGGTATGGACTAAGGCTCTTAGTCACTTTTGGGAATGAATATGATACAATTTTAAGTTATCTTGGATGAAAATGATGAATTCAATTATTGCATATCATCTATATAGGATCTTACCTTGAATACTAGTTCATGTGATATTAAATATGCAACATTTAATTTCAAAATTTGTTAGCTTGGGTTGACGGGGGCTTTTAGTATTTATCAAATAAGAAGTATTTTATCTTTGTTTGGATAAGTATGGCATAATTTCAATAGTGTTTTTTTTTATAAATCACTTAGGAGCATAGTGTCAAAAATCAATTTTGGATCTATGTTCATGGAAAATTCACTTGAGGGAATTATTTTAGAAAAAATGTTTGTAGCAATTTGTTCTAAAAGAATTTTTTTTGGATAAGAATCCTAAAAGAATTATTTTGAAGGGTTAATTCATGTATAAAGGGTATTTTAAAACTCCTTAAATGGTACTTTTGGTTTGAATGGTCTACTTCATAGGACATTTTGTACATGACAAAATCCCCTAAGTATCTACTTCAAAAATGCTAAAGGGCACTTCTTAAATTATTGAAGGGTAGTTTTGGAGGGTTGAAGGACACTTTTGATCTCCAAAGGGCACTTTTGTATGGCTAAGGGTCACTTCAAAGGCCCTAAATGGTATGTGGTCACTTTGAAATTGCCAAAAGGTGATTTTTAAAATATTTGAAGGGTTAGTTCAATAAATCTAAAGGGCATGTACCCTTCAAAGGAATTGTTTTGAGGATTTTGCATCAAAACAAAATGTCTAAAACAATAAGTCTAAAGGAAATGGTTTAGGGAAAAGGATCATTTCAAAATGTTATAAGGTATTTACTTTGAGGGATTTATTTTAAATAAAATGTCCACAATAATTCTCCTAAAGGACACTCCTACAAAGCTTGGAGGGTAGGTTTGGATAGAAAGGGCACTTGGAAAAGCTCTAAATGGAAATTCCAAAATGACAAAGGGTAGGCTACACAAAACTAAAGGGTATGTTCCTTAAAAGAAATGGTAAAGAGGGGGTACGTGATTCAATTAAAAATTACTAAAGGGATACTTATAATGGTTTTAAAGGGTAGGTGGAAGGAAAATGAATGGTCTACTTTACGGGAAAATTTTTCTCAAAGGGTCTACTTTGTGAAGGCCAAAGGGTAGGTACAAACTTCTTGAAGAGTAATCTTGTATGGCTAAGGGTCATTCTAAAAGTTTCAAAGGATAATTTTGATAAGGTCAAAGGGATAATACATCAAGAAATTTGTTTTGGGGAAGGTGCATGTAGTATAGAATTCCTTAAGGCAAAGAGTCCATAAGCCAAATTCCTTTAGGAGACTTGTTTTAGATGAAAAGTCTGAAACAATTTCTCCAACAAAAATAAGGATATCTAAATAATAGTCCTAAAATAAAATAGGATCGAAGATTTCCTAAAACATAATATCCAAAAAGATAATTCTATAATAAGACCAAAAGAATTAAATTGAAGAGTTTACCTATAATACATAAGTTAGTCTCATAAACATAATAAACACAATGCCAATATCATCTGCTAGAAAAGTGAAATGTCCTATACACTTCCCAAATTTTTCAT
The DNA here is from genome assembly GCA_037957365.1 of Torreya grandis. Lineage (NCBI taxonomy): Eukaryota > Viridiplantae > Streptophyta > Pinopsida > Cupressales > Taxaceae > Torreya > Torreya grandis. The sequence continues at coordinate 446,427 of JARHVA010002898.1, forward strand.
AGAATTATGAATAGGATTCCTCATTAAGATCATATTTTTAGAAAAGGTGGGTGCCCATTTCCTTAAGGAAAAAAGGGGGGTCTTGTGTACAATAACCCTATGCCTTAGAAGAGACCTATAAAAAATTTTGAGTAAAAGATTCAAAATGGCCTAATTACTCTTTTTCAAGACCCAAGTAGAAACAAGAGATTTTTTAGCACTTTGAAACTTTTTAAAGTTGTAAAGAGAACTTATATCTATTCTTACCCACCTATCAAGTCCCAAGTAGAGACCTAAATTTGCATTACACTTTACAACACTGCAAATTTTCAAAGTGTGATGAAGACTCCACTATCTGATTTTCATTAGGACCTAATAATGAACTAGAATTCCCACTACAATTTGAAACTTTGAAAATTTGTAAAGTGTAATAAAAAAAAATTTCCCCTCTTCCTAAAGCATCTTCACCTTTAAACCCTTCAATAACAAGAAGAAAGTGGAGAATGAAGGGCATATTACAAATTTAAAAGTATGTGAGGTTTCTTATATTTACGAATACCAAGACAAGTAGGAAAAAAAATGTCACAAACATATTGAAAATTGAATACTTGCAAGGTGACTCTAGAAACCCACATTTCTACTTATTAACCCATCTACCACTATTATTGGCACACTTGGCATTAATTAATAGTTTTTAGTATATAGTTTAAGTTTTTTATGTCATTTTTAAAGGTTATTAACTACAACCCATTCACCTCCAATCTAAGTGATGCCATGACCAGAGACATTCATGTATATTTATGATTGATGCCATGAACTAGAGAACCATTTCCAATGAGTGGACACCAAATCCATCACTTACAAAATCCTACATGTGCATACCTAGTATTCTCCTATGTCACCTACAATTTATTTTAAAATACTCCATTGTTATTTTTATATAATATTAAGTGTTTTCCATTGTCATACCTAGGGTTTATTCTCTAAAATTACTAAAAACATCATTTTTTGACCTTATTTCTCACAATTTTCCAATTTTTACATTCACATATTAATAAATTATTAAAATTTGCCTAGTTTCTTGTGGAAATTACCTTAGGTTTTTCTTTGAAAGATTGCATTCTCAACTTGAAATTTTGATTGTGGAAACACCTAAAACCCCTACTCATATCTAGGTAGATATGACTTGCATATACAAACCATAACCCCACTAGACCTTTGGTCAAATTTTCCAAGTGTTTTTGCAAGTTAAAACCCCACCAACTCTATGTCAAGTTTTATAATTTATATTGCATACCATATTCCCATTAAATAAAAACCCTATAGAATCATAATGATTGCCAAGTTTAAAGTGGTAAAATTAGTTACAACTACAAATCCAAACCTCAACAAACTCTGTAGTTGGTTTCCCTCACATATCTTCCTAGTGTATATGTATAGAAAGGACATGAAGTTAAAATTAAAAGGACCGGGTATCCCTTCAATACTGGATTATATTATTAATGAGATAACTAACACCAACCTAGGCCACAAAAACCTAGCTGATTTCTGGATTAAGATTAATGTAGAATTTAAAAATGACTAGATTTAGAGCATATATGATAGTGGTTTACCTTAGGTTGTAGCCTTTCCATTCTCAATGAAAAATACTAATCTTGTGATCACTACTGCCAAGCCTTATGTTGTAGAGAAAAGAGAGGTAGTAAATTATAATGGGGAAAATATTCTAAAACTAGATCTAGATGTCATTAACATTGGGTTTTTAATCCTAGAGTTTGAGAGCTATATAGATATTAATGTTGAATCCTGCAAGAAAATATACCAAGACAACATCTCATCTTGTTCATGGATTATAAAAAAATAGTGGTTAAAAACCCCTAAAATTTTATCCTCAAGACTTCCTAAGACCTTGGCTAGGATATAATTCAAAGATGAGGTAGGGGCATCATTATACTCTTATATAGAGTTACAAGAGGCAAAAATGTAAATAAATACCAAGATTAGATGAACCAATATATATGGGTAATGTAAAAAAATAAACAATACATTCATGGGGATCAATTTATCAATGAATCCATTCATATATAGTTGGTAGAGGTTCAAACTACTATCAAATTCTACATGAACTCCTAGCTCATCTAAGCTTTGGGAAAAGTTAGGGCATTCCCAAGGTTAAACATGTTGTCTAATAAATTTAATAAAGTTTATGTTTATTACCTGATCTCACTTTTTATGGAAGTAAACAACAATTTAGGAGAGTTAATGATGCCTTTATCCACTACATCATAACTATGTTTAAACAAGAACTAGGGAAGGCAAGGTTTTCTAATGATATGACTATAAATATTTCAAATTAGGGATCATACTTCATCTAGTTCCCCACACTTTCCTATACCAAAATTTTTGGATTTGGTGGGTGTCCTTATACCCTTCATCAATATGTCAGTGATAAGTATGCCCTAATGTAATTTTTAAGACAACTAATGGAAACCCATAAGTTCTTAGCAAATAGGCACATAATAGATATAGACTTCCCTATCAATATAGGGAGATACACATGCCCTTACTTATCCATGACCAAATGTGCAGAGGTATAAATGACTAAGATGAATTTGAGAACCCTCAAAGCTATGCCACTTTATGATGTTACATGTTTTATTATTAGTTTATTAGGTTCCTCATTTAGTCACATTCCATTTTATGAAGATTATTAGGAGGAAATGCAAGATGAGGAAGAGATTAGGTTGAGGTATTATTTTAAGATGACCCTTGAATAGATCAATAACTATGACATAACACCAGTTTTAGATGAGTTGAAAGATGAAGAATAGCTATTGGATAGGGTTTATTATTATAATCATATCTACCTTCAAACCCTTCCTCAAGTCAGGTGGTCTACACCTAAATCCTTTTCTTTACTAGATAGGACTACCCTAGTTATCAATAGGACTTTAAATTAGTTAATAAGTAAGGGGTTAAAAATAATAAAAGAGATCCTAAACGTCATAGACATGTTCAATAAGACAAAGGATAAAGTGATAGATACAAAAGTAATAGAGGGTTCCAATAGTGACATCTAAGTAGATCAGGTAGTAGGACCAATCATCTCACACAAGGAGAAGTAAAAATATAAGGATAAAAGGTTTTCTTCCAACACCCAAGTCCTAGTAACCCAACCACTTGACCAAGCACTACCAATTTAGATAGGGGACTTAACTACTATAACCCCTCCCATTTCGACCATCTAATATGTGCAACTAATTACTCCCCCATTTATCCCAATAGTACAAGTGATCCCTTTAGAATGATCCAATCAATTTAGTTGGTTATCCCAACTCCATCCTCACCTCCATCTTCCACAATCACTTCCATCTAATCCCTTATATCTATTAACACCCCATTAATCACCAACACCACCCAAAAATACATGGCTACCAATTCAATCATTTTGACTATAGTCCCACTATCGAACATAACCACTGGGTATATAAAAATTCCATATTAATCTTCCACCAAACTACCCACTAATTCTAATTTAGCCATTTTAACCACATTTCTAGATTATTTTTTTCCTTGGAAACCATCCTTTCACAAGATCCCTTATTACATCCACACATGCCTACCTCTCTATTTGTGCCACTTTCAGCTTCCACACACCTTGGAAGCACATAAACTCAACCCATCCAAGTATCCTACCTTTTTCCACTCTTAATTTGAACCAAAATCCTACTAAGGAGGTGGAGATAGAGAAGTCCACTAACACAATTATGTCTAGTCAACCCACCAATGGGGCAGAGATAGCCAAATCATTATCCAAAGACTCAATGGAAACATTAATAGTAGATACAACACTTGTTACAACAACTATTAGTGTGTAATTTTTAGTTATAGATTGATATGTAATAGTGGCCATTGGGACAAGACAAGATTCATTGGTATCCACTCTTAGTTGACTTACATAAATAATGTCCAAGAAGATGAAGCAAATGATATCTCCTAACACCCTAGAGTTTGGTCTATTAGAATCATAAATGACCAAAGAGAGGTCCCAATAGTATTCCTGACATCTCTTTTGATACATGGGAGAATTATGTGGAGATAGTAGTTACCCCACCTAATAAACATAAAGAATATTTAGAGGTGGGGGATATGAAGTGTCCAAGGTATACCTTGGTCATCCAATGAGAGAGGGACTAAAACATGATGTCCAAAAAAGCATAAGTTATCTCTTTGAGAAAATGGATAGTGAAAAGGTCACCAAGGATGAGTTGAAGAATAAGGTATAAAAATTGACAACTACCTTGAAGATGGTCATATACCTAGCACATCCTCTTGAACCAATCCAACTAACTCAATTTACCCATCAATTACCTGATAAAGAGAAATTTGATATAATGACATAGATTGACATAATGTGTAGAGCTACAAAGGATTGGTTTGAAGAACTAGTCACTAAAGGGAACATCGTGATAGGGTTGTCTATGGATTATTATAAAACACTAAAGTATGACCTTCAAATTCTAAAGATAGAAATAAAAAAAATATGAGGAAGAATTTTAAATGTTAAATCTCTACTCTCCCAACTCTCCCAAGTCATAATCGATTGAACAAATAGAGAGTGACATCCTCATGTCTGAAAAGATACCCATGAATCTTTTAGAGCATGATGAGTTGGAGAGGGTAGCCAAGTTCAAAGTTAGAATATTTAATGAAAGTATTGATATGTTTAAAAGTAAAATTGATAAGTCCATTGATGTAATATATAAAATTGAATATTCAATATGTAAATTTTCATGCAAGGCAATAGATTACCAAGATAAACCTCTTCCTATTTAGGTTATCTAAGATGAAATTAAGGAAGTTATTAAGAATGAGTCAACAAATGACACAATTTTCAGTTTGGATTCCATCTACCAATTTATCAAGTACCATAATACACATGATTAGATGGGAAAATATATACAAATATATACACCAGTAATCTTTACATACTTGGTCTTGATGAATAGTTCCTACAAAAAATATTTTGCAGCTTCAATGCTTACATTGATAAGATACAAGCGTAAAAGGACAAGCAATCCTCTAATGTCATTGTTGTTGATTAATTATTTAATTATGTGAGAATAATACATTCTGTAAAGTACAAATTTTATAAGATACATTGTAAAGTTACAAGTTGTAACTTTCAACTATCAATTTAACATATATTATCTTTAAGTTGAAAATGTGCTACCTATAGTTTTGAATTATCATCTCATCAAGTTTAAATTGAAAAAGTGCAACTTTTATTTTGCACTTTTCTTTTTGACAAGTTGATTGACTTAAAATTTATAAAATATCACATTGTAATTTACACATCACTTTTGTCAAGTGACTTATAATTTGAAAAAGTCTCAACTACAAATTACAATTTATGTTTTTCATGTTATGTTTTAAAATATTAAAATATTGAAAAAACCATTCATTTTTGTTAAAAATTTGACCAAGTCATGAAGTTTCATTTTGGTTCCCCATTTCTTGGTAAGATATTTATTCAACTAAGCTCAAGGATAGATGGTTCAAATGGAAAACGCCAAAAAAATTTGCATCCTTATTTGATACTTGGTAAAGTGCCCATTTGGTTCCAGAGTCCTCTTCTTCCTTCTACACCACCAAAGATGCCTCTTTAAGCTAAAATGAGGACATTTATATGAGCACTCATTGATTTATTACTCTAAGAGTAAGTGTATAAGTTTTTGACTTCTTATCTCTCAAGAGAGTAATTTTTTTTGTATAAATATGGGTCTCCTATGTATCCCATTGATCATTTTGGTGAGAGATAAATTTTTATACTTTTGAGAAGTTCATCTACATGTTGTAACCTAAATAATATCAATATACTAAAGTTTTGGCTTCCATATTTAGTGTCATCCTTATGTATGTATGGATTTTGTTATATGTTTGAATGATATACATATTATTTTAGTCATATAGGATCATTTTTGGTAATTATCTTACCCTTTTGAAATCTTGTTGAGAAAAATTTGAGAAAATTACTCCTTATTTGATAAAATGTCCAATATCACCTTTGATTGCATACTCATGTAAGATTGTGTTTCAAGATATTTTAGTATATTTATATTCAAACTATGTTCAATAAAATAAAGAAATAATTTCCACTAAAATCATTTGGTGCATCACCATTTCCAATTTTAAAACTCCTTCAAAACTCTTTTCCTTACAGGTTAAAACCCTAGTTACTAGCAAAGTCATAAAGAAGCTATAACTAGAAGTGAACTAGTCATGTATCAACTACACTAAGCTTAGTGAAAGGAATCTATCCTTCTCTATAGGTTCACATCAATTCACCAAGGTTCCAAAATTGGAGGCAATCCCATAATGTCATTAGATTACTATATACAACAACTCCTACAAAACATAGTGGGTGAAAAATCTAATTGATAGTTGTTTCACTAATTGAGTAAAGATTAAAACATGGCAATATCTAAATTAATATTTGACCTTGATGAAAAATATCTTAGAGGAGATGTGAATCCTAGTTGTTGAGATATTAATATGGTGATATGGTACTTATTTGAGAACAAAATAAACTAGGAATTTAGAAATATATTATACTTATATTTCACTAACACCTAAGGATGAAATAAATGATAATGTTTAATGAAATTAAATGGTTAAGGTTATAGTGTTACATGTCTAGATATTATAAAATATTCTTGAGTCATGATAGGATTATCCCTTTCTTAGATTAGTTAGTTAATTATGTCAAGATTATGTATCATGGAGAAGATGATCACTCATTCAAGTGGAGAACAACAATTCACCCTAATTCTAAGGAACAAATATGTAGGTTATGCTAGTTGAGTGGGGAATCAGGTCCCAGGTCTTATGATATATAAGGTTTGTCTTGTCATAATCATTAAGTTATGCTAATGATATTTTGAAGGGATCATAAATATAATAATTAAATAAAATATTTATGTTCAAATCTATGTCTTATATATAATTTACCCTATTTATATACATATTATAAACTAATTAATGTGGTATTATCTAATTATAATCTATACATAACACATTATTATATATTATGATAAGTGAATTAATTAAATAAAGTTTTAAATGTTTAAAAAATGAATTAATATTGCTTCACTTAAAAGGTGAAAGATTACTTCATGTGTTTAACTAAATCAATTACATTTCCTTAATGTTATAAATTGAATTAATACTTACATTACACATCACACTTAATATTTAAAATTTGTTGCTAGGTAATAATAATTATTTAAATTAATTAATTAAATAATCAATTATTTCTTACCATTTTTTACATGGATTTTCTTAGATGAAAATTTTGGGCATGAGATTTTGGTATTAGAGACATGTTTTAACACTGGGAGATATGGGATGTTTTTTAAGTTGGTTTTACCCTTCCCTAATTAATTTACATTCATAATGTGATTTAATTATGCCACACAATAATATCATGTATAACACAGGTGATGAGGTTCAATGAGAAATACCATTTAGACAACTAATCCTAATAAAAATAATCATGTATATCCTTTAAACTATGAAATGAGTGTTAGATGTTTGTAATAAAGGTTTCTATAAATGAGAGGGACATCATGGATAGCCTCGTTATAACATATGCAATGGTTAGAGAGGTTTGCATAGATACACATAAAGACTATTCATAGATCCTCCTACCATTGGGATCATACTAAACAATATGTGCATGTGAATGATAGACACCCTCCTCACCCTGATGATATTATTCATTCATTTGTGAGTAAGTGTGTAACTCAAAGGTAAAAAAATAAAGAAAAAAAACTCAATGACATGCACTAACTAAACTTATAATAACCATATACATAGGGTCACATATAAAAAATGAAGCCTTAAGATAAAAGGGACATCCACATGGGTACTTTTATTTCTTATGTTGTTATAAGACACTATGTATAGGAATGCCCATAAATATCCTTATCATTTAATTGAAAATTAGAGGTTATAGATGATTTTATATTGACCAATGAATAGAAATCATGCCTAATTTATTCCTCAATTGAGGATACATAAGATAGTTTCCTTGACAGAGATCATGTTACCCTAGATGGAGGCCATCATACAACAAGTATAAGATCATTGAAGGCAAGACCTAGAAGTATTTGAACTATAACATATGTTAGGCGTAATGTAAATAAAAATTTATAAACACACATAATATTTTTATTATACTCAAAGTACCTATATTATATTATATGGGAGGTAAAAATTTCCATTAATTTATATTTTGATTATTATGACAGATAATGTTAAGTTATATTAATAACTTCCTATATATATGATGTGTATGGTTACATAGCACATTACTTTAAGTAGTTATATAATTATTACCTACATTTTTATGTTGGATAATATATCCATAGTGTGAATTAAAACTTTAATTTATGTTGGTATTTAATTGACAAATAAAACTCATTTATGTGATACTTATGATACTTTTGATGCACTGAGATATTATGTGTGGATATTCACACTTAAAGATTCATAATTTAGATAGTAGTTTAGATTAATAATTTATTAATGATTTGATAATATAAAAAATATATGTATATATTAGTTATGGACATATATGATGACCACTTACCTCATATATATTGATAGTGTTCATGTTTCCATTATGTTATTATGTGATTGTATCCCTTATAACAATTGTTTATGGACCATTGTGCACTAGTGTTAGATAATGTATTCATATGTTTTCTAAATATTAGTGACATTACATGTATGTATATATGTGAAACTACTTATTTAATCCCTCACATTAATATTTATCTATGAATAACCTCTTGGACAAAGCTCATCCTCTCTAAAAATAACTATGTTGCTGTGTGATCATGATATATATGTTAATGTGTAAAAATTATAATTGTGTTATGTGGATAACATATACTATATGAATGTAAACGTAATTTTGGTTTACCTTGTGTATATAACACCCATGTTAAATTGGTGTGTAGTGTAATTCTCATCCTTGTAATTATGACCCATTATCATTCCCATATAGTTAAGCATTAATGAAAGTGTGGGTTTTAAGGGAGATGTAGAGATATTGTTCACACTAGTCTGAACTAGGTTACAAATAAGGAACCAAAGCTTCACATAGGTTGAAAAATAAATTGTACCATTTTTATGGGGTAACACCCTAAATATTTCATGAGACTACATCATGACATTTTTATGTATAATGGTCACTTTATGAACCATGCAAACCCACCACTCATCCCTTATTGGTTATTAGAAAGATAACCTTTGTGATGAGAAATCTATGTTGAGTGTTATCGACATTTTTTAGAGGTATAAGTGTTTAGCCCTTTTTGGAAATAAATGAAAAAGAGAATAAACTAATCAAATAAGGAATAGACTATTCTAAAATTACATTAGTTAAATAATCTATATTTGTAATATTCAATTACAATATTGAATTATGGAAATATGTTAAATATAACAAGTACATTTCCAAATTGAAATTGGATTTCTTAAACACAAAGAAGATATAATGCATATATTATTCATAAATGTATAGGAATATATAAAAATGTAGATGTAAAATGAGTCAAGATGATGATCAAGTATGATTCATTAAATTTTGGAAATCATCTCTTCTACAAATTATTATTAAAATTTGAACACTAGTATTGATGATTCTATCCTATTTGAGACACTTCTATGTGTACTAAATTACTTGTATTTTTATTTAAGTTCCACTTGTACCTATTAGGTATTATTATCACCTTATAGATTCTTTTTATGGATCACACAATAGGTTTTAGATATCATTTAGTAAATCAAATCCCTAAGTCCTTTGATTAGGAAATGTTATCTTAAAAAACATAGGTTAGTGGGCTCAAGTGAAGTTGAGTTAAATTTAAATACTACGCTATCAATGAGAACTACCTACATAGTCCTATAATATAAAGAGGGCCTGAGACTAATGTAGTACTGATGTAATTCTCCACCTTATGTGTGATTATGTGTGAATAATGGTGTAATAATCTATATGCGATTGCATGTAGTGATCTATCTTTTAAATTGATACATATTTATCATGGGCTGTTATTTGAATGATTTAGACCTTAATAAGACTGATCATATGGATAATATAGAAATAGGAAAGAATAGAGTATTATAATTTAGTTTTTCAAATGATATAACAAGTTTGATCGATCTTTTCTTGAAATTCCTAGATGGATAAATGAGTGGGATATGTTGTGTATTTATAACACACCATTATAAAATATCTCATGAGAGGTTTAATAAATAAAAATAGGTTGACTCATATGTATTGAAAGATTTGAAAATTACAGTGTTTGTAGGGTATAAACACTAGAATTAGACATCAAACACTAGTATCAATGTTAATGTCCTAGTCTAGATGGTTATGTCATAGAGGATAAATAAGTGTTAAAGATATGTTACTAATATTGTAAAATGTTTATCAAAATTTAAGCATACCCTAAGCTAAAAGTGATATAGGAAATCAAAATGTCAGGTTTGGACTATAAGATATGCATTTAGTCATAAAGAGATGGTGAATTCAAGCCTTGTTATAGTGGTAATGTCATAAAGTAAATGGTTAATGAATTAGTAATAATTAAATAGTGTACAAGATTATTTTATCATATAAAATCAAGATTTAGCATATACATTTTCTCCCCTTTTAATATAGTAATGCATGAAGATGAAATTACTATGTTAAATAAAATAAATGCACACTATTTTATGTATAACAAAACTTTATTTAAATTTAACCCTATTTAAATTTTTTGTTTATTTATATTAAATACAACCAATATAATTCTATTTTGTAATTAGTGTATATAATATAAAAATTGGAATAATTAATATGATTGAAATGAAAGAGACCAATGAAGAAGTACACTTATTTTTTGATGAAACCATGTTTCCCCTTGGTACTTTGATTTTGTAATGATGCTTCCTAGTTTAAAAATTAAAGTGAGGTTAAAAACTAAACCTTGAAGAAGTGAAGAGGTGAATTTTAAGATGATCATGCCCCCAATCTAGTGCAAGACCAAGTTGTTCCAAAGTCATCAAGAATATTGAATCTCAATCATATAACATAAGTATGTACATAATCTAGCCAATCTAATTAATCTTGACCAAGTCAAATGGTGTAATCATATCAACCTAAAAAAATAAGTAGTTTCAAGACTATTATGAGTGTTAAATATTGATTATATTATAAAAGGGAGCCAACTGTTGCAAATAGATAAACACTCAAACGATTCATCTTGGTAAGGTTAGTGCATATATAATATAAATGTGTATATGTAATTTGGTGATTTTTCATAGTTTATGAACCTATAATGTGTCTTAATATAAAATATGAGTCAACATATAACCTCAACTATGTAACTATGTATAATATTTATCATAAATCTGAAAAACTTTGTGCCAAATGTGTGAAAATCAATGATAAATCATGTCCCAAATGTATATCTAAATCATGTAAATTGTATCAAATTATAATTATTATTCCAACTAAATGTATGTGGAATCATGTCTATGTGACATTCCACCACTGATATGCCCCCTCACCTCCATTTTAAGGTGAGGGAAATTGTATTTGATAGTCACCTTATCTCAAAAGGATAAGATAACAATGCTATTTTTTTTATCAATTATGTAGTAAATAAGCATATGATAGAATCATGTCTAAGTATATGTATCACTTAATCTCAAAATATCCAAACATAATAATCCCTAATATGCATGAAATATATCATGGTAATTTCTATAAGTAATAATTATAAGCTCAATAATTTATTAAGCATAGAAACAAGAGCAATCAATGTCACACAAAATGGGTCTAAGGATACCTCAAATAAGGGGCATATTCAAATGCCACACACTCAAATGGGAGGACATGTTCAAATTTACACACACCAAATAAAATTACATTTAAGGCCATGGACCCAAAAAGTAAGGACCATGTTCAAAACAAAATAGAAAACATGAAGTACACTTAAATAAACCAAATGATATTATGAGTAAGTGAAATATAAAAAATAGCATAAACATGTCATACTAGTTCCTACATATATGTGTTAGTAAAATGTCATGTAACATATCATATCTAACACACCATGTAAGATATAAGCATGAGTGTATACATGTTTAAGCATTAGTATATAAGCTCAACATGATAGTGTAAAATGATCATAAAATAATATAACATTTGGGTAGAGGAAAGGTCCAACATATATATGTCCATGTATCATGGACATAATGCATGCTTATATCATAGTCAAGTACCCATGAAACATGTGTGTAAATAAATTATTTGTTATCTAATAACATAAATTAAACATGTGAATACTAAATATTTATGTTTTTTTATTTATATTAATGTTTTTATATTTTTTTAATTTTTTTTTAATTTTTATATAATGATAAAGCTATCTGATGATCTCATCCAAGGGATGCTTATAGATCAATTCAATCTCAAGATGAGATAAAACATACTGGTTAAATTGTTAAGGATCATGTATATGTGCCAAATCTAATTATGTGGAATCTATCAATCTTTGAATCATCAGACTTTATGGTCATGAAGTAGTATTAGAATATGTAGTTTTTATAACCCCACTAGGTTTAATTAAAATAATGGTAATTTATTTTTAAAATATAATTAATAATCAAATCATATTAATCATAATAGATTAGTTAATATGATATTTAACTAATGCATCTTTCATAATAGATCTATTAATATTCATTTAAATGATGATTAAATTAACAAAATCAATAGAATTAAAAATATAATCCATCACAAATATATAAGTGCTAAATTAATAACAACTCAGCCAATTGCTAAAAGTTAATACAATAATATTATACAATTAAGAGCAGCCAATCTACTTTTTATCAAGTAGAAAAATATAATGTTTTTACATTAGAGTATATATAATAGATATAAGGTTCCACATAACCAATGAGTGTACTTAAACTCATTATATGTAAATAAATGAAATCATGAGTAAGAATCTCTATCGATTTACTACTGGAGGAGAAGGAGAGCATCATCAAAGTGTTTTTCCATACTGACCATAGACCATAGATCCATAGCAGAATTCACAACTAAGGAATGGCCCTCCCTTCATGGATGAGTAGATGATAATGGTACATGTATTGAGAAGACAACTAAAACCCATGTGTCAGAAAATTCTAACTACATGTAGCATATCATAAATAATTTTTCTTCTAACATGACATCATGCATACATGTATATAATCAAATAGGTGAAATGATAACATTTAACTATAAGCATTACTTTGGCCAAAGTTTTCATATAGTTTAATGATCCATTAAATCAATCATAATCACACACATACACAATCAAATTTCATATAATCTAATTATTAAAAACACTAACTATATACATGAGAATTTGTGTCATGATAATAAGTATTAGCATCATTAATACCAGATTTCCAATCATCCATATACAATAATATCATGTATTTCTCATACATATTTATTATTTAATACCACATTAATTAAATATTTGAATATATAAATGGTCTCATGTTTAATAATAACTTATTTTCATTATACTATGTTCTAATATAACCAATGTTCATTTTCCATTAAGGAAATATTACATATGTAATTATTTTCTAACAATCATCATAATATCTAAGAATTTATCAATTCCTAACAAACATCCTATGTTTTTAGGCATTATAATTAAATAATGCATTTTAACAACTTCTAAGAAATAAAAAATAATAAATACAACATTTATTATTTTAATAAGTTGTTAATCAGTTCACTCATAATTAATAACTGAAACAACATATTAATAATTAATGATATAAACCCATTTTTCATATGAACAAAGTTATTCACTATAAACAAACATATATTCTTACATCAAATTATCTCCATAAACATGTATATTTAATACGTTCACTTATATCTATATACATTTAAAACCCTTTTGACATTTATAACCAGATGGCATTATATATATATATATATATAATCACTTAGATTTTTACACATGGGTTCACACACACACACACATATATTTATATATACATATACATAGACATGTGTGTGTGTGTATATATATATATATGTATATATGTGTGTGTATATATCTGTGTGTGTGTGTGTGTGTGTGTGTGTGTGTGTGTGTGTGTGTGTGTGTGTGTGTGTGTGTGTGTGTGTGTGTGTGTGTGTGTGTGTGTGTATGTATGTATGTATGTATGTATGTATATGAATATATGTATGTATATATATATATATATATATATATATATATATATATATATATATATATGTGTGTGTGTGTGTATATATATATATATATATATACACACACACATACATATATATACATACATATATTCATACATATATATATATATATACACATACACACACACACACACACACACATATATATATATGTATATATATGTATGTGTGTGTGTGTGTATATATATATATATATATATATATATATATGTATGTATGTATATGTATATGTATATGTATATATACACACACACACACACACACACACACACACACACACACACACACACACACACACATATATATATATCTATATATGTATGTACTCTTTGTACAAAATATTCTCATCTATATGTATAATCCATAGCTACTTATGTACATATATTCAAGTTATCTCATAACCTAGGTTTCCTACTAAAGAATATTAATTTATACTTAACCTAAATATTTAATATAGTTTAATAAACATCCAAAAATATTTATTTAACTATATTACTCACATTTAGAATAAAAGGAAACAATCTAGTTGATATCTAAGCTAAAAAACTTACACTTTCCTATATATTCTCAAAACTAGGTAACTGTACTAATTTTTATAATATTGAACAATCCATCAAAATATGCTTATGTTTACAAATCATACACTCTTAATAACAATTTTATTTAAAACACTTTTTATTTATATAACCCAATCGATTCATAAATACTAATTATGGCTTGAAATACTCAGACTATATATGAATTTCAAACCATGACCAATCACCATTACATAGTCAACCCATTTTAATATATTCATAAATAAATAAATATAAATTTATACTTAATCGACTCAAAATAATACATTCAATCATTTTATTACAACATTTATGATTTGACTCACAATTCATAATTAGTATGCTTATTTTATTCAATAAGTAGCCATGTTCACATAGTCAAATTCAAGACATTTATACATAGTCATCTCAACACATTACTAGTTATAAATGTTCAATTGACCATAATTCTTTTGTATATAATTGATATAAAGTACTTATACACATTCCAAATGTAGTAATTTATTTATTCACAAATAATTACAAATTTAATACAGAACTGAGTCAAATAATATCACTCAATAGTCCATTCAATAATATGTCAAAAGCAACTCAAAGTCCACATTTATTTAGTAAAAGAAAGTAACCAATGAATAAAAAATTTTGACTCTATCAACTCAAATACTTATACATAGCCTACATAACCTTATATTCAGTTAACAACTACCAAATTAGTTGATATATCACAAATATTTGTTCATGTAGTATAACAATAAAACACATAGCTACTTATTACTATAAATAATAAATACATAGCCAATAAATCTTAATGAATACCTCAATGACTTATTTCAAACTAAATAAAGCCTTGAAATATAAAATGATATCTCAAGATGTTTATAGAAATGGATATGTAATCAACACTTATTTATTTATACAAGGTTGTATATAAAGTTTGTATACATAGTCAATCACTAAAATTATACACACACTCAAATCTAAATCTAAATAAGTTAAAATACAAATTCAAAAGGCATCTAATCCAAAACCAAATTTATAAACCTAAGTCTAAAAATTTTCATAAGTCATATGGATAAAGGTACACACACAAGTATTTCACTATTTTATAATGAGTCAAGTAATACAAAGACCTCCATCTAAACACAATGACTCAAAGAAACATACTACCATTCCATTTTTTATGATGAATACAGTAAATATTTATACATTCAAACATTTATTCAAACCTCTAATCACATTAATGTATAATTTTTTTGTATCACTTAAATGTTTTAAGACTGGCATTATATAACACACATAGCCAAATAATATACCAATAAAGTAATTTTCATCCATGCCAAAACCCTCATAACCTAACACACACAACCATGTAACAAATCCAACACAAGTTTTTTATTTCACCATTAAACCCTATCATTTTATAATCAATGTATACACAAATTAAATCATTGATTAAATTATATGGGTGGAATTCCTCCTCCCACAAGACTGAAGTATTAATACATTTATGGGTTTTAAATAATATAACCCATTATTATTTTATAAACCCAAAACATAATTATTATATCATCTACATAATTTGAATACAAAATATTATGTAAAATTCAAAGACAAACCCTACATTTTAGTTCCTGAAGTAGTCTTTCTCCTTTCTCTATCAAAATGTTCCTTTCTTCATTCATTTTCTTCTATGTCATCCATGGATAACCCCAAACCCAAAACTCCAACCCATTTTATTATTTTTGTATTCCTTTGCATGCATTTTAAAATCCCTAAAATCATGGTGACCCATTCTCCATACCTATAAGAAAGTTTCACCACCAAGCTACAAATTCCTGGCATGTGTTCCAAATTTCCTAGCTCTACTACTAAACTAAAATACTTCTCCTCAATTTCCTCTAATTCATAGTGAAACCCTCATAGGTTACATGGTTTGAATGACCAAGCCACAAATCCAAATGATGGTTCTAGAGATTAGGGTTAACATCATAACAAGTCAATAAACATAATAATTATGTTTTTTAAATAATTCAAATGCCCATCCTTATCATTCAAACATTAATATAAATGTTACCTAAAACATTTAAATAATCCATGTAAACATTAGATAATTAAAACTTAAGTCCTCCTTGGTACCCCTTAGGTCTAAGTTAAACATATATTAATAAAATCCTTTTGTTCTATGTTTAAACATTCATTTTAATTCTTTGTCTTCTATTCATGTTATAACAATACTTATGTTTAATGTTTCAGCTACACGCTTGTAGGGTTATGCATACAAATATTTTAAGATAAATATGCACTTAAACATTTTGTAATGTTAACAACACTATAATCACAACAAATAGTCATAACTATTGATAATACTAAATAATATCTAACATTGATCTAAACCATATCAACACATCCAAACATAAATTAATCAAACATAGTAAAACTTAAAATAACCATGAATTATATTATGCTAAGTGGTGTGTGTTAGGTGTGTAACTAATGAAACTACAGTTTAAGTTGCTGAGAAGTGTAACACTTATCTTGATCAACATATTTTTTAACCTTGACCACTCAAAAAAGTTGATGTGTGTTATTTATCACTTATATTATATGGCCCTTCTTTGTAAGGTACGAGTGTTAAATATCTAAAACAAAAGGATGTTGTGTCACTACTAGCTCAAGAAGTGGTAGAGTGTAAGGATTGAGAAGTTACACATTTAAGACTGGGTACATACATAAGTATAGGGTCAAATCAAGAATAAATGTATTCTCACCAGCTACATATAGAATGGTGTAAGTACTATAGTATAAAGGCTTGATATTCTATTTTGGACCTTTAAATCATTAATTATAAATTTTTATCCAAACTTTATCACCAAATCAAAATGCATGAGGTTTTTTATGTGCATTGTGGCACTCATTATACTTTGCTTAGGTACAAGAGAGGATTTTCTAAACCTAATAATGAACATATTAAATGTTTCACAAAAACTTATGACCCTTATCCGCTTCCCATTATTATGTGCATAGCTCAATTCTAGTTGATGCACAATAGGATATGTCTAGAGGTGTCTAAGGTTAAAACCTAAGACATGTATAAAATGGACTATGACCTATAGAGTTACGGAGGGCTCTGTTGTAGCCATATTAAATGTAGAAGATATTTTCATCCTAAGTGTGAGCATGTGCATGGTTTTATATTATTAGAAGATGAACAAGTGTGTGATTGACCACTTTAGCTTTCCCATTTGTCTATGGATGAATATATGTCGACCAATCTAGCTACGTACCCATCTAGTCCCACAATTCTTGCCAAAAGTGACTTAAAAATCATGGTTCTTGATCAGAGACAATGGATTTTGGAAGCCCAAAATGAAAATAAACATGGTTGAAGAAGGCCTAAGTAGTGCCAAATATATTAATGTCTTTATTACAAGTTACCATGATATCCATGTTATAAAACCTATCCATTACAATGAACACAATGTCATCCTAGTGTCTCATTGTAGTAAACCTAATCATGACATCCATACATATATAATTACATGGTCTTGATGGAAATGATAGAGGTGTGTAAAATCCTATCTTCTTTTTTATGGTCTTGGTGATATAATAAGGAATGGAATACTTGATGTAGTTTTCCACATCTATGTACATATTCAACTAGTAAAAGTGGTACAACAATGTGTATAGAGTCTTTGTCACACTAAAGTGTCATGAGGTCTTGGTGAGTGTGCCTCCTAATTGACTTATTGGTGAGGTTTTCCATTAGGAACATTGAGATGTTTGAGCTTGTGGAGAATCAAGATAGATAGGTATAACTTCATAACTTGTTTTCCTTGTGTTAGGCTAGTGTAAGTTGTTATGAATTTGTTTTCAGTGAAGTAGAGGTATACCTAGTCTATGAAGTTATGGTTACACATGTCCAATGCCATGATAATAATGTGAATCAATAGTTGGCTGAAGAAAACTACTACCTTTTTATCCTTCCCATTATTGTGTTTGATCACTAGATGTAACTACTATAGATAATTCATCCATTTAATGTGTTACAAACTCTCTAGTTTATTCTACATCTCTAAAAAATGAAGTGACATATAATTTGAATAGACAAATATCTCCTTTCCCAAAATTTAAGGTCATCATTGCTTGATTAATTGCATAATAACATATAGTTATTTCTCATAGGTGGATTAAATTTGCACCATTTTGATGAATGTATTTGAGTGGTATGAAACCAAATGTCTATGATACATGATCACTACACGAAGTGCATAATTAGACACATTAGTGTGAATTTTGAAGGAATACATAATATTACACATTGTGATAATATGTACTATGTAGAGATATTTATTGAGTGCCTCAAAAGTGAACTATTATGCATGAGTACAATCAAACTTGGATTTTGCAAGTGTCATCTAGATGAGATCCCAAGATAAGTGCAATCAATTAAAGGAAAACATGTGATATAAGTTAGTAAGTCCAAAAAATCTCCTTAATTCTATGATATTTTATGGATTAGGACAATCTTGGATCACTTTTATCTTCTCCAAATTTGCATAGATTCTTATGTGATCGATGATGTATCCTATGTACTAGTTATTTAAAACACAAAATATACACTTTGATAATTTAGATTGCAACTTGTGTTGATGCAAGGTGTCTAAGATGTGTGAGATGTGCTCTAGGTTTTCTTCCCAAGTCTTTTGAATATGAAAATATCATCCAAGTAGATGATGTCAAAGGAGTTGAGGAAAAGCCTAAGTAGATCATCCATCAAGCACATGAATGTGATTGATATATTAGTTATGCCAAAAGGAATGATAAATAATTTAGACAAGCCTTCTTGTGTCTTAAATGTTGTCTTTTAGACATCTTTAGGATGGAATAGAACTTGATGGTAATGCGACTTCAATTTGGTCTTAGTGAAGTATTGAGCATCTTTAAGCTAGTCTAAGAGGTTGTTAATGCATGGTAGTGGGTACTGATTCTTCAACATTATCTTGTTGAATGTGCGATAGTCTATGAAAATTTGATAAGACTTGTTCTTCTTGGATATGAGGACTATTATACTTTCATAAGGAGAAGAGTTAGGCATGATATTATCCTGGTCAATGAGATATTATATCTAGAATCATATTTTGTCATTCTCCCAAACTAATCTATAATATAAGGGGCTATTCAAAAGAGGAGATCCAAGGAATAAATTGATGTGGTCTTTACTACATAGTGTGTTATAAGGCCATTAAACTCTACAAATACTTCACTATGATGATCTAATAACTTATCAAGTTATTTCTACTATAATGTTGTGTGAGTGATACACACTACTAGATTATGCTTTATCATTTATTGCATAGGTGTGTCAAGTAAGACCATGAGCAACATGAAATTATATGTATGTTAGACAAGTTTATAACATTGTTTGGAAAATACTAAAGTGACTTTGGTTATGGGAGTTGACTCAAAAAGGTGTTAAAAATGATATTTAGCATTAATAATCCAAAATTATGTCTTAGCTTGATATATAGCTTCACCCTTGTATAGATGCATTATTACCAGTAATATGTCATAGACATATAGAGGTCTGATGTCACAAGTGATGTTATACTCCATAATCTTGAATTTTTACTCTAAATTTCATTATCACCATACCTATATATCCATCCCTTATTACATCCACCCTAGAGAATATTGATTAGGGTACATAGAAGTGGTAAGACCAAGGCATTGAGCTATTGATTTTTCAATGATGTTATTCTAACTACCACTATTGATGATGATGTGGATAGGTTAATCCTTTACCTATAACTTGGTGTGGAAGAGATGTTCACATTATTTAGATATGCTGATTATAATGGTTTTAGTTCTTAGACAAGAGGCATCTATGTCAGTGTTATCCATTGGTATGGGTCTTGATGTATATTATGTGAGAAAGGGATGTTGAACATGACATTTAGAGTCATTATGGGTGGATGAGCAATGGAGATGGTACCATTTATCACTAGATTTTGTATTTATTTCATCTGAAGTAGAAGGTGTAGCCTTAAAGTGATATATAGTATTTTGAGGTTGCTAATTTTTGGAAGAAGTTTTGTACTTATATATAAAAATATATTATGTGTATTTGTGCAAGGGATGGGCCTTGCACACTACTTTGGATGAGGAGGTGGAACGTTACTTCATATTTTCCTTGACTTTGATCTTGGTGAAATTATGATAGGCTTGTCCTAAAATATAAGAAGTCAAGTGCTCTAACTTCACATAAATATAAGATGAAAGTCTACTAATGTACTTCAACATCCTATGTTATTCACTCTAGTTCTCTTACATGCGTTTAGAGTAGTTACGGAATGTGTTGGTGTATCTTACACTGATTGATCCTTCTATTAGAATAGTTATTGGAGCTTGATGTATTCATACTCAAAGTTTTATATAGGGTAGTATTCCTGCTTTAACATGTTTACAAAAGTCTTTCATGATTCGATTGGAATGAATTCTTGTACACACTATGCATTGAATGTCTCCCACCAATGAATAATTAGAATGGACATATTCAACAATGTCAATGTGATTTTATCAAAAATGGTAAATAATTATATGGATAAGTATGTCTCCTATTATTGAATCCAAACATCCATTGCTTTGGTATAAATTTTTCCTTCAAATAGAGGGATGTCAAGATTAACTTATACTTTGAATGGGGTTTATTGTTGAAACTATCATGGAGGATACCATTGAGATGGATGGGAAGATATTGGGTTGAGTTACTATTGAGGTCAACATACCTCCATTTCTAAAAAATAGGGACCCATGTGCATTAATGTGAACCTTAACACTGAAATCTTGATATTCTACAAATTATTAGAATGTGAAGATCATCTACACCTGATAAATTAAACCTATTATTCATGGTTTTTATTTAACATCACCTAAGGTTGATAATAGTTTGCCTTCATTTCTTAATTTCTAGGTTTCATGGAGCTCTTATTAATGGACCATGTTAGTATTTTCATAGTTTTATCCTCATTCAGGCTTTTACTAACCTTTTAACTATGAGAACTCATAGTTGCATTCACATTTTATAGCTCCCATTCAGAAGCCTAACTTAAACCTTTAGTTTAAATTCAAATTTGGTAGGAATATTTTAAAATTTTGATTTAGACTTAAGCCTAATTTTATCCTAAGGCTTGGTTGTGTTTTTTTAACACAGCTGAACCTTAGCCTCAAATCATGCTTGGTCCCTTTATGTTTCCCCCTTTTATTCCCATTATTTTAATAAATTTTAAAATTCAAGTGTCCAAGGTATTTTATCTTCCTAACTTGGCCCTGTCATATCACATGGTCCTCTTTGTTACATATTTAGCCTAAATTCTTAGTCTTAAGTCCTGTTCATGTTTATTAACATGAATGAGACCTTCATCTTAAAAATTTATCCTAAGTTATTATGTCGACCCAAGCCCTAACTTAATCATTTTTTCTCCTTGCAGGACTAATGACTCTCACTTCATCATGGAGGATGATCAGATAGAGTGAAGGAGACCTAATAGATCTAAAGCTTTGATCAATTAGACCAATATTTCATGAACCCATGGATCATGATCAATGATCCATGTGTATGCGGGATCAAAGATCAAATGATGTGTAATCATCATTAGGGTTAAAGGGCCCCCCTTATTACCAAACATAGACTTAGCCTAATTTTCACCCCAAGGTCTCATTGTATTTATTAATATAATAACACCTTAAGATAAGACTTATGTTATAGATTTAATATTTTAAAAGATCCAATCATGCAAAAGTATCTAGGATCATGATAAATACCCCATAATTTCTTGAGAAAATTGATCTGATGGAGTGAACATAATGTTGAAATGTCAAAGGCCTAAGGTAGCCCCATGAGGATGAAAAGTGTCACCATCTCGAGGACCCAGATCTTGATCGTTGCTATGTGGACCCTTTTAAGGGTCAAATAGAGTCAAAATTTGAGGCCCATGGAGTATCCACATGGTATTCTTATGACTGAGATTAGTTTTAAAAGGACCCAATGCATTGAAACTTATACTTAACCTAAGTTTTTACCCTGAGGATTATTGTATTATTTAAATATAATAAAGCTTAGGCTAAAACCTTTGGTTATAACTATAATATTTAGAGGAACCCATTTATTATGCTTTAAATAATTAGGATTTCATGTAGTCTACTTTTCATATGCATTGATCTATGAGATAACTTGATCCTCTTCATGATTGCAGGGACCAATTTTATACATCTACCCAAATCCTAATCAATGGTCTATGTTTGATTGGGACTTAATTATCAGATGACACATATTAAATCCATGATCTATGGACCTATGAACTTCATGAACTTAAATTTGATGTTCTAATGAATGTCATTTGATGCTCACAAGGTCATCAAATTTAAGATCATTGATTATTTTTCTTAGATATAAGGATATGCTTCAAAACATTTATAAAATCTTATTAATTGCATTACAATTCAATGGGACTCCCCCCTTTCTGGGAAATAAAAACTTAGGGTCTTTTAACTTTAATGATAAAATGATCTTGTGGTCTAATATGCAATAGACATAATCTAAGTCCTTATCCTAAGTTCCCAATTATATTTATTAACATAATAAACTTTAGGCTAAATACTTGTATTATGTTTTAATTCAACAAGAAGTCCTTATGCCTTAAAACTTAGCTTAAAATTTTAACCTAAATTTTTATCATGTATATCAACATGATAAAACCTTAGGTTAAATATTTACACTAAGTCCACTTATTATTCAGGTCCCTTTTATATGTTCTCTAAAACTTAGCTTAAAATTTTTTAAGCCTAAGGTTTATGTCATATTTATCAACATGAAATAAACTTTAGCCTAAGTCCCTTCCTATGTCCTGATGCTAATTAAAGTGCATTTACTTTATAGAATCGATGACATACACTTCATCATAATGACCAATCAGATAGAGTGAAGAAGGTTAAACAAATATAAATCCTTGATCTATCAAACCAATGGTATGCATCTACTTAGATAATAATCAATGGTCTATGCTTTATCATCAGAGATGATTAGATGGATTGAAATTGATATAGACTATTCAGTAAGACCTTGAAGGCTTGCCATATTGGCATGTGGCAAGTGCATCTTCACTGATAGATTGCAGAGTCTAGAAAGCCTGCAAAGGTGTTAAGTGGCACAACCATGAGGCCTAACACAAAGACAAAAAATGACATGTAAGCCTTAATATCATGATCAATGGTCTACATTGATCCATGACCAAAAATCTAATGGCATGAAGCAAAATAAGGATTTAAAATATAATGGCTAGTTCCTTTAAATCATTTATGACAAATGCCATAAATTTTGCCAAATAGATGCCACATAGGTTCCACATAATCACAAAGTGACAAAATTGAAGATTTTGTGACCATGAAAAGGAAAAAGTATAAAGTCAATGGTCTAAATCAAATCTAAGGCATGAATTAGCCTAAGTCTGAGCTACCATCACCATTAAAGCTACAAACTATCCCTAACCTCCACAAAAATCCCTAATTTGAACTCAAATCAATCACAATCGAGTAAGGAAGAGTTCAATTATCATCTAAGCAAGAACAAACTAATTTAGAGACTATTTGAAGACTATTAGTGATAAATGTTTAAGCTCCATAGTCGTGGTAGGTCAGAGGCAACAAAGGGATGACAAAAATTTGTATTTAGATTTAGACAATGAGGGAATAATATTCAAGGATACTGACTTTGATACTACACCATTGAACATAGGGAATAAAAGCTAGTCTGAGCTTTATTGGAATATTTAGGAGATGCAAGACATTACAATAGAGGGAAAAAATAATCTTATGACCCTTCAGAGATACAATGACTTAGTCTCTATCTAGGTGACCAATCTCCACTATGCAATTAAAAAACTTGAGGTATTGCACTACATCGATGTTATTACCATGATTTTCATTGATTGTAAAATTGACAAAGATTGATTAGTTCATGAATGTACTTTGAAAAATGTGTCATATATTTCCCACCTCACTTTTGAAATTTACTAAAAACTAGGCAAGCCCTAGGTAGACTTACCTATAATTAGAGCATGGACTAATAAGCATGACTTGAACAATATCCTTGCCCCATAGCTACTTACTATAACCCATGTAATTGAAGACCCTATCAAGAAGATCCCAATTACCCAATTCAAATAAGTGATGAAAATAATCATGAACTTATTAAATATGTTTTATGAATCCCCTTCCACCACACATGTTAATAAGATATGGGTGACCTATGTATACTTCATGGTAGAGAAGGGACTCACACCCCCAATTGGTGACATGATTACCATTTGTATAAAAAAATAGTTAATAAATCTAGTTAATAAGTATGTAGAGTTAATGGGGGACATTTGATTATAATAAAATTACATAATGATAAGAATAGAAGGTAGACTAGCTCAACCCCTCAAACTACTAGTCCATATGCTAGCCAAATTGGCAAAACAAGAAATTGTATACCAACTCTTCAATGGTATAAATGGTGTGTGAAAGTAAAAATGGAAATGACTCCACCCCTTCCCTTTGAACATCATTAGAACTATAATATAAAATTGGGATCATGTGAATGTCATCTCCAAGAATAGATACTCCTTCAACTTACAATTGGATGAACTGAGGTAATAAGACCCTCATAATATGGTCACTAGACAATTGAAGTCAAAAACAATGAATTACCCCTATGAGCATAGACTCGGTGTTTATGACATGATGTATATTTCGGCCACCAATTTCATAGAGGTGTTTTCTAGGTTAAATAAACATGATATTAAGCTTGAGGATAGGTTGGTTAGGGATGAGAAGCCTCCTAGTGAGATTTGGCAGATAGGACCCCTGTAATACCACTTATTGATTGCACCTTTTTCTAGGCCCCCTCTAAAGAAACCACTACAACAAACTCAAACACAAGGACCTAGGAAAGATAAATTTTAAGAGAGACTTAGGGAAAGACCATCATTCTTAGCTTACCCTAATATACCAAAATCCCCAATAGAGTATATCAACATGATTATACTGGCTCCTGATGAGATAATGGAAGATGCACTTAAGGTACTTGTTGAGGCATATGGATCAGGGGAAGAATAACAAGTTGAGGAAACTTAAGCCTGAGTTAAGGAAGTAGGACAAGAAAAGGGGAAGAAAATTGCAATGAACTTGGTTCTAGTTGCACCCCTCAAGAGGAAGGCTGAGTTGACATTAGTCCTAGTTACAAAGAAGAAGCCAAGGTTAAAATTCACTCATACTTTGAGTGAGATTAACATATTCAATGATGAGAATCCCATCCATGGGCCAATCATCCATCAATGATTCATTTATGGGAATATTCAAAAGATTCTAACATTGTAGCATTCATGGGCCATGACTCAGATAGTTAACATCACTATCTGTGATGAGTTAAAGCCGTGGATAGTGACTTTAATGGAGGAAGAGGAAAGGAGGATGACCACCATAGGAGGGTCAAGTAGTATTTAGATAGATACACTTGGAGCCTTAGGTAGCACATAGATGGAGGTCCTAGAAACTCCAAAGATCATAAAGTCAACAATAAGTGTGTAATTTAATCCAGAGATAACATGCTTAGAGAGGGTAATAATAAAGAAGACCATGGTTGAGAGTGAGGAGTTCACCTTTCAAAAAGTTGAACCTTTTATGGTATTAAATTTAGTAGGAGGTCAGGGACCTGATGAGCACCTAATTCATGAAGAAGACATATTTAGACATGTTTATGCATATTTAGACCAACTAAAATTAGGCATAAAAGGTCTATATTAGAAGATAGAGAACTTGGAAAAGCAAAAGGAGAATTTTAAAACATAGGTGGTCTTGTCCATTTAAAAGGAGATGATAAAGATGTTTGAGGCATCCTTTTATGATATGTTAAATTCCTTAAAGGACATGAATTTAAGGTAGATTCCTTTAGCTCACCTAGATGAAGTAACCAAGGGCTTGATAGCCCAACGGTAGAATTCAAAAGACAAAATCAAGGAACTCATCATCATACTAGTTAAGGATATGATCCCTAGATTAAAAATCATCAACCTTTCCCACTTGAATACTATTATGGGAATAAATTTTCATATGTTTTAAGGATTAACCACATTTTTAAGGAACTTAGAGAAGATCTTGAGGGATCTTGAATAATTGATAAGTAGAATTGAATAACTTCTTGGAACCATGCTTGTCATTCCCTCCACACTTGGCTCCATGGGCATCATTACTAATGATGAGTATAATCATAGGGTCACTTTGGTTATGTAAGAGGTTAGGTTAAAGATTATATGCTATTCTATATGTGATAACAATAGATTCATGGGCATGCTCATAATTACAGAGGAGAATATTGTTGAGGCAAGGAGTATCAAAGAAGAAATGGCTAGGAATGATAAAGATTTTGGTGAATTGGTAGACTAGGAGGATGAGTACCTCTTAGAGCTAGCTATAAACTTAAAGTTTTTTATGAACAAAATCACAAAGCCATTAATATCCTTTAATAACAATAGTGTAGTTTTTCACCACAAGGCCCACCTAAATAGCTAACAATATTTCACTTTATAAGAAACATTGTAATATTTAAAAGTAGAAATTTCTTTTTGTAAAGGCATGTGCAAGTTTGTTATCACATTTACCTATAGGTTAGTTTTCTTTGAAAAAGGGAATGTATTCTAAAACTTTGTAACAAGGACAAATATTCTTATCTCTTATACATTGTAATCTCATGACTGATCGGTGTACTATCTTAGTCTTATATAAAAGGCATTATTTCCATTTTTGTAAGGAGAGAGTTTTTAGAGTAAAACTATTTTGTATACTTAGATCAATTAATACAAGCAAGTAATACTAATAATTTTATCTAAATTTGTTTGTGTCAATTTCTATATGGCTTCTTTCTCATTTACCTACTTTGATGTCTAAATTTGAATGGTTCTCATTGATTGTTGATATGCATATGTGAATGTAGAGTTGTTAACTTGTACTTATGTTAAGTTAATTTGAAGATCTTAGGTTCATTTCATTTCTATTAATTCCCTTTTATATTTTTTAATTCAATTTGCTTATAGAGTAAATATTTAAATTGAATCTAGTTTCTTATTTGCATTGTTCTATCCTTTCTTTAGAAAATCACCTAATACATGGTAAGATCTATGCTAAAGTTATTTCATGTCATGTATTGGTTTGAATGTATGTCTTGAAAAAATATAAACCTTGAAATAATATTTGGATTGAAAATTAGAACATCTTCTCTCTACCCTACCCTTCCTTTTGCTTCTTTTTTATCAAATCACTCTAGTTTAAGCTTCACTATAAATATTCATTTAGATTAAGATTTAGTTTAGAATTTAATCAAACTCACTGATAATAGCATAGATATCTTGTATTTCACTAAATTTGGCCATGGTGGCTCCTAACCACCAATAAATATAAATATTGTGGAACATTTTGTTGCTTTGTTGCTATTTCACCATAGGTAACTAGATTACCATAACCTACTACTCGTGCTTTGATGTCCCTATATTCTAAAATGAGGAGTGTTATTTTTCACACTAAGAGCACCTATGATACATCTAGAGGCAACAATAGGCAAGGACTTTTATATCACTATAAGGAGGGTTATATTTGAGAATTTATAGGATCTTTGATAATTTTAGTGTGTTTTGATCTAAGATTGGTGTTATCTTTACACATTTGCATAGTTTTTTGCTCAAAAGTGTAAAGATCACCGATATTTGTGGTTTATAACTCATCTTTGTGCTTTCTTTATATAAATATCAGAAGTCTTTAAGGATAGACGTGTAATTATGGTAAATATAGCTTGAAATATGAACATTCAGAGTATTTGAGGTTATAATAGCTTGTTTTGATCAAAGATTGTTTGATCTTTTACAAATCTAAGTTTATTTGAGTTTAGAACTGTAAAGATTGATCATAATTACATAATTGGATGCATATTTGATGGTAGCTTAGTTAAAGGTTGACATTATTAATTGTTCTTTGCATGAATATTTACAAAACTTACTTAATGTATATGTCTAATCCTTATTTCTCATAAAGGTTTATTTAATGCATCATATTTCAAATAGGATTAAAATTCCTCAAGCTAGAATTACCAAGAATTTGGATAAGATCACATTCAAAAATAAGAAAACCTCTATTGGAACTAGACATCCATAAGAGGGTCAGATGAGATAAAGGTAGACATAGGGATTTGAAGTCTTTACCAACTACACCACTCCAAGGTACTCCTACAATACCACTTAGGATGAGTTCAATGACATTTTCATTAATCAGTTTAGCAAAATAATCAAATCTTGTGTCCTATACCATAAATTTACCACCCTCAAATGGGATGCTAATAAACCTATAAGATCTTTTAATGATAGGTTCTAGAATATGTGCAAAAAAACCATTAACCCTTATAAACCTAATCAGGCATTAGCCTTGGAATCTACAAAGATACTCTTGAGCCCATGACTTAAATATTCATAAAGAGAACTATATGTCCTATGAGCTCACTATATTTAGCCTATGTTGAGGCTATGATCATTAATGACCAAATTAAACCTCAAGGTTAAATGTCCTACTCCATTCCCAATGTCAATCCACATATGCCTACCTTGAATGTGTTTCCTAATAACAACCAGAATGTACCTGTTCTCAACCAACTCCTAAATCTAAACTAATTAATTCTAAGACATGCTAATGTTAACCAAAATTTTGGGTTCTTGAATCACCCTATTATAAATGGATTTAATGTAAATGATCGAATGGATTTGGTACTAGCCACTAGTACTAGTAATAACTAGGTTCATAATTTAGAAACCCCCAAAAATGAGAATGAGTCCATCTTGAAAAATGGTCCAAAATTTGAGAACTAACTTCCTTTAGCTACAAAAACAAGTTGTTTATAATGGATAAAATTTTAATAAGAACTTCTCTTTCCAAATATTCAATAGGCCCAATAATATGTTTAATAATGATAGTTTCCACAACAATAAGAATAGTGAAACATTTTCTAAAGAGAAGACTATGGATATTAATCTTATTCATATTACTTTGCTTGATTATTTTAGATTACATTATAATACTAATCATGGTGAGATTTATTTTATTGAATTCTAAAAATCCTTTGAGTAATTTCATGAAGATTTGAACACTTTTGTAGTAGTACATGTTGACCAAATTTGACTTTTAGGCCAAATTGGGGCACCCCTAGGTAAAAACTTGAGTTTAAAGAATTTTATAGGATTTAATATATTTTCATGGGTGTATTATAGGTTAATTTATGTCAATTAATGTTATATTGGCTTTGGTCAATTAGTTTTTATGTCCATTTATCATTTTGAGTCATTTTAGGGGACAAAAAGGGTATATTTAATACTTTATATAGGTTTCTTGGAAAATTTGAAGGTTTTAAAAGGTGATTTCATGTCCCATGTTTCCTTATAAGTCTGAAACAACTATCATTAATTTAAATATGGTAGGTTTTTTAGAGAAAAGTTAGTTTTCTTAAAGAAAAGGAAGAAAATGGCATTTGTACAATCTCCTTGGGAAGTGTGCCAATTGGAAAAGGTTTAAATGTGACTCCTAATCTTCCCCAAAATAATTTAAATTATTTAATTTAATTTTAAGTGTCATTTATTTATGAAAACTAGATTTCTCCATTTTGGCTTTCATAGACATGCAAAAAAGACTTTTAGGTTTTTGCTTCGTACATCCAATAGCAAAGGTCTCAGCTCAAATGATTTTGGGAGGTTATTATAAACTCATATTAATTTATTTAAATATAATTATCTTGATTAATGATAATATTTTATTTATGAACCATGAGTTTGAAGTTAGCCTTTCAAATCTGCTTGGTAATCTATGCAGTCTATGGGTTTTGGCTTAGTTTGGAGAATTTCATATGAACCAATTGCTAAGGTTGGTTATAGATTATTTTATATTTATTATATAATGGTAATAATTCTTTTTTTCATGTTTTATGGTTTTTTGATGAGATAATAACCTCAAACTTATAGACTGGTCTCTTTTGAGTGCAATGGGCAATTTTCACCATTTTCAAGAACTTTGCATTTATCCATGGTTTCAAAAATTTGTGTTAAGTTCATTTTATTTTTTTAAAATTTATATTTATTCATCCTTCACATTTAATTTCCATTATTCAAATCAATCCTCATGAGTGCAATCATAGAACACATACAACTAGTCTGCCATATGACTATCATACCAGTCAGTTGAGTACCTTTAGGGAGTTTTCAGCATTCAAAATGAAGTGTAAAACAATTATTAATATTTAAAACAATTTTATGTTACATTTTATCATAAAAAAAAGTTAAATCATCTAATAGGTGATAGTTCCCTTGGACACATGAACTTTCTACCCAAAAACTACTTGCAAGTAGCTTAGTGTGCACCTACAGGTGCTCTTATAGAGAATTTATTGATGATAGGGGTATTTATATATAATAATGATATTTATTGGATAATATTATATTTTGAAGTTTTGAGATGAGAACACAACTCATAAAGTGGTCAAAATAATATAAATGTTCCATCCTCACATCTATTGCATACATTTGCAAATAGTCACTTATAGGTGGCTTAAATAGAGGACTGAGATATTCAATAGAGTGTTAAAGTATGTGATGGGGATAAGGACCCTTTCATGTTAAAATTACCATGATAAATCCATCCAAGGTGTTTTATGGATAGATAGAGTTGAGGGCCACTCCAAGGGGATGATGACTGAGTTTCAAGCCTCTAATCCCCAAATTGACAAAATAGAAGCCCCAAGGATTTTTGTAGGTACCCAATAATATGTTTGAGAGCAATAATAATGAATTTGATATGTGATTTTGATAGTTTATAACATGGATAAGGTGTGTACCAGAAATGGAGGGTAAAAAATAGGTGGAAAGAGGTTGTTTAAGAAATTGAAGTTCCTCTTTAAGACATTGAGATCTTTCAATGTAGTCTACAGTTGTTTTTTTACCTCTAGAGTGACTGTAACACCAAATGTTTCAAATTGATCTTTGTCACCATGTATTACAGTCATACCATGCATGATTATGGGAAATTTCATGATCAAAAGGATTTTTAAAACATTTTACCATGTGTTTATGACTTGAGTACCATAGTAACCTTACACTCTATACATTGAGGAAAAGGAAACCTACAACAGGGTATAGCTAATAGTGACCCTAAAATTGATGCCCTTTTAGTGTAATAAGACTATAAAAGGTAAATTATAGTTCAATTATATAAATTTTAACCTCAAAGGATTTAAAATAGGTATACACATATCATGAACAAGATCAGTTGAGGGTAATGCACCTATATGTAGAGTCTTTTAGGTAGGAAACATAGTCAAAAGAGCTTTAAACAGTTAGATAGGTCTATAAGTGGATTTATTTGTTTTCAAAAAAGGTAAAATGACTCAAATAATATGGATAAAGGATAAAACTTAGATACATTCCAAAACACCATTCTCACCTACAAGTGTCCAACATTTGTTGGCCATTCACCTACAACAAGGTCTTAAGGGAAAAGTGTCTTAGTCTGAGGAAAGAGGAATTTGGGTTTCAATGAAACATGGAAGTAATTTATAAATGAAACACATGTTATATTACCTAAAATGTGTTAAATGGAGTCTTTCCAATATCATTACCAACCTTAACTGGTCCCATACTCATCTATAGGTAGGGGTGTCTTAGTTGCAAGTAATGGAGGGCTTAAGTGTGACCAAAGGTGAAAGTTGAAGGCCAAATGAGAAGTTAGACCTGATAAAATATATTATTATCATGAAAATTAGTATATTATTAGACCCAATATTCTCTAATCATGGTGTAATAGGAATACTAAGAACCCATAAATCCCTATCTAGATTTTATAGTCAGGTTATGACTGTTAGACAGTGACGTAGGAAAGGGGTTTTTGATGGTGTTTAACCACCTAAAATAAGTGAAAAACTCATATATAAATCTTATTACCCCAAATTAAATTTCAAAAAGAGTCCTTCACAACATGGAAAAGATAGAGAGGAACATAGACACCTATAGGCATCACCCTAAAAGCAAGCACGCTAAAAACATGTACACAGTCCTGGGAGTTAAACATGTGTATGGAGGAAAATGTAAAAGTAGTAGTATAAATAAACCTAGTACATAATCATCATGATTTTAATTTCATAATGAAGCCATTAAAAATTAAATCAAGTAGGAAAATACCTTCTCAAATATAAAACTCAATCCATACCAAAGAACCGTGTATACAATCTATCTTTTCCACAAGTCTATCTTGGATTTTAAAGTATTTGATTGATAAAATCACCAAAAAAAAGGATAAAAAATTGTACAAATAACATTTATGAGTCTAATAATCTCATATAATGGATATTTTATTTGAGAGAATAGGGTAAGTACCCCCTATTTTGTCTTAGATAGGGGGTACTTCCCCTCATACATTGACTAGTAGGTTTAGATTGAAAGTGTGGAAATATAAGACCAAGGGATATTTTAGACAATTAAAAAAAACTTGTCAATATGGAAAACACCTGGGTCAAGCATTAAACATATTATAGATGGGATAGTTATGATGGGATGACCTAGACCCCAAAGTTGCACTCAGACCTGTCAAACAAGGTTTAGGTCTAGTGCCAAATGAGGAGGTCTTTTATACTTCTAGTCTTGGATATGCCTTATAGTTTATCAAAACATTTTTTTGGGGAATTTTATGATGTGTTTGAGCTACTTTGATGTAGGGAGGACCATAATAAATCATTTTGAGCCCTAAGCTGTAGTTAAGCGTACTAGGCAAGGATCAATCCTAATGTCCAAAGAGAAGGTCTTTCACAATTTTGTCATTATATATAAATTAAAACCTATTAAATCATATTTATGGGGTAAAATTATGTGTCCATGATTCTATAAATTAGATAAAACATCAAGAGATCCATTTTTGACTCAATGACAAACTCAAGCTTGTGGAAATAAAGAAAAGAGCTCGATAGGACATGTTTGGACACTCATATATTTCATGAGGCCTTGAATGGTAATATAAGAGGTTTAGGTAAGCTATAAGGGGTCTTGAGAAATGATTTAGTGAATTTTTTTTGAAGGATAGACATATAAAATTTATGAACTGACCTTAAGACAAAAATAGGCCTAAAACCCTTGCAAACCCTCAATTAGGAATAATTTAAAGAAATGGAGTTGAATATATTATAAAATGGAATATTTTTATCTTAAAAACTATTTGAGGTTTTATAGGACTCCCTTATGCTCCATCACATGCCATCTAGTTTTATGTACCTATACGAATGGGTGCTTTTTCTCACTATTTTGTATGTTTTACATATTCTATAAGGAGTCTGAGCATGAAACCAAATTTAGGAGGAATATATATATATATATATATATATATATATATATATATATATATATATATATATATATATATATACTTTGGATAACCCATCATGTAAATTTAATAATAAAAATAATCTCCTAATTGCCTCAACCAAGTTATTCAACTCAACCAATCAAACTGGCCTAATGGACAAGCTAGGGAGAAGTGTGAAAACTTTAGGTGGATAGATTTTTAAGGTTTACTTTATGAATTTAAGACCATGGATGGAATTGAAACATGTAAATAAATATATTTTATTGATTTTAATTATAAAATAATCTCTTTTTTTAAGCCAAGTGTGTGGGGTGCATGGAAGAGCAATTTTTTGGATAGTAGATGATGATGGCTCACTTTTAGAGGTTTCTAGAGGACCAAAAATGTAACCAATGCATGGAAAGGAATGTTTTATATCCTCACCTTAAATTAAAATAATTATACCTGATCCTAATTAGTTACAAATCATTCAAATAGGTCTAAATCATGAAGGCATTTTTTTGAGCTAGAATGAGAAGTTTCTTACCACTTTCATGAAGTTTATGCCTTGAATTGAAACTTGTGCTTATATAAATTGAATGGTTAATCACATATCCTTATCATATTCATAATAAAATACTTATATAAACTTGAAAAGTGTCTTTATGACCCTTGGAATTCTCTCCTCTTCTCTCTCTTTCTCACAAGTTCTATAAGAACTAGCCATTTTGGCATTGTATTGGATGTTCCACCTAAGTATGGTAAATCCCTACTCATTTATATACCTTTTGATAAATAAAATTACTAAGTGTTATATATTCCATGAATTTTAATAGTTTTATTTACTTTAATGTTTAATTTTCCTAGTGAAGACTATGGATTCCTTATCAAGTTGTCACACTCTCTCACTTATTTGTAGCTTTTTCTTGTAGGGCATGTGATGTGTTCCAAGAAATTACAAAGTTAAGTGAGTTATTATCTTAATCATTTCCATTAAATCAATATTTTATAGTCTTTCTATATTTTCACATTCATCCATAACCCCACAATGTAACATTAATGCAAGAAGATATAGATTGGAGAGTGTATGTTTAGTTTATCTTTTGATTTCAAGTGTAATATGCATATGGTTATATGTCATCAATATATTTTGTGTATCACCTCCCTTAGGTTATTTTTTTTTTAGTTATCTCTCTCCATTTTCACCCCCCAAAGTTGGTAGTATTTATAATCCTCAGTAGTACATCAAGGGTACTAGCCCTATCTACAGACTCACCTCATTCCTTATGCTACCCACAAGCCTAGAGGTGATTCCATTGTGATACTTGGATGAGGAGAGATTTGAATCTCCTAAAAGGGTGAAAATACAATTCAAAATAGCTTTTTTTCATGTGTAGTGGGACTCTTGTTCTAAGAGTTGAAGGATTTTTGGTGTTGTCCTTTAACACATCAGCCTTTAGAGGCATCTATCTAAGCATTAATGGTGACTCTGAAGTTATATTAGCTGGTCATGCAACCCAAGTATTCTTTTTAAGTATTGTTCATAACCTTTTCTTATATTTATGATTTCAAATGAAGTATCATGGTTGACCTTGATGTTTATTTTTGTTCTCTACAAGTTGGTGAGACCTTACAAGGTTGTGTCATTCCCTATGAATATGAACAAGTACTTAGTTAACCTTGTCATGATCCTTACCAACTTCAATATGACCTTCATTAGCTCTAAGATGATCCTTTTCAGCCCTATCAAAATGGATATCAATCCTATGAGCCATGTCAACCATATAGCCCTTCATTTCCCTCTCCATATTGACACCATATTTTAGACAATCTTATGAGAATGGCTACCAAAAACCCTATCAAGAAACACTTCCTAATGAGTCCCAATATGAACCATATCCTCCATACTATAATGCCTATCAGCCTCAAGATTATTCCTATTAGCCTTATCATATGAGAGAAGAGGTTTATTTGGGTTTTAAAGAAATATATCATTAGCAAAATGCAGCTCCTCCTCATGTAGATGTTACTCCTCCTAATTAGCCCAAGAATTCACTTTCACTAGAACTCAATAGTGATTTCCTCTTTTCCAAACCCATTCATAATCCTTCTCCTTCATCCCACACTCCATCTCTAATTAATTTACCTTCCATTACATCTCATAATCTATCTCTTTCACCTCAAATTCATGAGCCTATTCATCAACCTTTCACATCATTCCTTCTTAAGGAGGAACCTATCTTGAGAGAAGCAGGTAAAGAAGAAATAATTCAATTCATGGATGATCAAGAAACTATCATGAGTGATTCTAAGGATGAAATCACCATATTTACTCCCATTTATGAATTAAATGATAATCTAATAGTTGATGTATCTATATTTGGAAAGATGTGTGTCCATGAAGAACGGAGCTACACTTCACCCTCAAGCTGATTTTGAGTTATATGTATCATCTCCACCAACTAGTTCATTTTATCCTCATTTCATCACTCTTTTCCTTAATGTACCTATAGTATGGTAACCTAAGGAGGATTAGTTAGATGATAAATAAATATAATCTTTTATTGAATAAAACCTACCTCCTTGGTAGCCTCATTGGGCTAGATCACATGATTTTAAGATGCCTAGTCTTGGCATCACCATGAAGGAGATGGAGATGGAAAACCTCATAGATCTTGAAGAAAAATCTACATCTGATTAAAAGGTTTTAGATGATCATCATGGGTATGAAGTGAAATGTGCTATCAAGGAAGGATGATACTTTCAAGTCATCTCTAAAGAAGTGGTAGTCCTAGGAGAGTCTCATAAGACCAAGGTAGAATAAGTAGCTCTTTAAGATGATCATGAGGAAGAAGATTTATGGTATAAGTTCAATGACATATGTAAGGAATTTCATTTACTATTTAAAGCTTCTTCTTCTCTAAAATATTGCATAGCTAATGATAATTCCAATATTATTGATGAGTTTAATGAACATGATTTTGAGTGTTTAACCAAACATGAAGAGAAAGCTCTTTTTATTGGTCAATAACTTGTTGTTATGAAGCCACTTGGTGATACTAACATTCAAGAAGTGGTTGACAAGGATAATTAGAAGCTGTAAATAGAGCTCTTTCAAGAGCTTTAAGATATTTTCCAAGTTTAGGGCCAAGTGTATGATAAGATGAAAAAAGAGGTTTCTATGGAAGATAATGATCAAGATGGGATAGAGTTTGTAAAACTCCCTAATGAACTAGAATAGATTATAGTTGAAGAAAATCATAATCTTGTTAAGAGTAATATGGAACACAAGAAGGTATGACTTGTCTAATCATCATTTAAAGTTTCAATTGAAGATCCACATGATAAGGTTGAATATTTTTGAATGCAAGAGGATTACTTCTACACTAAAAACTTTTTTGAATATGGTCTACTTGAGAGTATTATAATTA
Organism: Torreya grandis; assembly: GCA_037957365.1. Lineage (NCBI taxonomy): Eukaryota > Viridiplantae > Streptophyta > Pinopsida > Cupressales > Taxaceae > Torreya > Torreya grandis. Next base: position 484,190 of record JARHVA010002898.1, read on the forward strand.
AAGTGCCAAAGAACAAGTCTAATCCACAAGACATCCAATCCAAAGAGAAGAATGATTTGCACCATGTTCTATCTCATGAGGAAGGTGATGATTCAAACTTCCATTTTTATCCAAGAGGGAGGTATGCTTAGTTGTTAGTTTTATATAATTATTTTCTCATTTTTTCCCTAAGTGCTTAAAGCACATTCATATGTGTGTCTAGTTGTTTGTTTGCTTTGGTGTGTGTCCTTTGCTTTGTGTGGTAGAGGTAGTCATTATTTCCTTGTCTTGATCAAATAATTTTGGTCACTATTCAAAGGTTTTATAGTTTTTCTCAGCCCTTATATGACTCCATAATCGCAATGGACTAATAAGGCTACTATTCTAATTAGTATAGCAGGCATACTACCCCTATGAGCCACCGATTTGTTGACCAAATTTGAATTTTAGGTCAAATTGGGGCACCCCTAGGTAAAAATATGAGTTTAAATAATTTTATGGTATTTAATATATTTTAATAGGGTGTATAATAGGTTAATTAAGGTCAATTAATGTTATATTAGCTTTGGTCAATTTATTTTTATGTCCATTTATCATTTTGAGTCATATTAGGTGTCAAAAGGGGTGTAATTAATGCTTTGTATGGGTTTATTTAGAAATTTTAAGGCTATAATATATTATTTAATGTCCCATGTGTCCTTATACGTCTTAACCAACTGTAATTAATATAAATATGATAGGTTATTAAGAGAAAAGTGAGTTTTCTTTTTTTTTAAAGGAAGAAAATGGCACTTGTATACCCTCCTTGGGAAGTGTGCCACTTGGAAAAATTTTAAATGTGACTCTTAATATTAAAAACAATCATATACATTATTTAATTTAATTTTAAGTTTCATTTATTTATCAAAACCATTCTACTCCGTTTTGGCTTTCATAGACATGCAGAAATGACTTTCAAGTTTTTACTTGGTACGTTAAGTAAGAAGGGTTTTAGCTCAAATTCTTTGGTAGGTTATTTTAAACTCATATTATTTAATTTAAATATAATTATATTAATTAATTATCAACTTATCTTTATGAATCATCAATTTGAAGTTAGCCTTCTAAATCTTCCTTGTAATCTATGTAGTCTATGGGTTTTGCCTTGGTTTGGAGAATTCCATATGAACCAATTGATGAGGTTGGTTATATATTATTTCATATTAACTATATAATTTTAACCATTATTTTTTTCATGTTTTTTTTTTTAATGATCTAATAACCTTAAATTTGTAGACTAGTCTCTTTTGAGTGCAATGGGCAATTTTCACCATTTTCAAGAACTTTGCATTTTTTCATGGTTTCATATATTTGTGTTAAGTTCATTAAAATGTTTTTAAATTTTCTCTTTATTCCTCCTTCACATTTCATTTCCATTATTAAAATCAATCCTCATGAGTTTATTCATAAATCACATATAACTAGTTTGCCATATGATTGCCATACTAGTCAGTCAGGTGCCTTCAAGGAGTTTTCAACATTGGAAATGAAGTGTGAAAATGATAATGATCTTTGTAAAAAATTTATTTTTCCTTTGATCATGAAACAAAATATATATCATCTAATAGGTGATATTTTCCTATGAGACATGAACTTTCTACCCAAAAATTGCCTGTAAGTAGCTTAATGTGCACCTACAGGTGCTCTTATGGAGAATTTATTGATGATATGGGTCTTTAAATATAAGAATGGTATTTATTGGAGAATATTATATCTATAGGTTTTGAGATGATAATATAACTCATAAATGGATCAAAAAAATACAAATGGTCCATCCTCACTCCTACTGCATATATTTACAAATAGTCACATACAGGTGGCCTAAATAGGGGATTGAGATATTAAAATGACTGTTAAAATATGTGGTGGGATCTTAATTGGAACAATTTCATGTTTAAAATACCATTATAAATCAATCCAATGTGTTTTATGGCTAGATAGATTTGAAGACCACTCCAAGGGGATGATGATTGAAATTTTGGCCTCCAATCCCCAAATTGGAAAAACAAAGGCCCCAAAGGTTTTTGTAAATACCCCATAATATGTTTTCAAGAAGTCATTAAGAATAAAATATGTGATTTTGATATTATATAACATGTATAAGTCTTGTACTAGAAATGGAGTGCAAAAATAGGTGGAAAGAGGTTGTTGAAGGCCCTGAATTTCCTCTTTAAGACACTGAGATCTTTCAATGTAGTCTACAATTGTTTTTAACTCTAGAGTGACCATAACACCAAATGTTGAAAATTTATCTTTTTCACCATGTATGATATTCATACCATGCATGATGAATGTAAATTTAATATTCCAAATTATTTTTGAAATGATGGTACCCTATGTTTATTATGCCTTGAGTACCACAGTAACCTTACAATCTGTATATTGAGTTAATGGAAATTTACATCAGGGTATAGCAAATAGTGACCCTAAACTTGATGCCATTTTGGTGTATTAAGAAAATAAAAGTTTAATGTTAGTTCCATTATATAACTTGTGACTTAAAATTATTTAAAATGGTTCCATACATATCATGAAAAAGCTCATTTGAGGGTAATGCACCTACATGCAGAGTCTTTTATGCAGGAAACACAATCAAAAGAGATTTAACCAATAAAATATGTCTATAAGTGGATTTATTTGTTTTAAACCAAGTTTAAATGAGTTAAATAATATCTATGAAGTATAAAAATTAGATACATTCTGAAACACCATTCTCACCTATAGGTGTGACACATTTGGAGGTCATTCACCTACAACATGGTCTTAAAGGGAGAAGTGTCTCAGTCTAAGGAGATCTTAGTTTGGGATTCAATGAAACATAAAAGTAAGTTGAAAATTACATACATGTTATATGACCTAAAATGGGTTCAAGGGAGTCTCTCTAATATCATGACCAAGCTCAGTTGGTCCCATACTCACCTACAGATAGGGGTGTCTCAGTTGTAGCTAATGGAGGGCTTAAGTATGACCAAAGGTGTAAGTTGAAGGCCAAAGGAGAAGTTGGACCTGATAAAAATTAATATTATCATGACCATTATGATATTATTATACATAATAGACTGCAATCATGGCTAAACAATCCTACTCAGACCCCATAAAGTCCTATCTACAACCTACAGTCATGTTATGATTGGTAGACAATGACCTAGGAAAGGGGTTTGTATGGTGTTTAACCACCTAAAATAAGTTTAAAAATAATATATAAATATTTTTACCTCAAATTTATTTTATATAATATTCCTTAAATATCATGGAAAAGTTAGAGAGCAACATTTACACCTATAGGCATCACCCTAGAAGCAAGCACACTCAAAAAATGCACATAGTCCTCAGAGTTAAACATGTGTATAGAGGAATATGTAAGAGTAAGGTTTTAAAAAACCTATTACATATTAATAATTATTTTAATGGACTAAGGAATCAATTAAAATTAAATCAAATAGGAAAAGACCTTCTCAAATACAAAACTCAGTCCATACCAAAGAACCTTGTATACAATCTATCTTTTCCACAAGTTTGTCTTGGATTTTGAAGTATTTGAGTGATAAAATCACCAAACCAAAGTATAAAAACTTGTAAATATAAAATTTATTAGTTATTTATGATCATAAAATGGATATTTTATTTGAGATAATAGGGGAAGTACCCCTTATTTTGTCTCAGATAGGGGGTACTTCCCCTCATACATTGACTAGCAAGTTTGGAGAGAAAATGTGGAAAGATAAGTCCAAGAGGTAATTTAGACAATTAAAGAAATTTTTTCAAGATTTAAAGTACAAATGGAAATTTTTTAAACATATTATAAAGGGGATAATTATAATGGGAGGATCTGGATCCTTAAAGTTACACTCAAACCTGTCAAACAAGGTTTAGGTCTAGTGCCAAATGAGGAGGTCTTCTCTACTTATAATCTTGGATATGACTTATAGTTTATTGAAACATGTATATGGGGAATTTTATGATGTTTTTTAGCTCCTTGGATGTATGGATAACCATGAAAAATTATTTTGATCCCTAAGGTGCAGTCAAGCCTACTAGGCAAGGATCAAGCCTAATACCCAAAGAGAAGGTATTTCACACTTTTGGCCTTAAATATGAATTACAACCTATTGAATAATGTTTATGGGGTAAAATTATATGTTTTAATGACTTTATAAAGTAGATAAAACATCATGATATCCATTTTTGACTCAATGATAAATTCAAGCCTTTTGAAACAAGGAAAAGATCTTGATAAGACATGTTTGGACACTCATATCTTTAATGTGGAATTTCATGGGAATATAATAGGTTTAAGGAATTTAAAAAGGGTATTTATAAATTATTTATTGATTTTTTTTTTAAGTTTGGATGTCCAAAATTTATGAACTAGCCTTAAGATCAAAATAGGCCTAAAACCCTTGCAAACCCTTAGCTAGGACCAGTTTGAAGAAATGGAGTTGAATAAATACTAAAATATAATATTTTTCTCATAAAACCTATTAGATGTTGTATATGACTACATAAATACCCCTCACATTTAATCTAATTTTACGGATATATACAGATGGGGGGAAAATAAAGTTTTTCTCACTATTTTATGTGTTTTACAGGTTTTATAAGGATTTTGAACATGAAACAAACTTTTGGAGGAATATATATAAATTTTATAACCCATAATTTCAATTTAATACTAAATAGAAACTCATAAGTGCCTCAACCAAGTGATTCAACTTAGCCAGTCAAACTAGCCTAATGGACAACCTAGGGAGAAGTGTGAAAATTTTAGGTGGATGGCTTTTTAAGGTGCCCCTGATTCTTATAAGGACATGGAGGGACTTTACACATGTAATTAACTATATTTTATTTATTTTCATGAATAAATAATCTCTTTTTGTAATACAAGTGTGTGGGGTGCATGGAAGAGTAGTTTTATGGATAATAGATGATGGTGTCTCACTTTCCAAGAATGAAACCAATCCATGGAAAGGCATGTATGAGACCTCACCTTCCATTAAAACAATTATACCTAATCATAATTAGTTAAAAAGTGTTAAAATAGGTCTATATCATGAAGGAATTTTTTTGGGCTAGAATGAGGAGGTTCTTACCACTTTTCATAAAGTTTATGCCTTAAATTGACACTTGTGCTTCCATAAATTACAATTATATTCTAATATAATTATCACTTGCACAATTAACTACTTATATCAGCTTGAAAAGTGTATTTTTGACCGTTGTACTTCTCTCTTTTTCTCTTTATCACTAGTTCTATAAGAACTAACCATTTTGGCATTGTATTAGATGTTCAGCCTAAGTATGGGCAATACCTACTCATTTATATACCTTTTAATTAATAAAATGACTAAGTGTTACCTATTACATGATTGTTAATAGTGTGATTTACTTTAATGTTGAATTTACTTAGTGAACACTATGGATTCCTTATCAAGTTGTCATACTCTCTCACCTATTTGAAACTTTTTGTAGGGCATGTGATCTATTTGAAGAAATTTCAAAGTTAAAGTGAGTTAGTATATTCATTATTTCCATTCAAGGCCTCTTTTCTAGTCCTCATAGTTTTTCACATTCATCCATAACCCTACAATGTAACATTGATGTAGGAAGACACAGATGGGAGAGTGTATTTTTAGTTTGTCCTTTGATATCAAGTGTAATATGCATATGGTTGGATGTCATAAATATATTTTATGTATCACCTTCCTTAGGTTAGTTTTATTTCAGTTATCTCTCTCCCTTTTCACCCCCAAAAGTTGGTAGTATTTATAATCCTAAGTGGTACATCAAGGGAGCTATCCCTATCTAGAGACTCACATCATTCCTTAGGCTACCCATAATCCTAGAGGTGATTTAATTATACTACTTTTTGGGTGAATATTTTGTCATCAACTAACTGATGACAAAATGGGTATATCAACCACAGCATAGGGAGATTTATGCCACAAAAAGTGTGGGTTTACAACATCTAAATGAGATAAATCTCTCCTCTCATCAAGGGGAGGTTCCCTATGAATATTTATATGTTATATGTATATATAAGTAAGCAAAAAATAATATGCAGGATAGTATGACAGCATTCATCTCTCTTTTTTTAGAGATGATGTCCAAGGAACAAGAGAGATAAATCCTGGTCATTGGCTAAAAACATTCCTCTTCTTTCAGGAATGGTATCTAGCATAGAGCAAAAAATCTCCTAAAGTAAGTAACAAAGTCTACAGGGAAACCTATGTAAGCACAAAGTCTTCTGTTGTCTCCTTCACTGATTCAAAATACGCGTAACCATAGAGTGAAACAAAGCACAAATTCTTTGCCTAAAACTACAATGGATAAAAGGATCACCAAGATAAAAGTATCACAAAGTCTCTCTTTTATCTTTTAGAAATGTCTTCAGATAATGTCAACACAAACACACTTTGCTTATTAAATCAAACATATAAGACATAATCAAGAAAAAAGGACACAAGAATTATTTCCTAAATAACACAAATTACTTCAGCACAAAGTCTCAAAAAGTGTCTCAATCTCAATTATCCAGATATATATTTACAAAAGAGGTCCCCTTTATATATAGGGAGAAACCTTCAAAATTAAAAAAGATTAAAATATTAAAATATCTAGTCAAAGATGAGTCACCTCTGACTTTGAGATATTTTTCTAAATTTTTTACATGTAATTACATATTAAAAAATTGCATGTACTTTTACATGACAAGAGTGCATGAGAAGAGAGGAAGAAAAGAGAAAGGGAGAAATGGTTCAGCTCTTGCCACCAGACTTCTTTAGATAAGCATCATACATAGTGATAGATGCCTAAATTCCTATACTGTCTGGCACAATGGTGTTCTTGAAGATCACTCTGGCCCTGATTGTAGCATCTTTCAATGTTATGATTGCCTTAGCATGACTAGTTAACCTGGATCTTAGATTATCTAGAGTTAACTAAGTATCTAAAATGTTATCCACAGAAGTCATTGAGAATGCTTTCTCTTTGAAATCCCTCTAAATCATACCTTTGAATTCTTACATCATCTCTTCTACTGAGTGAAATTGGTTATCTCTAGAGGTTGCAAGGAAATTCTTCTAGCTAGTTCAACAGGCCTGTATCACTTTTCTCGCTAGCATCCTTGGAAGACTTGAGATCTTTGATCAGCTCCTTGAGTACCTAAATCTTGTATATTAGTGATTCCTTTATCTCAACATAGGAATCTTTGTTGGCAATGACACTGATGGATATCAAGGTGCATTTCTTCAGATCCCTCATCTCCTTCCACTTGCTAAGATATTTATCTGTATTGTATATATCTTGAGAAATAAGAGAGATGAGGTCCTCTAAATCTGTCTTCACCTTCTTCATCTTGTTCATCTTCTCAGCAACCTCTATAAGCAAGGAAATTCCCTGAGTGTGCATCTTTTCAATATAATCCTCAAGTACTTTCCCTTTCATATAGGTTTTCTCTACTTTCTGAATAACAAGGTCGTCTATGGAAAAGGCTTCTGGGGCTGCTGCTTCAGGGGCAGGGGTGAGTTTCTTGACTACTGTAGTCAATTGCTCTACCTTTGCCTTATAGTAATCTTTCATCTCCTTTTCCCTGTCAAATTTTTGGACCATGATGTCCATTGTGGACTATAGATCGCTCTTCACACCTTTGTGAGTAATTTTTCCTAGCTCAACACGAGAAATGGAATAGCTGCTCATGTCAAAATCCTTGGTCTCTTAGGGGCCTTAGCTTTCACTGGCACTATCTTGCCAAAATCAAAGTCATCTAAAAAGATGACTAGCTTCTTTATTTTGGGCGTGAAAGCTGACATCCAAGGAGGGAGAGAAGAAGTACTTACTATGGCAATGGTTCCCATAGTTGATGTTACCAGGGTAACATTTGCACCACTAGTGGTAATAGAGAGTGCAGTGGGAGTAACTGGTGAAACCATATTGGCCCCTAACTGATCAATAGTGGAGCTTTCTCCTATGTTGAAAGAAGAGAGACTAGGGGTGGAACCCGAAGAGTGAAGGAGATCTCCAGAAGCACCTTGAGTATTGCCAAACATGAATCTAGAAGGAGAGGTGGCTCTAGAAGAAGGAACACTAATAGGAGAAAGAAGCAAAGGAGATGTTACAGGAGATTGAGGTGGTGAAGGAGAAATGCTTGTAAGTGGTTGTGCCCCTTCTTAGGAAGGTAGAGGCTTAGTTCTTTGCTACTTTGAGGGCCTGTCATCTGTCTCTATTTCCTGAGCTACCTATTCTTGGGAGCTTTATTCTTCAACTCCCTTAGCCATTAATTCTGGCTCCTAAATAACCTTCAATTTTTTGGAAACAAAGATGATTCTAGGCTTGTGAGGCCTAGACGGAGAAGGAACATCACCTTTATTCTTAGTCTTATTTTCTGCCTTCTTCCTCATTTTTGCTTGGAATTCAGCCTCTGATCCCGTAATGAAATCCTTCAACATGATCCCTTTGGATGTTAACCAATCATTGGTGTTAGCCAATATTGGTTCGAATCTCTTCCTTAAAGAAGTCAATTCTTTTTGGGACCACTGAATTAGAGGAAGAGGAGAGTGAGCAACCTTCTCAGCCAGGTATCTATTGTTGATAATGTTCTTATCATCGACCAAATTAGAGGAAATATCTACAAGCCCTAGATATTCTATTTGCTCTAGAGTCAGCCTGATGTAGTCTATCCTCCTGATTTCTTTAGCTGTTCTCAAGTCTACCCAGATGTTTTCAATCATAGGCTCATGAAACTGAGTCTTTCTTCTGATCATATCTTTGACACCCCTGTAGTCAAAATTGTCCCTTCTCTTGAACTATTTCATGGTAACCAGTTGCATTTCCATCTCCATGACCTTTGCTTTGGCTGCAGTCAAAATCAAGTACCTACCAATTTTAATTGGGAACCTAAAACCTAGCTTTTTTAGTTCCATTTTCCTAGTGTGTATGACAACCATTTGTCTACACAACTCCATTAGGACCAACTTGTTAAAAGGAAATATGGGGAGCATATAGGGATAGCCTTGGAAAAATCCAACCCATAGATAGCAAAAGGAGGAAAATTGTAGAAACATGTAGCCAAAGTTATTGACGACCAACTAGGCTTCATCAGATACTCTCTTCTATTTGAGCTGAGGGTTGAAAAGGCACAAAAATATTGTGAAGAAGGTGACATTTACTCTCCTAAAATGAAAAATTAATCCTTGTAGTGTTAACTAAGGGTAATATGAGTAGATTGGGGTGGTTCTCCTATCTCTTTCAGTTGTCAAACCTGGAAAGGTTCACATGGAGGCTATAATGTACACCAAGTATGAAGTCATATAGAAATTTGAAGTAGTAGATACCTTGGTCAACTGCTCTTAAAGAGCATTGCTAATCTGCTCACTCCATAAGATGGCTTGCTTCCCTTGTAGGATTATCTTGATGAAGGGATACATCCATTCATGGAATTGTGAAGAAGATGGTAGACCTTGCACTCTATTGAGAAGAGTAATTAAGTCACCAACTTCTTAAATGAAATCACTCCTTGGGAAATTTTGTGGCCATCTAGACAAGTTGGTTATGGGGATCTTGAGCCACTTGTTATTCATTACTTTCTTCACCCTCTCAGGATCCTTGTCATACTCTCTCTGTGCCTTGATGAAGTTGATTCTTAGCACTTTAGTAATAGGAGGGAACATGAAGACTTTATCAATAAATTTAGGGTCTAGTTGAATTACCATGTTGTCGCTAGCATCTGACATTGATCTAGTCTCTCTATTGTAGAACTGGGCACACTAGAGGACAAACTACATATGATGTGTTGCTACTGGGAAAGATGTAACTAGATGAATTTTACTTTTGATTATCCTTTTCATCTTGGAGCTCAAGTTCGTTTCTTTAGTTCTGGTTATGAACTTAGCCATATCCATGTGGCCGATCTCTTTGTCTCTAATGTCATCAACATTAGAAGTGATCGAGGTGATCAAAAAAATGCCCTGGTACTAGTACTTCATAGCCTTTGACTTCTTTAGAGAAGTTTCAGACATTGGAACTAGTCTTGATTGAGCAGGTGCCGATGAACAAGAATCTTCAGGGGGTATTGCAATGATAATCATGATCAGGCAATTAGGAAAAACTGGGCAAATTAGGGAATTTGCACATTGGGGGATTATGACCAAGGAAGGGCACTTGACAGGGCCTAATCAAAAAATGGGAGGAAAAATGAGACAAAAAAGGGGAGAAGGTGAAAAAATGAAAAAGATGAAAATTTCCCCTGAGTTAGAAAAATTGGGGGAAAAAACGTAAGGGTGGCAAAATTTGCCACCCTAGCATGTGGAATGGTTTGCATGCACGGGCGATGAATTTTTCCATCCTTGCATGTAAGGAGGAGAAAAAAGGCACAGGCAGTAAATTTTTCCACCTATGCATGTTTAGTAGGAAAGTTTAGGGTAGCAAAATTCACTGCCCTTGCACTTTTGACCTGTGTCAGTGGCAAATTTTGTCGCTGATGCAAGTAAATGGTGTGAACCTGTATCGGCGATGAAATTCACCACCAATGTAGGTGGTGGGTAAGGGCAAGGTTAGGGTGGCAAGTTTTCTGCCCTTAACAAGCAAGACCAGGAAATTCATGGGAAAGAAGGGAGGGTGATGAAAATTGTTGCCCCAGCATGGGGAAAATGACAGAAGGCTGACGGGAATAGGAGAGTGAGAGAGCGGCAAGAGGAGAAGAGGAAGTGAGCCGATGGCCCTAGGGGAAGAAAGGAAAACCAAAAACAAAATTGAAAACAAAACTTAAAGAGAGGAAAGGAAAAGAAATAAATGCCAAAAATAAAACCTTCCTAGAAAACCACATGCACTGTGAGCTCAAATCTGCCAAAATGCACTTTTACCTATTCACTAGATCATCTAGAGGCAGAAGGCAGGAGGAGGAAAGGAAGGGATGAATCAAAATGAGGTGAAAAATGGATTAAATGGGGTGAAAATTGACCCCAACCACTTGGCACATGCGGTAATAAATGTTGTGCATGAAAATTGAGGTAGTGCATGGGCAACAAAATTTGTTGCCCTTGCACTGGAAAAATGAAGGGACATGCAGGGGTGGAAAAATTTGATACTCTTGCATATAAAAGAGGAAAATAAAGAAGGGGCAGAAAATTTTGCCACTCCTGCATGTCCAAATGCAGGGGCAGCAAAATTTGTCGCTCCTGCATGTTGGAAGGAAAAATGCACTGACGATAAAAATTGTTCCCTGTGCGCAAAAATAGAAGAAAAACACTAACTCTAAAAAAGCCAAATTTTGGTCCCCTGGTCACACCGATATTGTAACAACTTTCACATTTTACAGAAAATGTAATATAAAGATGTTATGAATTTTGAACAGTGTCAGTTGAGCCAATACGAGAATGGGAAAAACCCATCTCGAAAATGGACTTAGAGAGACAAAGGGTGAAACGGACAAGTTTCGTAAGGGGTTGTTCCAAAAATGAGTTGAGCTAATTTTGGAAACAATAGCTAGCTCCTATTGGGGAACTTTTGTTAATTTAATTGATCAATGAGAGCATAAACCAGTCTCTAAGTGCCTTCATCCAAGCCTTTGGGCTACGGAGTCAAGCCAAGAATGAAAGAAAACAAACAAAACATAAAAACTATAAAAATATACAAGTGGATCCATCTAAACTTCAAAGATTAAATAGCTTCAGATGTTGCCCACTATAGGGTAGTTATAAATGGTGTTCCATCTTGATACTCCATCAAGAAGCTATTTTCACTGCAGAGCTATCGAATGGCAAATGGACCTCTCTATAAAGAGTCAAATTTGTCATGCATTCCCTTCGGTTCTCACCTCTTCTCCCATAACAAGACTTGATCTCTGATTTAAAAATCACAAACCTTAGCCTTTTTATCAAAAAGTTTCTTCACCTGATTGTGATGCACCGTAATTTGGTCCACCACCATGGTTCACTGCTCATTCAGTTTAGTTAGACACATAATTCTTTTGTCAATCAAACTTTTGAAGGTTTAATCTTCGATTGGTTTGGCTAACCTAAGTGCCAATAGTTCCAGAGTGATGGTTATCTCTGCATTCAAATCATATAGAATTTGGAAAGGCAACATACCTATGGCCCTCTTGGGTGTAATCCTATCTGCCCATAAAGCATCAAATAGTTCCTTGTGCCAAGTTCTCTGATTATCATCTACCAATTTCTTGATAATAGTGACAAGGTTCTTATTGCATGATTCTACTTGGCCATTTCCCTATGGAAAATAATCTAAAGTGTGGGATAAGGTAATCCCATAATAAAAATAGAATTGAGTAATTTCATGCAAAGAAAAACATGCCGCATTATCTGTTACAATTTTGAGCAGAACCCCAAATCGAGAGATGATATTTTCTTTGAGAAAATTACACACCACTTTAGATGTAGCATGCTTGGTTGGGATAGCCTCCACCCATTTGGTAAAGAAATCAGTTATTGTGAGGACATAATCATGTTTGGCACTTGAAGATGGGTTAACTATGGCAATGAAGTCAATACCCTACTACTGAAAAGGCTCTTCAATTATTACTGACTTGAGAGGCAATGCAGCCAGTTTAGGATTTCCAACGAACTGTTGACACAATTTGCATCTACACACCCATTTCTAGGCATCTTGAAATAACGTAGGCCAATAGTACCTTGCTCACAAAATCTTGTACACTATCACTAGTGTAGAAAAATGTCCTCCACAAGCTAAATTGTGGAAAGACTCTAAGAGTTTATCTTGTTTTACCTTATCAACACAATGAAGAAGGGCCCCATCTAGGCTCTTTTTGTATAGACCATTATCCCACAAAACATAGCTAACAGCCTTTAGTTTAACATTCCATTTTTCCTTATAGGAGAGATGAGTGAGACACTCACCATAAGTCAAAAAATGGGCAATGTCAGAATACCACTCATTAGTAGTGGCAACAAAGAGGACCATGGGTATGCCTTTGATCTCTATTTCTTCATTTTTTGCTCCTTCAAGAATGTTGTTGGCAATCAACTAAAAAAGACCCTTTCCCCACATAAGTTTGGTAGGTTTGATGTCTAGATCAAACTCCTAAATCTTGGTGATCTAATTACCCCTCTTCGTACTAAACTCCTGTTGAGTCAAAATGGACTTCACTATTGTATCAGGCACCAGAACCTGAGTGTGCGAGTTTAGAATATAAAACCTGAAATGTTTGACTACTTTGACCACCACATATGCATTCTTCTCCATGTTGAAATATTTCAACTCATGAGCCTTAAGTGGACAACTCATGAAAGAGATAGGAGATTCCACATTTTCTTGGTTCTGTTGAACTAAAATAGCTGAAAGTGTATGTTCAGAAGCATAACTGTATATTTTCAAGTTTTTGGTATAGTCTGAACAAACCAGAATTGGTGCATGAGTGATCGCTTCTTTGATGTCTTTGAATGTTGATTTGGCCTCTACAGTCCACCTAAAGGTAGTGTTACCTTTCATCATATTGATGATGTGGCAAGTTTTCTCAGTGAACTCGGGGATGAACCTTCAAAGAAAATTCACCTTTCTAAAGAAAGAGTGAATGAAAATTTTACTAGTAGGAAGAGTAAGTTCTTGGATGGACTTGACTCTTTTTGAGTCAATTTCAATACCTTCTCAGGACACAATGTGTCCGAGAAGTTTCCCTTCAGTCACCCCAAAGATAGATTTTTTTAGATTTAAATAAATATCATTTTAACGACAGCGTTCTAATATTCTTTATAAATGGTGGACATGGTCAGAATGATGCTTTGAAAATACCATCAAATCATCCAGGTATACTACAATGAACTTACCTATTTCATCTTTGAAATTGAGGTCCATCACTCTTTGAAATGTGGCACCTACATTTTTCAGATTAAAAGGCATTCTTCGATAGGTGAAGGTGCCCTAAGGTGTGGTGAAGGCAGTCTTATGCTGATCTACTTTTCTAACTTCAACTTGATTATATCCCAAGAAACCGTCTAGCATTGATAACATCTCTAAACCTATTACCATTTGTAGAACTTGATCCATGATAGGGAGATGATAGTTATCTTTGAGAGATAACTAATTCAAGTTTTTGAAATCCATGCAAATTCAAATTTCACTATTCTTCTTTCTGACAGGCACTATGTTGGTAATCCATGTGGAGTGATGGATTGGGAAAATTATTTGGGCATCAAACATTTTTTATATCTCAGCTAAAATGGTACCTGAGATTTTTAGATTATATTTCTTGGACTTTTGCTTGTAAGGCACGGAGTTTGCCTTAAGAGGAATGTCATGGTGAATGTCATCAAACCTGAATAATTTTAGGTCATCATAAGAATATGATAAGACATCTATATATTGGTGGAGTAGATTAGCAAGCTTGAAGCTCTCCTTGAGAGTACAACATTTCCCAATGTTCACCATTTTAGGATTTCCCTTGGTTCTTAGGTTTACTTGATCAAAATCCTGGGAGGTGTTTGAATTTATTCATTATTGTTTGATGAACCTATCGTGGTTATCAAATAATTTCTCTAGGGAAACCAGGTCTTTGGAAATCTTACTCCCTTTAAGCTACAAGAAATCCTCACCTGTGTTTGCATTTGATTCAGAAGTTGCTTCACATTCTCGAAGTTCACTGCCTTCAAAATGCAATTGTTTGAAGCTGTCCTTTTGCTCCAAGAAGGCAATAATTTGATTGTCATTGTTGAATACTTGCTAATGGCTGGCATTATCAACTACACTTGGCCAGAAGACTAGTTCAATAGTGTACTTCTCTTTTAAAATCTGGCTGGGGAACTAAGAGAGTAGCAGAAATAGCCAATGCATCTGCCCAGTCATTGAATTCTCTTAGAACGGCATAGATGCTGAAAGTGTCAAAATTTTCAATTTAGTTCTAGACGAGATTGCAATAGTGGCATGATCTTTCATTATTGGTTTGATAGAGGTTTCTTACCTAGAAAACCATCAATTCGGTGTCTACTTTATCATGGAATAGTTTAATTCCCTTTTCTCTAGTAGCATGTAATCCAAGTAATATGGATTTGTACTCAGCCATGTTGTTGGTGTTGTTAAACTACAACTTGTAAGACAAAGGAACAATATCTCCTTGAGGAGATACCAACACAACTCTAGCTCCTAAACTGGTAGAAGAGTAGCTGCCATCAAATTTTAAGATTCATACCTCACTAGACACTGCTTTTCCTTTGAAAACCTCTTCATTTGGGGGAAGAGGTTATTCCATGCGTTCATTTTGCTTTGCCGATTCTCCCACTATGTCATCTGAACACATTTCTAAGTTGTCACTTGTAGGAGTTTTTTCAGATGCCTCATGGATCTTGTCTGTAGATAGGAAGTAGTTGCCCATGCCAGAAGACTCAAATAAAATTTGAGCTTCCAGTGTTGATGATCGGGTGACTACATATTTTGCCTCTTTTTTAGGAAGCAATTTCTTCATAACACCTTGAATTGGGATTATCACCTTTGACAAGTCCATGCTTAGCTCACCTCCAACATATTTGTAGAAATTCTACCCAAGTAGGATGCCGTAAAAGGTTGGAACATCGGCCACTAGAACCATCATTTTTATCCTCTTTTCTAGAAAAGTTGTGAATGCAAATTGGGCATCTTTTATTTGTCCAAGGGGTATGACTTACTTGTTTTCCATAGAAAAACACCTTCCAAAAGTTTTGGTCAAAGTTAGACCAAGAGAATCTACCACCTTGGTAGGCATGACATTATCAGAAGCTCCAGAGTCTATTATGTAATTACTCAATTTGTAACCATTTATTAGCAGGGAAACATAAAAGGTTCTATTTTCTTAGGAGCAACATGAGGAGTCATGACAAGATTATTTTGGGTGGATTTATCCTTGGAGGATCATGAGCAGCCTTTGAAGAATCTTGTCTTGTGGGCACAGCTTTATTTTTCACATATTCTGCCAACCTATCAAATTATTTAGGGTTAGCTCTCAAATACTCAATCTCTATCATTTGGATCTTAGTCTTTCTGGTGTGATCAATTATATCAAATAATTGGAAAGAATTCAAGATAGAGGAAGAGGGTCCATCATCTGGGTCTTTAGTGGGTGTGGCATTGGTTTGAGCAATAGAGGTGAAAGATATGGGGTGGTTGGAGGTACTTACTTTTTTGTGAGTTACCTGATCTTTTGATTGAGGAGGCAATGGAGTCCCTTGTTTAGCAATAGAAACCACTGGTTGAGGTTCTTCTTTAGATTTTCCTTTGTCAACCTGTGGAGCTGATTGGTTTTGAGATTTAGTAAAAATATCATAACATCCATCCAACCCTTCTCCTTTACTTCCAGCTTCATCTTGGTAATCTAGGAAACCAATATTGGAGTCACCAACTAATTCTTCTTCCTACTCTTTGAAGAGATTAACATCATCTTGTTGGTCCAACTCAGATTGGAATGAAAAGTCACGTTCAGCCTCTAGGTAACCAACCACTAAATTAGCAGGTACTATTTCAATGGCCAATTTCCCTAGAGGGGGAGGCAGGTGATTTGGTTGTCCTTGGTTTCAGGCAGCATTGCCTTGATATTGTTGATTCTAGAGCATTCTTCTTGGCATATCTTGATAGGTGGGAATAGACATACCTTGGGCCATTTGTCAATTCAAAGCTATCAATTCATTTGTCAATTTTTTCACCATAGGGTTTGTAATGCCTGTAGAAGAGCTTTCAACAGATGAAGAGAATCTATTTTTACTAGAGTCTTTTCTAATCTTACCTACCATGATAAGGTCATCCTCAATCTCAGTAGCCAAATTTTGAGCCAGTATGAGATCCATAGGGCCAGCTCACCTCAATAAGAAACTTACTTCAAGAAGTTGTGAGTTGATAAAAAAGCACTTAAGATTCTCTGGTGTGGGCTGAGCGATGGTTGGAATCCGATTCCTTAACTTATTGAATTTGGCTATGAAATCCCTCATGGGTTCTTGGGATTCCTTTTTCATCTATGTTAGTTATGCTAACAAGGTGTGTGCATCTTCAACAAGTTCAAATCTAGCTTCAAATTTGGACTTTAGTGTATTTTAGTCAGTTATAGTTCAAGCTTGAAGGTGGTAGAACCAATCCACGACAGCACCTTACAGAGTTTCTACAAAAAGTCTCACTACTACGTCTTTGAATTCCACACTAATTACACTGCATGCTATAGAGAAGGCAGAAATATGCTCATCGAGATGAACCTTCCTGTCACCAAAAAACTTAGGAAAATTTTTCCTCAAACTATGAGGTAGTTCATGCAAGGGTGGGGTCAAATTAAGAGGACCGAAAAAATTACCCCATGGACCTTGAGCCATTATGATAGGACAATTAAATAGTAGGATAAAAAATCTTGGTGAGGTCAATAAAGATAAAAGCCTTACCAGTATTGAGGCTAGAAGCTTCACCAGGTATGAGAGATCTGGCGTTGGTAGGAGGGAAGCTCTTAATTCACTGAAGAGGAGATGATGAAGGAGAAATCTCAAAATTATTTTGTTACATTAGCTTGAATATAGGATTAACAATACCCTGAGCTCTTTGGCCTCATGTGTATGATGGATCTACCAGAGTGTCAAATGAAAAAGGGACTGAAACTGCTTCAAGTTGAAGCTTGAGGCTTCAAAATGCATGTTCATGTCCCTAGTGGAGTCGCCAAAAAGCTATTGGGTGAATATTTTGTCATCAACTAACTGATGAAAAAATGGGTATATCAACCATAGCATAGGGAGATTTATGCCACAAAAAGTGTGGGTTTACCACATCTAAACAAGATAAATCTCTCCTCTCATCAAGGGGAGGTTCCCTATGAATATTTATATGATATATATATATATATATATATATATAAGTAGAAAATAATACTCAGGGTAGTATGATAGCATCCATCTCTCTTTTTTTAGAGATGATGTCCAAGGAACAAGAGAGAGAAATCCTGGTCGTTGGCTAAGAACATTCCTCTTCTTTCAAGAATGGTATCCAGCATAGAGAGAAAATTCTCTAAAGTAAATAACAAAGTCTATAGGGAAATCTACGTAAGCACAAAGTCTTCCATTGTCTCATTGAGGTCCCCTTTATATATAAGGAGAAACCTTTAAAATTAAAAAAGATTAAAATATTAAAATATCTAGTCAAAGATGAGTCACCTTTGACTTTGAAATTTTTTTTGAATTTTTTATATGTAATTACATATTACAAAATTGCATGCACTTTTACATGACAAGAGTGCATGAGAAGAGAGGAAGAAGAGAGAAAGGGAGAAATGGTTCAGCTCTTGCCACCAGACTTCTTCAAATAAGCATCATACATAGTGATAGATGCTTAAAATCTTATATTGTCTGGCGCAATGGTGTTTTTGAAGATCACTCTGGCCCTGATTGTAGCATCCTTCAATGTTGTGATTACCTTGGCATGACTAGTTAACCTGGATCTTAGATTATCGAGAGTTAACTGAGTATCTAAAATGTTATCCACAGAAGTCATTGAGAATGCTTTCTCTTTGAAATCCCTCTAAATCATACCTTTGAATTCTTGGATCATCTCTTCTATTGAGAGAAATTGGTTATCTCTAGAGGTGAGGTCACAAGGCAATTCTTCTAGTCGATTCAACATGCCTCTATCATTTTTATCGCTAGCATCCTTGGAAGACTTGAGATCTTCGATCAGCTATTTGAGTACCTAAATCTTGTATATCAGTGATTCCTTGATCTCAACATAGGAATCTTTGTTGGCAATGATGCTAATGGATATCAAGGTGTGTTTCTTCAGATCCTTCATCTCCCTCCACTTGCTAAGATATTTATCTATACTATTAATATCCTGAGAAATAAGAGAGATGAGGTCCTCTAAATCTATCCTCACCTTCTTCATCTTGTCTATCTTCTCAACAACCTCTGTAAGCAAGGAAATTCCCTGAGTGTGCATCTTTTCAATATAATCCTCAAGCACTTTCCCTTTCATATAGGTTTTCTCTACTTTCTGAATAACAGGGTCGTCTAGGGAAAAGGCTTCTAGGGTTGCTACTTCAGGGGCAAGGGTGAATTTCCTAACTACTATAGTCAATTGCTCTACATTTTCCTTATAGTAATCTTTCATCTCCTTTTCTCTGTCAAATTTTTGGACCATGATGTCCATTGCAGACTGTAGATCGCTCTTCGTACCTTCGTGAGTAACTTTTTCTAGCTCAACACGAGAAATGGAATAGCTGCTCATGTCAAAACCCTCAAGGTTTACATCCTGTAGATGTTTAGTTATCTCCAAAAATTTGTGCCCCTTTTCCTCAACCAATTTTGAAAGAATCCTTGGTCTCTTAGGGGCCTTAGATTTCATAGGCACTATCTTGCCAATATCAAAGTCATCTGTAGAGATGGCTAGCTTCTTTCTTTTGGGTGTGAAATCTGACATCCAAGGAGGGAGAGAAGAAGTACTTATTGTGGGAATGGTTCCCATAGCTACCATTATCAGGGTAATGTCTACACTTCTAGTGGTAATAGCGGGCACAGTGGGAGTAACTGGTGAAACCATATCAGCCATTGACTAATCAATGGTGGAGCTTTCTCTTATGTTGAAATAAAGAGAAGAGAGACTAGGGATGGAACCCGAGGAGTGAAGAACATCTCCAAAAGCACCTTGAGGATCATCAAACATGAATCTGGAAGGAGAGGCAGCTCTAAAAGAAGGAACACTAATAAGAGAAAGAGGTGAAAGGGATGCTATAGGAGATTGAGGTGGTGAAGGAGAAATGCCTGTGGGTGGTTATGCCCCTTCTTGGGAAGGTAGAGGCTCAGTTCTTTGCTACTCTGAGGGCTTGTCATCTATCTCTATTTGTTGAGCTATCTGTTCTTAGGAGATTTGTTCTTCAACTCCCTTAGCCGTTGATTTTGGCTCCTCAACAACCTTTAATTTCTTGGAAATAAAGATGATTTTAGGATTGTGAGGCCTAGATGGAGAAGAAACATCACCTTTATTCTTAGTCCTATTTTTTGCCTTCTTCCTCATTTTTGCTTGGAATTCAGCCTTTGATCCCATAATTAACTCCTTCAATGTGATCCCTTTGGCTACTAACCAATCATTGGTGTTAGCCAATATTGGTTTGAATCTCTTCCTTAAAGAAGTCAATTCTTTTTGGGACCACTAAATTGGAAGAAGAGGAGAGTCAGCAACCTTCTCGACTAGGTATCTATTGTTGATAATGTTTTTATCATTGACCAAATTAGAGGGAATATCTATAAGCCCTAGATATTTGATTTGCTCTAGAGTTAGCCTGTTTTAGTCCATCCTCCTGATTTCTTTAGCTTTTCTCAAGTCTACCCAGATGTCTTCAATCATAGGCTCATGAAACTGAGTCTTTTTTTTAATCATATCTTTGACACCCCTGTAGTCAAAATTGTCCCTTCTCTTGAACTATTTCATGGTAACTAGTTACATTTCCATCTCCACGACCTTTGCTTTGGCTACAGTCAAAATCAAGTATCTACCAATTTCAATTGGGAACCTAAAACCTAGCTTTTTCAGTTCCCTTTTCCTAGTGTGTACAACAACCATTTGTCTACATAGCTCCATTAAGACCAAATTGTTAGAAGAAAATTTGGGGAGCATATAGGGATAGCCTTGGAAAAAGTCAACCCAGAGATAGCAAAAGGAGGAAAATTGTAGAAACATGTAGCCAAAGTCATTGATGACCATCCAGACTTCATCAAATACTCTCTTTTATTTGAGTTGAGGGTTGAAAAGGCACAAAAATACTATGAGGAAGGCATCATTTACTCTCTTAAAATGATAGATTGATCTTTACAAGGTTAACTAAGGGTAATATGAGTAGATTGGGGTGGTTCTCTTGTCTCTTTTATATGTCAAACCAAGAAAGGTTTGCATGGAGGCAATAATTTACACCAAGTACGAAGTCATATAGAACTTTGAAGTAGTAGATACCTTGGTCAATTGCTCATGAAGAGTGTTGTTTATCTGCTCACCTCAGAAGATGGTTTGCTTCCCTTATAGGATTATCTTGATGAAGGGATACATATATTCATGGAAATGTGAAGAAGATGGTATACCTCACACTCTACTGAGAAGAGTAATTAAGTCACCAACTTCTTCAATGAAATCACTCCTTGGGAAATTTTGTGGCTATCTAGACAAGTTGGTTCTGGGGATCTTGAGCCACCTGTTATTCATTACCTTCTTCACCCTCTCAGGATCCTTGTCATACTCTCTTTGTGCCTCGATGAAGTCAATTCTTAGCACTTCAATAGCATGAGGGCACATGAAGACTTTATCAATAAATTTGGGGTCCAGCTAAATTACCATGTTGCTGCTAGCATCTGACACTGATCTGGTCTCTCTGTTATAGAACTAGGTGCACTGGAGGACAAAACTTTGTATGGTGTGCTACTATTGGGAAAGAGGCAACTAGATGAATGTTGCTTTCAATTATCCTTTTCATCTTGGAGCTTGAGTTCATTGCCTTAGTTTTGGTTATGAACTCGGCCATATCCACGTGGCTGATCTCTGTGTCTCTAATGTCATCGACATTAAAAGTGACTGAGGTGATCAAAAAAATGCCCTGGTATTGGTACTTCATGGCCTTTGACTTCTTCAAAGAAGTTTCAGACATTGGAACTAGTCTTGATTGAGCGGATGCTGATGAACGAGAATCTTTAGGGGGTACTGCAATGATAATCATGATCGGGCAATTAGGGAAAATTGGGCAAATTAGAGAATTTGCACGTTGGGTGATCATGACCAAGGAAGGGCACTTGACAGGGCTAAGTCAGAAAATGGGAGGAAAAGTGGGAGGAGGTGAAAAAATGAAAAAGATGAAAATATCCCCAAAGTTAGAGAAATTGGGGGAAAAAAGTAAGGGCGGCAAAATTCGTTGCCCTAGCATGTGGAATGGTTTACATGCACGGGTGGTGAATTTTGCCACCCTTACATGCAAGGAGGAGAAAAAAGGCACAGGCGGTGAATTTTTCCACCCATGCATGTTTAGTAGTAAAGTGTAGGGGTAGAAAAATTTGCTGCCCTTACACTTTTGACCTGCGTTGGCGGCAAATTTTGCCACCGATGCAGGTAAATGGTGAGAACTTGTATCGGCAATGAAATTTGCCGTCGATGTAGGTGGTGGGTAGGGTCAAGGTTAGGGTGGCAAGTTTGTTTCCCTTAATAAGCAAGACCAAAAAATTCATGGGAAAGAAGGGAGGGTGGCAAAAATTGCCGCCCCAGCATGGGGAAAATGACAAAAGGCTGACAGGGAAGGGAGAGTGAGAGAGCGACGGGAGGAGAAGAGGAAGTGAGCTGACGGCCCTAGGGGAAGAAAGGAAAACCAAAAACAAAATTGAAAACAAAACTTAAAGAGAGGAAAAGGAAAAGAAATAAATACTAAAAACAAAACTTACCTAGAAAACCACACGCGCTATGAGCTCAAATCTGTCAAAACACACTTTTACTCATTTACTAGATCATCCAGAGGTAGAAGGCATGAGGATGAGAGGAAGGGATGAATCAAAATGAGTTTAAAAATGAATTAAATGGGGTGAAAACTAACCCCAACCACCTGGTGTGCATGGTAATAAATGCCACATGTGAAAATTGAGGTAGTGCATGGGCAGCAAAATTTACCGCCCTTGCACTGGAAAAATGAAGGGACATGCAGGGGCAGCAAAATTTGCCGCTCTTGCATATAAAAGAGGGAAAAAAAGAAGGGGCAGAAAATTTTGCTACTCCTGCACATCTAGATGCAGGGGCAGAAAAATTTGCCACTCCTTCATGTTGGAAGGAAAAATGCACTGACGAAAAAAATTGCCACTCATGCGTGAAAATAGAAGAAAAACACTAACTCTAAAAAAGCCAAATTTTGGTCCCCTAGTCGCATCAAGACCGTAACAACTTTCACATTTTGGGGAAAATGTAATGGAAAGATGTTATGAATTTTGAATGGTGTCAGTTGAGCCAATACGAGAACAAGAAAAACCCATCTCAAAAATGGACTTAGAGAGACAAAGGGCAAAACGGACAAGTTTCACAGGGGGTTGTTCCAAAAATGAGCTAAGCTAATTTTGGAAACAACACTACTTAGATGAGAAGAGATTTTAATCTCCTCAAAGTGTGTAAATCTAAGTGACAACAATACCTAATGAAGACAATGGCGGAGGTACTTCAGGATCCAAGCCTATTGACCAGACCTTTATGGTGTGATCATTTTGATTTCCCCTTCCAAGAAGATAATGAAATTGATGTTGTTCCCAAAGAATTTCATGCCTTCCAAAATTTATTGAAGAAGACATATCCTCTAAGAAACATATAATAGAGGTATCCTTTGAATACTTCTACTCTTCCAAACTACTTTGGTACTCCTATGGATACCACTTTAGATAATAATCCAAAGAATCCAAAGGGAAGTAATTCTAAGCCTAAAACTAATACTTCTAATTATTCCAATAAGATTGTTTATAATATTATAGAAGACATGAATAAAATTAAATCTAATATTACATTACATAAACTAACACAAATCACTGAGTAAAGATATCTTTACTAGAATCCTTGTCCAAAAAATCTAGCAAGATGTCCAAGACTGATAATGCAAATTTAACTATGTACAAAGCTAAAACAAAGTCCCCACCCTTCTTGCTTATAGTCCAAATGTTTGGTAATAACTTGCATAACTATTTATTTAATTTTGGTGCCTCTACAAATATCATTCTTGTAGGTGTTTATAAGAAACTTGGTTTAACTCCCATTAAGTCAGATAGGGTTATCACATAATTAGATAAGTCTAGGGTCAAAGTGGTTGGGGAATTGTTAAATGTACACATATAACTAGATTCTGAGCTAAAATTCCAACCATTTATAGATATCCAAGTGGTAGATATCATTGATTAATATGGACTAATTTTAAGTAGAGAATGGACAAAGGATTTAAATGGATATATGTCCATAGACCATTCACACATATGGCTACCTTGGAAGGGAGTTCCCAATTCAATTAGAGTTTAAAGGGAACCAAGAATGAAACACATAATTACTAAGTATAATGATATTAATAAAAGGGTCAAAATAATTGATTCTAATTTAGGATTTTTCACCCTAGAAACTACTGAGTTAAGTGATCCTAAAGCTTCTCATGTTGTACATGGGTTATGGAAGTTGTTTTTTGATGGGGTTAAGTGTAAAGCTAGATTGGGAGTAGGAAATATTATAACTAAACCTATTGGTAAAAAATATCATGCTTCTTATAGACTCTAGTTTCCTTTCACCAATAAACTTAAAAAATAAGAGGTTCTTATCTTAGGTTTGAAATTTTCCATAAAAATTAAATTCAAAAAATTATTAGTTTATGGTGATTTTGAATTGGTAGTCAATCAAGTAAGAATCAAGTATCATTGCAAGTTGTCATACCTTAAGAGGTAAAACTTTAGAGTCTAGGATCTAGTTGAATATTTTGATTCCTTCAATATTATTTATATCCCTAGGGAGGAAATAAATTTGGTGATTAACTAGCCTCTATTCTATCTAATCTCATGCCTAACCAAGATTCACCAAACTTTAGCATTGAGATGATACCTTGAATTTCTATCCTAGAAAATGTGAACCATCTATATGTCTTTATTAATGACCAATAAATCTTGAACTTCATGAATATTTCAAGAGAATTTGAAGCTCAGATAATTGATGAGGATAATTAAAATGCATTTAAAGAAGATAAATTTGATGGCAAAGTCATTCAGTTGAATGACAACAAAATATCCAAAGGGATGATTTATTTGGAAATATTGTTTGATCAAGATAATCTAGGTGAATCTTCTAATATTCCCAAAATGAGTGGAAAATATTACAATTCAATTGATCTTTGACCTCAATATCAACCTCAACTAGTAAACATTGGAAAAGACTACACTAGTATTAAAAACAAGAAAGCCAAAGAGTTGTTGACAAAATATAAAGATGTGATAGCTTGGTCATATGATGACTTGAATATTTTTTATCAAAGAGTAATCACCAATAAAATACCTCTAAAAGATAATTTTAAACCTTTTAGGCATAAACAAAGACCTATAAATCATGTGTTAAAACCCATGATTTTAAAATAATTCAAGAGGTTGTTAGATGCTAGAATTGTGTTTCCCATTAGGCACTCTAAATGGGTTGCCAATTTGATACTAGTTAGGAAGAAGAATGGTGAAATTAAGTTATGTATTGATTTTAAAAATCTAAATAGAGAATCTAAAAGGGATAATTATCCTCTTCCCTCTCTTTAATAAGTAATACAAATTATTTCTTGTTCATCCATGATGTCTTTTCTTGATGGATTTTTAGGGGACAATCAGGTGCTGCTAGACAAAGAAGACATAATGAAGATAACATTTACAGCCAAGTGGGGTACCTTTGCATATAACAGAATTCCCTTTGGGAAGATAAACATAGGATCCACTTTTCAAAGGGTCATGGACCATGCCTTCCAAGGCTTAATTGGTAAATGCATTATAATTTACATGGATGATCTACCTATTTTTTTATAAGAATAGGAAGGACCATTTCATGCATCAAAAGTAGGTATTTGAAAGGTGCATAAGGAATGAAATTTCCCTTGATCCTAAAAAAAATAATTTTCTACATCACCAAGGGTAAACTATTAAGCCATGTTATCACTAAATATGGGATCTCCATTGATCTTAAAAAAGTGAAAGCTATATCTAAGATAGAGCCTCCCAATAGTAGAATAGAATAGAAATCCTTTTTTGGTAAAATAAACTTTGTGAGAAAATTCATTTCTAGATTTGTATAAATTTTCAAGCCATTAAATGATATGTTGAAGAAGGAGGATAAAGTTTCATGAAATGAGGAGCTAAAGAAAACCTTTGGACATATCAAAAGAGCAATCACTCAAGCTTCAGTCTTGATAAGTCCAGACTTTTCAAAAGATTTTTATCTCTACTCTTTTTCCTTTGACCACACTATTGTTGTTTTTTTAACTCAAAAAATAGAAATATGTGACCATCCAATTGATTTTATGAGCATTAATTTAAAAAATTCTAAGTTAAATTACCCTTTGATTGATAAATAAGAGTTTGCATTAGTTAAGGCCATCAAGAAATTCAAGCACTAAATTCTTATGAACAAATTACATGCCATTCTACTAGATCCAACCACTAAACTAATGCTAAGCCAATGTGAACTTGGGGAGTGAAAAGGTAAGTGGATTTTAATTCTTCAATAATATGACATAGAGATGAAAAATTCAAAACTGGTAAGATGTCAAGGTCTGATTCAAATGATTGCCAATACCAACCCCAAGCTAAGTATCATGTAAGTTGATCAGCATAATTTTAAATTTGATGAGTAGTATGAATCCATTTTCTACTTAATTATTAGTGGCACTTTTCCTACAAGACTGACTAAAGAATAAAGAAGATCTCTAAGGCTCAAGGTAGCTCACTACCTCATCAAAAATGGAGTCCTATACTGAAATAACTTTGAAAGTGTATACTTGAGATGTGTTTCCAAGGAAGAAGCTACTAAGATAATGAGAAATTTCCATGAGAATTTGGTAAGTGGGCATCCATCTGGGAGAAACATAGCTCACAAGATTCTCAGGGCTGGCTATTATTAGCCCACCATTTTCAAATATGCTCATAATCATGTGAGGGAATGCCAATCATGTCATATTTTTAGCCCTAAAGAGTCAAAGGAAGTAATGCCCTTATGACCTATAATGATTGAAAAACTCTTTAATGAGTGGGGAATATAATTTTTAGGGATAATCAATCCTAACTCATTAGAAGGTCACAAGTATGTTCTGATAGCTACCGATTATTAGACTAGGTGGACTGAAGTAATAGCCACCAAATAATAGAGGATAGAAGAAGTGATCAATTTTTTAGAAGAAAAAATATATGATATATTTAGGAATATAGTCTCTTTGGTATGTGATAATGGGTTAACATTCACATCCATAGAGATGATAGAATGGGCATATGACAATAGCATTACTCTCAAGTTTTCATCTAACCATTATCCTTAAGGTAATGTAGTGTCTAAGTCAATGAATAAAAACTAGATGAAATCTATCAAGAAGTCTACTATAGACAAAATTATAACATGGCATAAGCTTATCAAGTATTCATTTTAGGTAGATAGAACAAGAGTCAAGAAAGATCTTAAATCATCTCCCTTCTTATTGGTATATGGTTAGGAACCTATATTCCCCATCATACTCAAGCTGCCAACTTACAATTTTATTCAAGAGTATATGGAAGAATGCCAAGAATTTGAAAACTCAAGGATATTGGACCTCATTTATATGGAAGATACATGAGAAGAATATTTTTCTAACTTTAATAGACACTAAACTAAAATAAAGAGGTGGTTTGACAAGAGATCAAATATCAAGGTGTTCAGATAGGGAGACTTAGTTCTTCTTTGGGAAAAAGCATCTGAACCTAATGTAAATCATGGAAAGTTCACACCTATGTGGATTTAACCCTATTAGATTGTAGATACACTTATAAATAACACCTTTAAACTAAAATATCTACAAGGAGCAGAATTAACACTGCCCACTAATGGGTAGTATTTGAAGCATTAGTTCGTTGTTGCTCCACTTGGGGTCTTCATGGATTAATTCTATAAGATGGCTAGATTTAATGTAGGTAGGATAATTATTTTCCTTTAGATCATTCCTTCATATCCCCTTTTTTACATAAGTATGTATATATTTGTTTTCTTCCCTTTTCCTTCCTACTTTGATTCTTTCTGTTGTGTGTTTTCTTTTTGTTGGTTTGTTCCTTGCTTCCAATAAGTCATTTTGGACAACTCTCAACTCAAAGATATTTAGTTTGCTTAAAACTCTTGAAGTTAAAAAATTATGGTATGAGCCTCATACATATGTTGACCATGGATTTGAGATATGATCTTGATTCTATGATTTGAAGAAACTAGTAAGGACCCATGAATAGGTTAACTATTGCATAATACCTTCAATATTATATTGACCTAAACCTAGTTCTAAGGATAATTGCACATATAGAATTAAAGATTAATATATTAAGGTACAATTATGATTACACTTAACAAACACCCTTTCTTAGGACAAAATTTGTAGCCATAGGTGATTATCTAAGGATTAGATACTTGACCTAATCCTTAAAACCTAGCTACCTTGGTTCTAAACCTTTTCTAAAAGTCTAAAAGACCCAAAAATACAAAAAATAAGAACTTATTACAAAATACAAAGCTTTTCAAGCAAAGGTGATCTTGTTAATCTCCATCAAGGTTATGGATGCATATTTGGTAGTGGGTCAAGGCTTTGAGTGGAACCAAAAGAATCTCTATTAGGGATATGAATGCTTGGATAGCAATAGAGCAATGCCCAAGCCTTCCTTAAACTAGAAGCATGGTTCTTAATAAATATATAAACATGTTCCAAGTCAATGTTTATGATTAAGGGAATGGAACCTAGAAGTTGTCCCTTGAATCCCAAGGAAAATAGTGAGTGGAATCAAAGAACACACATGGCATGGCTATATCTTGATGTTTGATCCTAATTCTACATGTGCAAGGTTTGTTTCAACCATGAATTGGTCTAGATAATGACATTAATCAAGTGGAATAAATAACATAGTTATCTAAACCAGAGTTTCTATGTTATAATTTCTATGTTTCCCTTAGAAGTTTCCTTTTATTGAGGTCAATATACCCTCATTTTTTAAAAATAGGGACCCTTGTGCATTACGTTGAACCTTGATAATGAAAACTTGATATTATACACATTATTAGAATTTGAAGATCATATACACCTGATAAATTGATCCTATTATTCATGGTTTTTCTTTAAACTCACCTAAGGTGGATAATGTTTGGCATTTATGTCTTAAGTTGTAAGTTTTATCTAGCTCTTATTAATGGATCAAGGTAGGATTTTCATGGTTTTATCCTCATTCAGGATTTTACTATCCTTTGGTCTGTGAGAACTCACAACTACATTCACATTTTAGAGCTCTCCATCAGAAAACCCTAGCTTAAACCCTTGGTTCAAATTCAAATTTGGTAGAAGCAAATTTGGCTAGAATATTTTAAAAAAAATCTTTAGACTTAAGCCTAATTTTATGCTAAGGCTTGGTCATGTTTTTTTTGACACAATTGAAGCTTAGCTTACAATCATGCTTAGTCCCTTTATGTTTTACCCCTTTTGTTCCCATTATTTTGACAAAGTCTAACATTCATGTGTGTAGGGTATTTTATCTTCCTATCTTGGCCCCATCATATCACATGGTCCTCTTTGTTACATACTTAGCCTAAAGTCTTAATCTTAAGGCCCCATTTGTGTTTATTAACATGAATAAGATCTTAGGCTTAAAACTTTAGCCTAGGTTATTATGTTGACCCAAGCCCTAACTTAAGCATCTTACCTCCTTGCATGATCAATGACTCTTGCTTAATCATGGAGGATGATTGGATGGATTGAAGGAAACCCAATGGATCCAAAGCCTTGACCCATCAGACCAATCTCGCATGAGCCCTTAGATCATGATAAATGATCCATGTGTAAGTGGGACCAAAGATCAAATGGTGAATGATCATCATTAAGGTTAAAGGGGGCCCCTTTTTTACCAATTATAGACTTATCCTAAGTTTTACCCTAAGGTCTCATTGTATTTATTAATACAATGAAACCTTAAGATAAAACTTATGTTATAGATTTAATATTCAAAAAGAGCCAATCACATGCAAATATCTAAGATCATGATGAATAACCCATGACTACTTTCATAAACCAATCTGATGGATTAAATTTAGCACTGAAATGCAAAAGGCCTATGGAATCCCTGTGAGGATGACAAGTGTCACCATCTTGAGGACCCAGATCTCGATCAATGTTTTGTAGACACTTCCCAAGGTCAAATAGAGTAAAAAGATGAGGAGTCTCATGGAGTCACAATGTAGAACTCTTACAACTAATATTAGTGTTAAAAGTACTCCATGTATTGAAAATTAGACTTAACCTAAGTTTTTACCCTAAGGATTATTAAATTATTTAAATACAATAAACCTTAGGCTAATACCTTAGGTTATAACTATAATATTCAAATTAACCTATTTATTATGCTCTAAAGACTTGGGATTTCACTTAGTCTATTTTTTATATGCATTGATACATGATCTAATTATTACTAATTTGACCTATCAAGGCCAAATTACTACCCCTACCATTTGAAACTTTCCTAAATCTGGTCAATAGTCCTTTATAGCTGGTCAAACCAATGGGTTGTAGCCTAAAAATGTATTTTTTTGGAGAAAAATGTTAAAATTCAGATTTAAAAGGTAATTAAATTATCCAATTCATCTTTAATAATTTCCAAAAACATGAATTTATCCTATGTCCAAAGTTCCAAGTTATGAAAAAGTCATTTCATATGCTAATTAAGCCTAAAAAGGGTCCAAATCACCCCAAACGTGCCAATTTACAGGTTTAAAATAGAAAAAAGGGTTTTAAAAGTGTATTTTTTCATGATTTTCATTTAATGTTTTTCAAATAGTCTTTTACAAGTAGTGGGATCTTAATTTGGCTTTAAAATGGAAAAAAGATGTCTCTTTTTCCCTCATCTGTAAGCAAAGGTATGGAATCCATATGGTTTCCATAAATTATAGAGTAGGGGAGATCATATATATTACATATATAGGATTCATTACTATTTTAATTTCTATTTATGGTCCCAAAACCAATCTTTTATTGACACCTTAATTCTTGTCACAAAGAGACCTATTTGCAGGTTTGAGAGTGGTAATGACTATTGAGGAAGGGTACAAGATTGAAATCTGGAGTGAATAAATTAGACTTAGAGGGACTCATAATGGTATAAGTTTCTCATAAATTTTATTCTCCAAGATCATGAACCATTTAGTTGAATATTGGCCAATTTATGTAGCCTTACAACTAGAAGGGCAACCTATTTTCTCCATTTTCTCTTCACCAATGCACCATTTCAAGAAAGTTTTAGTTGTTGAATCTTCTTAAGTATCTCCTCTACCTTCTCATGGATTTATTTAGGTATTTTTAAAATACCATATGGTCAAACAAAGGATATTTATCAAGAGGAGTCTATTTCTATAGTTATAAGCTTAAAAGGTGAATTATACAGTCATAGGAGAAGGAAGAAGCTTCAAGTGTTCAATAAAGCCATTTTTTTAGGGTTATATCATGTTTAATATGATTTATAATAATAATTTTCCAAGATTAAAAAAAATAAATCCCATATCCATTCTCTAGAAGTGCTTAAATGGGCTAGTTTCACATAAATTAAGGAATATTTTCATATTTTAAGGTTTTTGAAGAAAACCATGATTCATTCTTAGATTTTATCTCCCCTCCAATGGTCTCCATTTTGATATGGAATAGTGATGATAATGTGGTGATTTTATCTATAACTCCTTTCCTTGGCCCTATCATGATTCCAAATTCTTATTTTCACCTCATCCACAATCTCACCATATCACTGCCACTCTTTTCCCCTTCACTGCATTTTGTGCTTCATTCCACCTTCCATCATGCTTTATTCATCATATTTTCAATTAACTCAACCCTCATCCCAAAATACATTTATTTATCACCATTAAATAAGGCCAAGTGATGATTAGGGCTACCATGAGCATAATCATAGGTTTATAGGCCAACAAAGCATCTTATTATAGTCATAAAGGGGACTTACATCAATATACAGTCATATGTCTTGAAGGACACAAATAAAAGAATGATTAGTTAAGATACCCTCATCTAATGGCCAATATAGGTGACCTAATTATGTAATCATAAGGATAAATTAAGATCAAATATGTCTTTGGTTGTCCTTGAGATCATGTATAGGCTATTGTCTATACAAAACTACTGGTAAATGGTCCATACACTTGACAATCATGTTTGGAATGATGATCAAGGATTTTTGTTTAACTTTTATGAGTCATTTGTTATTATGAGGTGAAGATATAATCATAATATTTGGAATAAAAAGTTATTTTTTACACCTTTTATTTCTTTCAAAAGGACCTACAGGCCTAATTCAATAGTCCTATAACTATATCATGTACATCTACATTCATAAGTGGAACCTAGACCTCTTCCTTGACCTTTAAGAACTTGAAAGTTTAGTGGATTTTGAAGGAGTTTGAGGCTTAAATTATGTTACAATGAGATCAAGTGATTGATCATCCTCCCTCAATTTCAATCGATATCCAACCTTTAGGGCAGCCTACAGTCCTAAAAGAACAAGTAACCTACAGACCTATACCTTGTTAGGATGACTAATTAGTGGTGAGGAGGACTTCATAGGTTTCAAAGAGATAATAAATTTTAATTATGAAAATTTATGATGTTTAAAATGAAAAAAAATGCATTCCAAATTTTAATGAGATTAATGTGGTTTCAAGGAAAAGTATCATCCTACACCCACACTAATGCACCTATAGGCTTCTAGAGAAAACCCTATGTCATGACAAAGAGGTGATTAAGGGTTTTGAATTATGGAGGTTTTATGAAAAATGAGGAGTATTAAATATTTTTTGAGGTTTTAAAAGTGAAAAAAAAAACCATTTTTTAAATCTAGACTCCTATATCCAGTTCTAATAGGCCTACAGTTATAGGTGGTGATCATGAGCATAAGAAGAAGCTTAGGGTTGTTTTCACATAAGGATAGCATGATTGAGGAGGGTTTATTGAATAATTATAGGAAATAATTATATAAGTATCATCAGGTAGCCTAATGAGATCTTCTCATGTCATCAAACCATCTAAACTATCCTCAAGTCCTAACTGGTCCATACAATCACCAATAGTCAAGTTTTACAATAAAGTGGGCAATGAACAATGATAGATTTAAAATTGTAAGGATTCCTATCAAAAAAAGTATCATGAACCAAATATAGTTGAATTTTATCAAGGAATGTTAGACTATACTATCAAAATATTTAGTAAGGATAAAAGAGAATAGTATACTGATCACCTATAGCTACCTTAAGGGAATGCCATAGTCAAAAGTATGTTTGATCCTTGGGAAAAGATTTAAGGGTTTTTGGTCTCTTATGAAGTTTTTTACTTTGAGAATGATTATAATCCAAGAAAAATTAAAGGTATTGTGTATATGAAACCTTAAAAATGGTTAATGAGGAGTGGAAGTGGTCCATAGTTAGCTCAAGGTCACCCTGCAATACACTCCATGGGAGTGGTGTTTTCAATGCACATCAAGGGTTTTGATATCCTTTTGAGTGGGTGTTGTGTTTATGTGGTATTTAAAAGTTAAATTTATTAAATTACATGAGATATATTCTCAAATACCATCATAAACCACCTCTAAGGCAACTTAAACTTGCTCTTATAGCCATATTAGCCCTCACAATTTGTACTAACAGGCTCAATTCAAAATTTCTCTTGAATAGAAGGTGGTTTAGGGTAGAATTTTTAACTCTCTCTTAAATAAATGAAAACTAAAATTATCAAGACCCTAATCAAATCTTCCAAGAATCATTATAAAGTTCAAAATGAGATAATAGTGACCTATTGTACAAAATTTGCTAGTAAAAGCCCTAAAACGCATTGTTTGAGGGTCAAAGTATGCTTCGAACAAGGGTAGAGGTTATTTATAACCTTATTGAAAGGACTATTGAGATATTTTAAGGTTATATTTACCTTTAAATACTATTATACACCATGTAATAACCTTTAAATATGTAAAACTCAGTCAAATATGCACACAGTCCATGTACAAGGGGCAAATTTGAAGGATTTTTGAGCTTTGAGAAACCTAGACATGGATTTTTGATCCCAAATTTTTTACACATGGTCATCATGAGTTGAAGAATCATATGAAAAATTTTCAAGGTCATTATATTTGTGGAGATACTCTCTATTGTGTCACAGTCATTAGCATGCCTTTTTGAGGTTACCATTATAGTAAACAGTGTTCTAAAGTGCCACATAGGTTAATAAGTCTAGGTGAAAGTTTTAAAAACATGGGATGATGTTTTAAAATCATCATAATAACTTTAAAGACATTAAAATCTCCAAATCATATGTAAACCATGCTCATATAGGCTTTTGCAAGCAAACAGGCATATATGCGAAAAAGCCATTTTGACTTTTCAAGAAAGAGATGATTTTAGAGTGTGTTTATAGAATGTTAAAAAACCC
The DNA here is from genome assembly GCA_037957365.1 of Torreya grandis. Taxonomy (NCBI): domain Eukaryota; kingdom Viridiplantae; phylum Streptophyta; class Pinopsida; order Cupressales; family Taxaceae; genus Torreya; species Torreya grandis. Next base: position 518,355 of record JARHVA010002898.1, read on the forward strand.
ATTATCATTTTTTCAGGACTTGTGAAGGGGAAGATTCATTTTCATCCTAGTGAATTTTTTCACTTTTTACAGGTCCAGACATCCTTCCAAGCCTCATGTTCAAATGCTCATATCTTTCACCATGTGAGGAGTTTGGCCAAATGTTATTAGTATATTTTGAGGACCCATATTCAATTATAATTAATGAATAATTTATATTAGTTGAGGGGATGTGATTTATGAACAATCATTAAGAGCATAGGTAGCCTAGAATGTAAGTAAAACCTTACAGGTAGTTTTCCTCCACATGATAACTTTACATATATTTTGTATGGGAACCCAATATTTTTAGGGGTGTTAGGGAGGTAAATGTGATACACATAAATGGATATATTTTAGGATTTAGAGGTTTTTAATTCATGAATCATATTTTGAAGATTTAGCTTTAAAACCCTCCCAAGCCTTTAAAAACCTAGTTTTGTAAAAAGTTTTTTTTATTACCATCAAATAATCATGGATAAACCTAAAAAAATTTCAAAAATAAATTAAACTCATAAAGGATTCCATAAATTCCAATTTGACATATGGGTCTATACCGATTAGGGCATGAATCATGTTTTTTGTGGAAAAAAAGCATGGAAAATGAAGTACAAGCAGTTTAATGGGATCTAATCAATAAAGTTTTAAGCTTGAGACTTATTTTTCATCCTCAAATATTTAGTTGGTCATAAACATTTTTAAGATTACCCCTACTATCTTGATCAAGATGGCCAATCTATAGGAAAATGGGGAAAAATAGGCTTACTCAACACTGTTGACTAAATGATGAGAGTTTTCTCATCAAAATCACATATCTTGTGATGATAAAAGTTGTTCCAAGTCTAGTGTCTTTTTTTTTAATAGATTTCATGTTGTTTTTACAGGTTCCATGGAGTCCAATTGTATAGATAGTCTAGTAGGCCTGATTAGCCTAATAGGCCTAATTGGTCAAATTATCAAAGTTTGAGTTTGGCATTGATTGGTTATCAAGGAGTTAAAAATGAGTTTCAACACTTCCTATCTATTGTTCCATGAAGATATCATGAATAGTCAAGTTTTGAAAAAAAAATGGGCAATGAACAATGATAGATTTAAAATTGTAAGGATTCCTATCGACAAAAGTCTCATGAATAAAATATAGTTGAATTTGGTCAAGGAATGTCAAAATATACTATCAAAATATTTAGTAGGGATAAAATAGCATAGTATACTGGTCACCTATAGCTGCCTTAAGGGAATGCCACAATAAAATGTATTTTTGATGCTTGGGAAAAGCTTTAAGGGTTTTTGGTCTCTTATGAAGTTTATTAATTGGAGAATGATTATAATCCAAGATAAATTTAATTTATTAGGCATATGAAACATTAAAAATGGTTAATGATGAGTGGATGTGTCCCATAGTTAGATCAAGGTCACCCTACAGTACACTCCATGGGAGTGGTGTTTTCAATGTACATCAAGGGTTTTGATATCCTTTTAAGTGGGTGTTGTGTTTAGCTGGTATTTAAAAGTTGCATGAAAGTTAAATGTATTAAATTACATGAAATATATTCTCAAATACCATCTTAAACCACCTCTAAGGCAACTTAAACTTGCTCTTATAGTCATATTAGCCCTCATAGTTTGTACTAACAGGCTCAATTCAAAGTTTCTCTTGAATAGAAGGTGGTTTAGGGTAGAATTTTTACCTCTCTCTTAAATAAATGAAAACTCACATTATCAAGACCCTAATTAAAGCTTCCAAGAAGCATTTTAAAGTTCAAAATGAGATAATAGTGACCTATTATATGAAATTTTCTAGTAAAAGCCCTAAAATGCATTGTTTGAGGGTCAAAGTATGCTTCAAACAAGGGTAGAGGTTATTTATAAGCTTATTAAAAGGACTATTGATATATTTTAAGGTGATATTGACCTTTAAAAACTATTAGACACCATGAAAGCACCTTCAAATATGTAAACCTTAGTCAAATATGCACACAGTCCATGTATAAGGGGCAAATTTAAAGGATTTTTGAGCTTTGAGACACCTAAACATGGATTTTTGACCCCAAATTTTTTACAAATGTTCATAATGAGTTGAATAATAATATGAAAAAAATTTAAGGCTATTAGATTATTGGAGATACTCTATATTTTGTCACAGTCATTAGCATGTCTTTTTGAGGTCACCATTAGAGTAGACAGTGTTCTAAGGTGCCACATAGGTTTATAAGTCTAGGTGAAAGTTTTAAAAACATGAGATGATGTTTTTAAATCATCATAAGACCTTTAAAGAGTGTAGAATATTCAAATAATATGTAAACCATGCTCATACAAGCTTTTGCAAACAAACAAGCATATAGGCCAAAAAGGCATTTTTTACTTTTTAAGAAAGAGATGATTTCAGAGTGTGTTTATATCATGTTAAAACCTTATTATTATTTTTTTAATAATTGTGAAGAAGTGGTAGAGTCATTTTTTTCTTGGTGAAATTTTTCACTTTTAACAGTTTTAGACATCCTTCTAAGCCTCCTATTTAGATGCTCATATCTTTCACCATGTGAGGAGTTTGGCCAAATTTTATTAGTATGTTTTGAGGAACCATATTAAATTATAATTTATGAACAATTTATATCAGTTGATGGGATGTGATTTATGAACAATCATTAAGAGCGTAGGTAGCCTAGAATGCAAGCAAAACCCTACAGGTAGTTTTCCTCCACATGATAACTTTACATATATTTTTCATGGGAACCCAATATTTTGAGGGATGTTAGGAGGTAAATTTGATACAAATAAATGGAAATATTCTAGAATTTTGAGGTTTTTACTTCATGAATCATCTTTTTGAAGATTCAACTTTAAAACCCTCCAAAACCTTTAAAAACCTAGTTTTGAAAAAAGCTTTTTTTATTACCATCAAATAATCATTGATAAACCTATAAAAATTTAAAACATAAATTAAACTCAAATTATCCCATAAATTCCATTTTTACATATGGGTCTATAAGAATTAGGGCATGAATCCTATTTTTTGTGGAAAAAAAGCATGGAAAATGAAGTACAAGCAGTTCAATGGGATCTAATCAATGAAGTTGTAAGCTTGAGACTTGTTATTCATCCTCAAATATTTAGTTGGTCAGAAATATTCCTAAAATTACCCCTACGAGCTTGATCAAAATGGCTAGTCTACAGGAAAATGGGGTAAAATAGGCTTACTCGACCCTGTTGACTGAATGATGAGAGTTTTCTCATCAAAATAACATATCTTGTGATGACAAAATTTGTTCCAAGTCTATTATATTTGTTTTTTTTACAGATTTAATGTTGTTTTTATAGGTTCCATAGATTCCAAGTGTATAGATAGGCTAGTATGCCTAATTAGTCTAATAGGCCTAATTGGTCAAATTATCAAAGTTTGAGTTTGGCATCAATTGGTTATTAAGGAGTTAAAAATGAGTTTCAAAACTTCATATCTATTTTTACATAGAGATATCATGCATATTTAATCCTTCAAGATGCCATTTCATGCAAAAAGAGGCTAGAGAGGTAGTTAACCAGTCTTAAGGAGCCATGACTCTAGGTTGACTAGTCATGATTGAACCAAACATACATGCATCTTCCTTTGTTATCATGTTAATATAGGATTTCAATTGGAGTTTAATTTTTAATATTGGCATATATTTTCATGAAAATAATTTTGAATTGTCCAAGATGGGCCCACCACTTTCCTTTCTACACCAACATTGAAGATCATACATATTTTACAGAGTTTGAAGATTTTTGAAGTTTTGATTGAATATTATAAGGGGATTAGGTCTTGAGTTAACTAAAAAAGACTAATAATTTTCATTTTTTATGACACTTGGGCTGGAACATTCATTTTTGGGACATACATATTGGTTTTTTGAAGCCATTTTTCATTATTCTTGAAGCTAGAGAGAAATTGTAATTGGCATCATTTATAAATAAATAAAATCTTTTGCACATGAGTTATATATTATTATAAAGTGTATTTTAATTGTGTAATAACATATATTTGGGGTTTTTATTCCCTTATTACACATCCTTTTCTCACTTGTTATTTTAAATATCATCCTCTACAGGTCATTTAAAGAGCTAGGAATAGAAATTGCATTACAAGCTTCATTCAAGCCTTCTTCTAAAACATTGATGTTTAGGATTCATTGCGGAGTTTATTTTAGATTCATATGTATGCCTTAGTTTCAAAAATATTTTATATAATAAACCATTATTTAGGTTCATAACCATAGTAAGTAGGATTTCTCTTTTCAGCTTCCTTCTTCCCATTTCACCCCAAAAATTAAAAAAAAAATAGATTAATTTTAATGATAGATCTTAAGGGAACCAGACCTCCTTAGAGTTTATTCTCACTTTAGATTAATCCACACTCAGAGAATATACAATTATATCAGTTGGATATAAGGTGTGCTTTGTACATCTTCAAACAAGGTGCACTCTGTAGTGATAACACTAAATCGAACCTCTTCATGATTACAGGGACCATTGGTATGAATGTGATTGGATCCTAATCAATAGTCTACACTTGATCAAGACCAAATACTTGGATGAAAATTATTAAATCCATGATCTATGGACCTATAAACTTCATGATCTTAAATTTGGCATTCATGTGAACATCATTTGATGCCTACAAGGCCATCATAGACATTTATGAGGCCATAAAATTTAAAGTCATAAATTATTTTTCTTATACATAAGGATATACTTCAAAAAGTTTCTAAAATCTAAATAATTACATTGGCATTCAATGAGACCCCCTACTTTTGGGAAATAAAAACATAGTGTCTTTGAAATTTAATGTTAAAATGATCTTGTGGTTTAATATTTTCAATAATAAACTTAATCTAAGTCTTTATCCTAAGGTCCCAATTGTATTTATTAACACAATAAACCTTAGGATAAAGGTTTTTATTATGTTTTAATTCAACAAGAATTCCCTATGCTTTAACTTATCTTAAAGCTTTAACATAAATTTTTATCCTATTTATCAACATGATAAAGCCCTTGGTTAAAGCTTTACACTAAGTCCGCTTATTATTTGGGTCCTATTTATATGTGCTCTAAACCTTAGATTAAAATATTTTTAGCCTAATGTTTATGTCATGTCTATTAACATGAAATAAACTTTAGCCAAAATTATTTAGCCTAAGTCCCTTCCTATGTCTTGATGCTAATTAAAGTGAGTTCACTTTACAAAATCGATGGTATATGCTTCATCACAAGGATAAATTAGATGGATAAAATAAGGTTAAATGAAAATAAAGCCTTGATCTATTAGACCAATGGCATTAATTTACTTAGATAATGATCAAAATTCCATTGTTCATCATGGAGGATGATCATATGGATCAAAATCAGCAAAGACTATTCAATGAGACCCTAAAGGCCTATGAGATTTAGATGTGGTGAGTCCACATTTACTGATGGACTACAGAGCCTAGAAGGCCTATGAAGGTGTCAAATGGCATAACTTTGAGGCCTGACACAAAGACCAATAATGACATTCAACCCTTGAGATCATGATCAATGGTCCACATTGATCCATGAGAAAATATTTGATGGTACGAAGCAAAATAAGGATTTAAAAGACAATGATTAGTTCTTATAAAGAATTTATGAAAAATTCAATGAAAGTTTCTAAATAGATGCCATATAGGTGCCATGCAAGCATAAATAAATAAAATTGAAGATTTTGTGAGCACAAAAAGGGAAAATTATAAAGGTAAGGGTCTAAATCAAATATAAGGCACAAATTAGCCTAAGTCTAAGCTACCATCACCATTAAAGCTCCAAAATATCCCTAAAATCTATAAAAATCCATAATTTGAACTCAAATAAATCATAGTCAAGTTAGGAAGAGTTTAATTGTCATCTAAACAAGAACAAACTAACCTAGATGATACTCAAAGACCATTAGTGAAAAATTTGAAAGCTTCATAGTCATGATAACTTAGAGGCAATATAGGGATGACACAGAGTTGTATTTAGATTCAGACAATGAGGGAAGAATCCTCAAGGATACTGACTATGATGATACAACATTAAAGATAAGGAACAAAAACTAGTCTAAGCTCTTTTGGACTATTGAGGAGATGCAAGCCATTACAAGAGAGGAATAGAAGAATGCTACAACCCTCAAGAGATGCAATGACCTTGTCTTTGTCTAGATGACCAGTCTCCACTATGCTACTACAAAACATGATGTATTACACTGTATTGATGTTATTGCCCCCATTTTCAATGATTATAAAATTGAGAAATATTGGATAGTTTATGAATGTAATTTCATAAAGGTATCATATATTTCCCTCCTTACATTTGAAATTTACTACAAGCTAGGCAAGCCCTAGGTAGACTTACTTAAAATTAGAGCATAGACTTGTAAGCATGACTTGTTGTAGTGAAGTGTGTCATTTAAGTAGGCGTGATGCTCAATAATGCATGAAAATATAGTTATAAATAATTTATAGGGTTAGAGGAGTTAGGCATAAGGGGATAAAGGTCTGGTGCATAACATTTAAACACACTGGTGTGATGGCATCAATTTCACATAAGGTGTGAACCTTATGCACTCACCTAAAGCACAATATTAAAGGGACCAAGTTTATGTTAGTCTAGTTTCATCATGACATAAATGAGGGATATCTAGGGTATAGTGGTTCAAGGGATTCATAGGTTCTCTAGCATAGAGGCTCAAAGGGACAGGTATATCGGTGCATGTTCAAATAGAGGGGGTTGAGGCCTTATTAACATATGCAAAAAAGAGAGTCTACATAGGGATGTCTATTCATCCTAAGGATGTCATTTAGTGCTAGGTCTAGCACAAAGTCCCTTTCAAGTGGGTAATATGGCTAAGTGGTGTGAGGGCACCACTTAATACTTGGGTTGAGTCCCAATGAATAGTAATCTTCATTCTCTAAATCTTTGATGCACCAAAGTTCCTTTCTATATCTCTATCTCTTTCTTTATAGTCTTTCCTTTTATAGTTTGTATTCTTTAAAACTTCCCTTACATAGTTAACTTAATCGACCCTATCAACCAAGTTCTATGTTCTGTGTGATGTCTAGATAACTGGGTCAACATTACCAACCCTATTCATTTTTAGACCTTGCTTCCATAGTATAATATCAACCCTGTCAGCCATATTCTATATTATGTGCATATAGTGTTGACTATATCAAAATTGTACCTTGTTTCAAAGTTGTAATTAACCATATATGTTAGTAATTAGCTCACACTTTATTTTCTTATTATTTGCATGCTTAGAATAGATCACATAGTTTAATTAGCTAGTTTTTCAATAAATCATTTAGTTTCACTATTTTTTATTTTATACAGACATGACTAAATCACAAAATTTAAACAAGCATTTTAACATTTATCTACCCAAGGCCAACCTACTTGTATTTCATCACCAAGGGGAAGCTGACTTGATATTATCATCAAGTATAAAACATGGTTAATGGTATATTCTGGCTAAGCATCCAACACACTTATCATTGTGATGTGTGAAGTGAGGGCTAGGCCCCAATACCAAGTCTTTATCATTACCACTATAGATCCCTTTCATCTCAAACTACTTGAAACCATCCTTAGATTGATTTCTAGTTCCTTACTTATAGCCAACTTTCCATCACATTTAAAATCATATTTTAATAATCTAATAAACATTCAGGTTGACCAATTAGTTAGCTATTTACTTTCCAAGTTGATTACTTTCTTTTTTCTCAATTGTATTTTGTATTTCAAAAACTTGCATTAGATAGCATTAGTGCAAGGTTTTATGTTGTGTGCCTCAATTGGATTAGCTAGTGTTAATCTAATTGATTTTTTGTTTCCCTTCTATTATTTATTTTCAAAATTACTTGAAAAAATTATCTTGTTTTAGCTCACAATCTATTTTAGACTTTTTAATTTTCTTGTATGTTGTACTGGGTCAACCCTGTATACTTTTATAGCCTCTATTTATTGTACTGCATCGACCCAATTGACCCTATACTATTTTTAGGCCCTATTTTCTATGCTAGGTTGACATAGTTGACCTTGTACTATTTTATACCTTACTTATTTTCTAATTTTGTCCCTATTTTTCCTTTTAGCCTTTTAATATCCACTCATGCTTGGTATCATGAAGCCTCTTATCAAATTCTTTCTTGATAGTCTCAACCTACTCCTAATGTGCATGGCTTTTTCTCTCTTACCTCACTTGTCCACCATAGAATACAACTCTTTATGGTGTAGCTCTTCATCACATGGTTATAAATCTTCTCAATATCGATCTACCCCATACCATATAGTAAATCCAAAGAATCATATTAGATAAATCCCAAAGTATGACAATCATATACCTTATATCTCTTTTACACCTTATAACCTAGAATTTGTAAACTCAACAACCCATCTACATCAAATGTTGGTACCTCACATTATGATCCACCTCTTACTACCAATGTTCATAATCCTCTTGTTACACCCATAACAAGAGCACCTAATATTATCACTTTCCAAATTAACATGATTTAAACCACTCAAATTAATAATCTATATGGTTCTCTATTATTAAAAAACCTTGATGATAATACTATTTACACTCCTACCAAGAATGGTGGCTTTACCAAGCTTCCTTCTTATTCTACCACACTTAAGATAACTAACACTAATTTTGGGAATCCTCCACCTAAAAATAACCCTCCTCCCACCAAATTAACAATCCTCTTCCTAACAACATGAATACCCCACCTTCAAACCCACCTATTGATACAATTCAACTTCTTGCACAATTTATACAACAAATGAACATCATGTAAATAACTAACACCTATCAAATGATAAACATGAAACAACATTTATTACAAATGGCTAGTCAACCTCCTCAAGTCATCATGTCTCAACCAAATCAAAATTTTATCCATCCTCCTCTTAAATATGCCAATGGGAATATCATCCCTCAACTTCCAATAAATAACAAAATGCTTCAACATCTTCAAAATAAACCTTTATCCCCATTCATTACATCCATAGATATTGGAAACATTTCTCTAACTATCACATATAATGGAACTAAGGACCTTACTATCTTTCTTAAGTATTTTGGTAATCTCTATAAGGAATGGGTCTAAACTAACACCTTTACAACCACCAAGCTCTTAGACAAAACATTTTTAGTGATGCACTTGAATGGTATAACCAACTTCTTAGACATTCCATCTCACAACTACAGGATTTAGTCAATGCTCTAGTGAAGTTATTCCAACATGATGACCTTCCTAAAAATTACCTTAGCCATTTCATCAATGTTAAACAACTTCCTAATGAACCTGTTCATACTTTCATCAAATGATGGAAGTTTCTCTCTCACAAAGTGGACCATAACATTAATTATGACACTCTTTTAAAACTATTTTCATAGCTCTTAAGGATCCACTTCAATACAAATTTCATATCTTTTCCCCTAAAACTTTATATGAAGCCTTAGACCAAGCAAAAAAGCAAGACTTTCTTATGACTCAATTTGACCATCTCAAACAACTACTAAAACACCTTTTCAATCATTTTCTCATAACATTGATTCATCCAAACCTCCCCAACCTCAAAATAGAGTATCTAATTCAACCAATTTTAACCCAACCCACCCTCCCTTGAATCTAGAACAACTTAAGAAGAAATTTCCACCCTCTAAACCCATTAGCTTTGATCCTTCCAAACCTCCTCCAAAATGGTACAATCCTAATAATTTTTGTTGGTGGCATGATAATATAGGTCATTCTCATGAGTCTTTTCATGATATTTATCGATTTATTCTTTCTTCCTTACTTGGTCCACATTTCAATCTTGATATTCTAATAAAATAGTGTTATCAAGACTATCTTCAAGCTTCTCAACTTCAATCTCAAGAATCAAAATCACATCAACATCAACTACATAATGAACAACAATAATTATCCCATACCCATACCTCATCTATTAATTTTTTTCAAACCATAGTTGATCCTTCTTCCTACACCAATAAAGAAATGATAGCTAACATGAACAACTTTAAACATATCATTGCATCCATTGAACCTCAACCTCTTAGGCCACATGATACAAAAGAGTAATTTGTTCAAATGCCTACACCAAATTATATCATACATGGTCCTATTTTACCTCCTTTATCTCTTCATACCTCTCCTAGAAATCATATGTCACATTCAACATCCTTAAAATATAACAAACCAACACATTTACCTATCTCCAAATGCACCTACCAACCCAATGAAAATTATTCTAATAGTTCAATGTTACCTCACTCCAACTCACATGTTAGGGCATCTAGCGATGCCCATCCACATGTCCCTTAAAAATTTGGGGCATCTTATGATGCCCATACCTATATCCACTTACCCATTGAGGCATCTTGTGATGCCCACTCATATTCTAAAATGCATAATAATAAATAAATTTAGCTTCAAGAAACCTTTCAAGACTTATAGACTTGTATTTCACATGCTCATCTTTGATACAGACATTAGCATTGATCTTACTTATTAAATTTTATCTCATGTTTTTGTGCACTTTATTTATTTTAATTTCACTTTATAAGAATCATTGTCTTTTTTATGTTCTTTCATTTTCTTACACATTACATTTGTCATTTACTTTTATTTTTTCCTCATGCATCTCTTTTATTTTTATCTTTTTATGTCATTATTTGCCTTTGTAGCTTTATGATTATTTTTTCCCTTATTTAGCATTCACCCCCATTGGTTTCTCTTTTGTGATTTTGTAGTATAAGACCATGGATAGGACCTGGCCCTCCTCACAAAATACCACCTTTGCTTGTTTTCTCATTTTATTGTTTCACATTTTACTTTTTAGCATCCTTATGGGTTTCTATTTTATGAATAATAGTATAATACTATGGATAGGACCCAGCCCTCCTCATAAAATTACTATTTTATCATTCTTTTTATAAGAAAAATATCACTGATTTTCATTCTCAACTTTAGCTTTTGTTTCTTTTTGATAAGATGGAATTTGCATAACAATCTATGTTAGCATGTTTTCTTCCATTTCCCTCGTTCTTATGATAAGGAATCACACTTTACTATCATTGTATCACTTTCTTTCCCTTTGTTACATTTTTTTTTGTGATTTGAAGTAATTCAAATTGTTCCATGTGTCATTCCTCTTGATTTCCTTTCCTTTCACTCCACATTAGATAAAACAAGGTCAAATTCAAGATAACACTTTTATTTTACCTAGATTTATGAGACTCTTAGACCCCATGCTCTTTGAAGTTCTCTCTCTTAGAAACCAAGTCTCAAGTATTAAAATAAAATTAAAATTTAGCACCCATGTTTGGTTTTCCAAATCTGTATGGAGGAGGAATAGAAAAATCCATCAAGAAAGTTAAAATCCAAATCATTTGAAACAAAAGTCAATGATATACAAAAGGTAACATATAAATCTCAAAAGTTAAAATCATACCAAAATATGTAATTAAAAGCACATTTCCTATCTATAATTGAAGATCAAACTCCATATTTGGCCTCACATATATCTGAGGTCCATTGGGGTATGGTAGTCTAGTAGATTAGAATAGGGGAATTTAAAAAAATCTATGGTGCTACCTACTTTCTTGTGCAAGTACCCAATATTCGTAGTAAACCAATGGATTTATAAGTGGTCTTAAAGAATGGGGAACACATTATGGAAAGGTAGGTCCATTTTACTTTTAATGCATATAGCCTTTATGAGATGATATATATACTTCATTTGTTGACCTAAGACTTGTACAGCTAAGAGAATTTCTTTAGATTTCTTAAGGTCTAAAGTCCTCTTATTTTGACAAACCTAATTTGAGTATCCTGACTTCGATAAATATTTCCTCTACCTTGGTTTTTCCTTAATTCTCCCCTCTACCCTTTTCATTTCCCTCCTTAACAAGTAAATTTTTATTCTAAATATGTTTCCCTTCTTCTTTTATTCCTTCTTCTTCACCTCTTAAAAACATGCTAGGATTACTTTGTTTCAATTTTATCTATCCTTAGAGTAAAAAAATGTGTTTGAGAAAATATGGATTACACCCTTACACCATTTATTTACCAAACCATCTCATTATCATACTATTCATCTCATTAGGTGGTTGTGTTTTCTTACACTGCATCTTAGAATAATCACTAAGTTTGAGTTTTCATCCTTTAAAGATTTTGATTTTCATTTATCCATCATGTTCTCTTTTTATTTTTGTGGACTTTACTTATCTTACATATGACATTTTCCATTATTAAATGTTTCTCTTTATGTATGTCTTCTTATTGTTTGTATTACATCTTTAATTACATTTCATTTTTCATCTTTCATGTTTTTCTTTTTGCCTATCTTACATGAGCTTACTTTTCACTTTCTTACATATCTTTTTTAAAGTTTTCTTATATTGATATTTCATTTGTCATTCATGTTGTACATGCTTCCCAATGTGATTTAGTATGTTCTACATTTGTTTTTGTCACTTGTGTTTTACATACTTTCCAACATGATTTAATGTGTTTTACAATCACTTGTCATTCATTTACACTCATTTGTCATTCATTTGCCATCATTTGTCATTCATTTGTCATCCTTTTATCATGAATTTACTTTCAATATTGTAGCCTTTTATTATCCATTCTAATTTTCTAATTGTCCTAACACCCTCATATCTTTTCCTTAACTCATTTTACACTATCATAAGCCTATATTCCAAAAAAAATGATTTTTGGCTATTTTTTTGCACTAACTTCTACATGTTTGCCTAGTGTTCCTCACATGGTATGCCTTCACTTTATCTTACAGTATACTTATTTATCTATAAAATTAAGGTAAGTAAAGGTATGTGTGTTTCAATTATGTTCTTTCCTTTATCTTATTTGTTGCTTATGACACTTTACTTAGCATTAGCATTATGTGTTATCATGTTTTATTTCCTGAAGCACCATCTCGTGTTGTACTTACATGACACATGATGAGATTCAAGTGGGGAATATTTATACACATAATATTTTTAAAATTTTATCAATTACTAACATTTTATATCTTGTAGGAACCTATCGAGTCTCAATCTCTCTGAGTGCATGCCTTAAGGGGTGCACCAAGAAAGGGGTGGGTAGACCATTGGTGCTTCATAAGATTGTTGTCATTTTTTCCACTTTTCATCTACACACTTGTCTCCTAAAACCATTTACCCTAATCTTATTATTCTCTATTTTACCCATTCCAAACATTTGTCACATCTTTATCCTCCTTATTCTTTCCTTGACCCCCTTTCACTAGTTGACTGTACTAGGTTGATTAGGTCAACCCTGTATAGTTTTTAGCCTCTAATTATTATACAGGGTCGACAGAGTCAACTATATACTATTTAGAGATATTTTTCACTTTGAGTTTCATTATCCCTTTGGCCAACCTAACTTGAGACCTAGTGATTTACCTCTTTAAAACATATAGGGTTGACTGGATCAACCCTGTACAGTCAACATATTCAAAAGTATTTATGGAAAGATATGCCTATATATACAAGCTCATTTCCAACCATTTGAGAATAGAGAAGTGAAGAAGAACAAGTACACATGAAAATATACTTATTGACCATTCTACTTGAGGAATAAATCTTAGGGTTCCATAATTTCTTTGGATATACAATTCTTATCTTGTGGATAAGTCTTTTAGATGAATAGATAGGTTGTGTATCCTAGAGCTGATTTGTATTTGTTATCCTTACATACGACAATAATATTTTGTAAATCACCTTGGCCAAGGGAGATATTGAGGCTTGGTGGGTTCATCTTCAAGGTAAGTATTCCTAACTTTATTTTTCCTTTATAAGAGTAGATATATAATGTAGTTGTGCTTCTTTCCCATTCATTAGGATTATGTATACATTGATGTGAGTATATATTTTCTATGCATTTTTATTTTAGTTTGTTTTATTTATAACCCCCATTTTTATGTCATAAGCTTTGGTATGCTCTAGATTAGATTTACTTTTTATTTACTATAATAGAGTGAACATTAAACTTAGGACTCTTTTAGGGTTGTTCCATGATTGTTTTATATTATAAGCTTTGGAACCCTTCCTAACATGGTGTGTTATGACAAGTGATCCCCTAATAAGGTCTAGCAGATCCCCATATTGGTCATGCTCTTGCTTAACAAATGTATTCCCAATTGTAAGTGTAAGTATGCTCTATCTTCTCTAAGTCAAGATTGATTTATAGACATGATGCATTTTTGATTTCATATAATATGTATACATATAATATTTTCAAACTTTATCAATTAATGATTATTTCTATCTTGAAATAATATGTTGAGTCTCAATCTCTCTGAGTGCATGCCTTAAGGGGTAAATCAAGAAAGGGGTGGGAATACTATTAGCCCTTCATAGGATTTTTATCCCTTATCACCACTTATTATCTACACACCCATCTCCTAAAAACTTTTCCCTAAACTTTTCCTCCTATTTTACACCCTCCTCTAGTTATTTTCCACCTTCATTATCCCTTCCCTAGCCTAAAATCCTTTTTGATGGTTTACATTACATTATCATCCCCATCAACCTTGTACTATAATTGATAAAACTTATTTAGGGTCTAGGTCAGCACCTAGCTAACCAAGAATGAGACCTAATTTATTTTTATCCATAATGATACAAGGTTGATTAGGTTGACCTTGTCAGCGTAAACTTTCAAAAATGACTAGGGTTAGATCTACCTACATAAACACATCCATTTCATTATTTATTTAAGAAGATAAGAAGAGATATATATTATGAATATGTTTATCCACCATTCTAATTAATAAGAATAACTTAGGGTTTCATACTTTCTTTGGAGATATAGATCTTGTCTTGTGAAGAATTCTTTTGGATGAATTGATAGGTTGTGTTGCCTAGATCTGATTTATCCTTGTCATATTTACATTACATAACAATCTCTTGTGAATCACCTTGGCCAAGGGAAATATTGAGGCTCAATAGGTTTGTCTTAAAAGGTAAGTATTCTTAACTTTGTTCCTCCTTTGTAAGAGTAGATAGATATGCATTTTTACTTCTCTCCCATGCATTAGGATTTTTTATACATTAACATGAGTATATGTCTTCTATGCATGTTTAATTTTAATGTTTATTACCCCAAACTTTATGCCATAAGCTTTGGTGAACACTATATTAGAGTTTTATGTACTTGTTATTAGTTTAGTGAATATGAAAACATAAGACCTAGTTAGGGTTATTGCATATTTTTGCTTGATTGGAAGCTATGGAACCCTCCCTAGTGATATTATTATGGTAAGATATCCCTTAGATAGGTATATTAGATCCATCTTGGTCATGACCCTGAATATCTAATGTATCCATAATCAGAAGAGTAAGTAAGATTTATCTTCTCTAAGATAGGATTGATTTATAGATCTGTTGCATTTCCCATTACATACGGTCACTACCCATCAAAATCTACAACTAAGAATACCACATTGTTATAAATTATAAAGATACACATATGCAAATAATAACACTATCAAACTCATGTTAATATGAGTACTTAAAGGGATAGTGGTTTAGGCACATGTTTCAAGGACACTCAAGGTTAGTTATCAATTTCTCACATTATAGATCATCCTATGGGTTAGTTATCTATGCCCACACCCATTCCCTAATCTACCTACATATTTTTAGTGATCCTTCACACAAAAAATTAGGGTTATTTATAGTTAACATAATCCTAAATGAGTGTTACATTTAACGTGAAGACATCTAGCCTTTACCGAATAATCACACAACTAAGCTTGACATAGTTACCCCTTATCGTTAACACCACAACCACTAGATGACCCAAATTCATCTATGCACTACCAAGATATAAAAATTACTTACAAAAAAATTAAGGTACATGTGATATGACTATTCAATTTGATCACAAAAATTAGTCCCTACTCCAAAATTAATCTCATAGTCATTTACTAAGAGGACACCCTTTGGAATTAACAAGGTGCAAATAGGGTCAAGGTTCAAAGTATATCATGAATAAAATATTATATTATATTCCATGGGTAAATTAATTTTGATAATTACATGCTTACACTAACAAAGAAGCTCCTACATGACACAAATCCCACCAATTCTAAGTTGGATAAACTAGGTGAAAAACCAATCTTGTTTTAATTTACAACAAGGTCAATAAATTTTTATAATATAAAAAATCTATTTTATAAACTAATATAAAAATGATTAAGGCATAGGAATATTTTTATTTTGAACAAAACTACTAATTGGATCACCATTCCAAAGTGAATTTATCCATTCAAAAAATTGTCTTACATAAACTAGTTTTAGAATCACCTTGCTAAAAATAGGACTTGCAATAAAATTCATTTTATTATGAAAGTAATAATTTTAAGCTATATTAAACTAGTTACAACTTTTCATTTTAAGGAAACTCAATTATTGATATTTTATTTACATTGATTCCAAATTAACTTTGGGAGCAAGAGGGAGAACACAAAATTTTGCCTTAGCAATTCTCTCCTGGAATTGATTGAAAATAATGTTTCAAAAGTGAGTAAAATTTATCTGAATATTGATGTCATATTTAATATCCAAAAATAATTAATTTTATATCTCAAATTTTATAAATTTAAATTTTAAGTATTTATTTTGTGTTAAATCCAAAATGACTTTGGAGGCAAGAAGGGTACTTCCAAATTTCGCTCTTTCAAATGTTATCTAGAACTAGTCAAAAACTATAGTTTCTAATAGGATTAAAAAATTATTTAAATATTGTTCTCATATTATAGAACCCAATATAATCAATTTCAAGTCTTAGTTTTGAAAAATTCTTAGTTTAGGTATTTATTTTACTCCAATTCAAGATGAGTTTTGAAAGGTCGAGAATGGGTGGTAAGACACTAAAAACTTGTTTTATTAATCAAAAGAGTCAATAGTCATTTGATCTATCAAAACTCACACACAAATCCAAGGACTAAATAGGATGGCTAGAACCTATATTTATATTTAAATATATGTTTTTATTTTTTTAACTACTATAGATTAGATGTGAGATTCAATTGAAATATGACCTATTTAAAATTACACATGATGGCTTTTCAATATAAACATATTTTTTTCATTCACTTGGGGTTTCAATCATGGTTTATTATAGTATGTCCTTCCAAAACCTTAGATAGCTATGAGAATGGTATCATTATGTTATTATTTTATGGAGTATCAGATTGAATAATTAAAAGAAAAATCAAATTTATTGATCAGTGTTATTAACGATGTTATGAAGAATAACATTTCGATTATGGAGACTCTTAGGTATTTGATTGGGGGTAGGGTGGATCAAGAGGAGACTATTTTGAATAGGACATTATGATTTCTAAGGAAACCAGTCAACAACCCCAACTCTTTTAATAGATGGATAAGGACCTAAAAATAATGATTCACAAATGCGAGGAGGTTTTTGGTGACCATAAATATTATGGCACCCTAGTTTTTTTGTTATTTTCTTATTTTTTTTCTATTGTGATGCTTTTGTAATGTATATTTTTGTCTTTGATAGTAGACCTTCATGTTTATCTTGGCTTTTTAAGCCTTATCTTCTTATTTTTTGTATACATTCAAGTCCCTAGTTCAAAAAATGCATATTTACCATTAATAAAAAATAATGTCCTTCAAGTGAATAACTTATCCTTCACATGTTAGCTTGATATTATTTATTCTATGTTTGAGAATACACAAATCCAAATATTAGATGTAATCCATATTCACATGTTGCATTGAGACCAAATTATCAACCACATAGTTCTTATTAAACATATCATATAAATAGAATTAAGGGAACTATTTAAAATGTGTCTTTAATGAAAGATCTGATAACATACTCAAAAATAATGTTGACATAAATTTCAATATTTTCTAAATAGTTTTGAAACCCTGAATAAGGTTATGTCTAATCAAAGTTATTTTGATGTCATATTTAGTTGGGATGGAATATTTAAATTGATTTAGTATTTTGAGTGGTCAACATATATATGGTTAAAAAAATTGACACAAATTATGTATACTAAATAAAGTAAGTTTTGTGTGGGGTCAAAACCTAAAGATTAAAACTCATTAGGTGGTACAAAGTAGTCCATAAAATTAATACTAAAGTAATCAAATTTAATTAATTTATTAATTGATGTTTATATTTTATTTATTATTATGATCATCATTATTATTATTTTAGTTATATATTTTTATTTACAAAAAATAACATAATGAAATAACAATGTGACCCATAATTAATAGTAACAAGCTCCCAAGCTCCATGAAGGTCTCCTCCTCCTCATCACAAGCTCCTCCTCCCACAAAAAATAATGAACCCCAATGAACAACCAAAACATGACTAAGTGTGGGAACTAAAATAAAGTCTAAATTTCATATCCCAAGGATTTCCACCCAACCCAATAAATGGGAGGGCACTTTTCTTACAAGAGTCACCTCATGTCTTACAAGCCCATACTTCCACTTAATGACCTTACAAGCCCATGTGGACTTACTATCCAAGTCTCTCACTTTGTATAAAGTCAAAGGATCATTTACACTCAACAATAACTTCTCTTACATTGTCCAAATTTACACCCCAAAAGCACATCCACCCACCTTAGTCTAGGTCCTAACTAATAGCTCCTCTAAACTTCCTAGAGAGGCTAGGCACAAGTTGCCAATAAAACACATAAAAAAATCATATTGATTTATGTGGATTTAAATATTTATTAGATTAGTATTTAAATTTAAAAAATATTGTTCTAATTTTACTTCAACAAATAAGGGAGGGAATAACATTTTAATTCCTACACATTTGAAAGATCAACATGTTAGGCGACACACATCAACAACAAGGGCATAGAGGTTTAAAAATATGGTTTATTATATACTCCCCTTTAGAAAATCATCATCCTTGATGTCCCAACCAACACAAGGGTTTAAAGAACCACACACTTCTTCAAATATTACCATGTCATGAATAATGCAACTCAAGTCAACATGGATACAACAATAAATTTCATTTATGTTTTAAAATCCCATAGGTTTGATTTTAGGTTATTATTGTCCTCATTCCAATTAAATTATTCTCCACGCTTTCTCTTATACCATTTTTAGAGTTATTAACATCTTTTATTTTTGTGAATTTTGATTCTCTTACAAATGAGAAGGTTTTTAAGTCAATAGTTAATATCAATTTCCTTTAGGTATATTCCATAGTTTCATATTATCATCCAAATTTATCCCAACCAATTTAAATCCAGATATATTATCTCATTATATAAATATGGTAAGTAACATGTGCAATGAATATATTATTATGTTGTGATAATATAGTGAAAATTTAAGCATCATTTCATGGTGAGAGTGCTCTTGTACAAAAATTAAAAATACCATCTGAATGAAGTAATATTGATGTTGAAATATAAGTGTAGTCATGGTGCTCTATAAATAATATCCTTAGACCTCTCAATAAAATACTCCTTAGACCTCTTAATAAATAATGAAGAAAATTTAATATCCAAGTCAGCTATAAGAGCACATAACCTCCTTAGATCTCCCAAAAATAATTCTACTTAGACCTCCCAAAATTAAGATAACATGTACTTTAACTAAATCATGTATGAAACCACAATGTCTAGCAGGTGGGAGGATGGCTGAAGACTTGACCTCACAAGCTAGATCATCACACCCTCTAGCTATATTCCAAACTACTTCTTCCCCCTCCATACATGTAATAGGCATAAATTATTCATGTAATGACATTCACCAAACCATCATTAAATCATAGAAGTAAAAACCTCAATAAAATAAAATAGTAATTATGTCAAATGCCAAATGGCCATAAAGAGATTTCAATAGAGCTACTAAATATTAACAAATCATCATAATTATGTAATAAATTGAAATATAATTGGCCACAATATAAAAACCAAAATTTCATTCGAATTAATTTAAAAATAACTAAAAAATCATAAAATAAATTTAGATTCAATAGAAACAAAAGCGTTTGTCTCAAATAAACTTAATATGGCAACCAAATTAAAATAAAATTAGGCATAACAATCTTGAAAAAATTTCACATTATGGAACTATGTGGCTAATAAATCCATTCTAGGGGAGAAGGAAAATTATAAGCTTCAAATACTTCCCAAAGGTAATATAAAATCATCACTCTCTATATGTCTCCCAAAAGGTCCACATGGCTACATCAAAGGTAAATCACAAGGGTTGTTTTTTTAACAACCACCAAGGAGTGGGTGGAATAATATATCACTCATAAGGATACCATTATGCATGAAGAACCCATGGTGCTCATGGTGTTCATGGTGCACATAAATAAAAAATTTAGGTGGCTACCTCATGCAAAGGGAAAAGTGGGTTTTCATCTTACAAGAAGCTCCACTTCTTAACTCGTAACTTGGTTCAGACCAATATAAACATAGTTATACTCCACCCTCAAACCCCATACTTACATTAGTACCAAATACCATAGAAATAATGTAGGGTTAAAAATAAATAAATAAAACATTTTTACTTAGATGTTAATGTTTACATGGGTGCAAGTTATTTTACATATAATTTACATATGAGGTTTACACATAAGATACATCACCACCACATTCACAAAACTACAACTTATCTCAATAACACAATTGTTACATTTACACCACAACATATACATAAAAATCACATAATAATGTTTATTTATGGAGGATACTTTTTATTAATAGGTTTAGTACATGTACAAAATGATGAATGAGTTTACATGATATATTACAATTATACATATACATAAACAACTACAAAAGTTAAGAATACATATGTTTAGCTCAAGATAAATTATTTAAGTTCGTTCATGATAATGGTTACAACCACATCATAATAAAATATCATAATTCTTATGGTAATACACAAGGATCAAAGTTGCCTCATCAGTCCAACTAGTGTACCTATGTCATCCCTGATGACATTACTAACATCCCTCATCGATCCAACAAATTCATCTATATCATCCCTAATGACATTGATGATATCCATCTATCACTATTGATGTCAATGGAAAATAATAAGTAGATATTCCACACCTAGCATCTAGTACCACAAGAGTATCTCATGTAAATATGCATGTTTTTTTTTTTTTTTATCGCCTAGGAATCATAACTGTTATAGTTCATATGTATAGAGAAGTCTCATGAATCATACTAATCAAACTAAAATTACACACTCCATTTTATGTCTGCCATAAAGAGTGATTAAACCAACCATATTGATTACCCCCAAAGTTTCTAATGTTGAACCTAAGCTCTAATACCAAAATTTCATACCCAAATTATTTATCCAAAAACTTGTGTAATTTTTTTTGATAACTTATTTAAATTGTACTTACTTATTATCAGTAATTTCTTAGTGGATAAACTATTGTGTAATTTTATAAATTTTATCAAAGGAGTATGATACACACAATTATTATATGAGTTATTTAGTTCATTTACTTTCTACCACAAGGCTTCCTTAAGAAGTAGAATACAAACATATTAGGGTATGGTTAAGACTAAAAGTGGTTTATAAGATCTTTTACTTAATTTCCTCAACAATGATGAGGAAGAGTCTCATTCATATGATTCCATGAATAAAAGGTCTAATTTAACTATAATTTATTAATTTATTAGGTCATGAAACATTCAACCAAACATCTCTAGTCAATACACACAAGTGAACTAAAACAACAATTACTTTATAATAAGGTCACCACCATAGGGCTTACCAAGGGAGAGTCTTGACTATCACTATACAAAATCTACTCTCAAGACATGAAAAATAAGGATATTAACTAAAATACATTCATCTCAAGGTAGCCAACATTTACACAAACCAAACCTAATATAAAGGGGGGTTGAAAATAACCACATGTGGATTGATCTCAATTTTTATTTAAATAATATTATCTAAAAGATTAATCCAAACAATAATGCACAAGCCCAACATGAAGGAAGATGATAATCACCCCTAACCTAGCATATAATAGCCTAAACCTGATGCCCCCACCATAACATGGATAACCTACATATCCATGCCATGGAATCATGGTTCGATGTAGTTCCCCTTAAACTTGTGATGACTTCCTCCATGAGATTCCATCACTAAAAGAGGGTTAGTGATCTAAGCCAACAAAGTATCTAATGTGTCACTCAAGTGAATTTATAAATCTCTAGACATAAAAAACATGATGAAACCAAAATCTCAACACATTTACACAACATGAAACATATAGACAACTCAAGTATGCATGTATACCCACACATTAAAACACAATTACATAAATAAGAGTCCAATGTGGAACCTGTTGACCATATTTAGCCCACATACCAAGCTTTTGCTTGGATTGAATATATGAGAAAAGTTCCTATTTGAGTGAATGATCAAATGACTTATACAAGCTTTTACAATCTTTGAAGGACCAGACCATCACATGATATCATACAAAAATGAATGGGTTAGCTTGATTTATCATTTAATATACATGCTCGAGAGGTTAACTAGAGCCAAAATAATGCATGGACGTGATGATTTTAGACCTAGGATCATGCTCTATAAAATTTAGGACTTGATGAGTTTAGTAACTCAAGTTACAAGAAATTTAAGTTGAAACAGTAGTCTGGGATGGGCATGCAGATGTCAAGTTCAAAATTTGAAAAATATCCATTTAAATTCAAATGTCCCAAGGTTTAATGTGAAATTGAAAAGTGTCCAAATCTTGGGAGATAAAATGAATATCTAATGATGAGCGGGTAATCTATAATGTTAGTGGTCCCAAATATCTAATGGCATGTATTTAATCATGAAAAGTAGATCAATGGTGAGCATCAAGTCAAAGAGTTAGTATAAGTGAGAGGCTAACAAGTGGAAAAATCTCAAGTGTCCTACTAGAGATACAATGGTATGCATCAACTGATAGAGTTAGTGGGCCCAAACAGATTTATGATATGCCTTTAATCATACCAAGTAGATTGATGGTGAGCATTCAATCAAAAGGCCAATGGATCTTGGGAATAAATAAGGAGTTTCCAAGTGTCATAAGCACATTAAATTGGAAGAATATTAATGGTATGCATTTAATTATAATGAAGTAGATATATGGTGAGAGAGAGTTCAAAGAGTTGGTAGGATCCTATGGAGCAATAAAGAACTAACAGTTGGCATAATATGAGAGGCCTATATCAAGATCAATGGCTAGTAATGAAGGTTGAAAGTGTTATAATCTCAAAGGCTCAAATCAAGATCAATGGCTAAAATTAAAGGTTGAAAGCTAAGGGACTTTGAATGGAGGTTGAAATATGAGTATGTTGAACCAGAGTGGATATTATAGGATCAAACATCATCATTAAAGCTCTATAGAGGTAAAATAGGTCTTTTGAGGTCTATTAAAGATCAAAGGTGGGCTACTAGATTATTCAAGCAGCATTGATGCACCCATGTCAATATTATAGATTGTGAAAACTAATGAATAAGATTGGTTTTCACCTATAGTAGATATGTATCTAGGGGTTTTAGTAAAGAGCATACCAAGGCATAAATATGATAGTCATATCATCCATAATTTAGTAAAAACATATAGCCACCTAAAGTAGACATAATCATGGTTTAGTCAGATCCATGGATATGGAGATCTTGTCCTTATAAGAAAGCTAAGAATAGGATGGTGTAGAGTCACAAGATGGAGATTTGGTGGTTGAAAAATGTATTTGGAGCATTCTACGCATTCTCAAAACCTAAAATATTGTTTATTTCTTAATAGGATCATGACTCATCATCCTAAGAACATTCTTGTCATATAGCATATTTCTCAACCAATGAAAGAGCTTGGCATCTATTGGGACAAATAAAGTTTGATCTATTTATGATGGATTACGTCTTGATTTGATCAAAATATGGTGGATAATTCAAAAAAGATGGTTGAGACTCTATTAGGGTAATTAGACCCTATTTATTAATTTTTTCATGCATGTTCCTTATCTCTTTCTTTCCCATTGTGCTATATATAGGCTTCTAATCCTTCAAATCAATCCCTCTCTTGGGCATGATTAGACTATGCCAATATTGAGCTTTGTAACATCTTGATATGAATAGAAGACTAGTTTATATTTCATTGTTCTGGTATAGTGTGTTAATATTAGTTTGATTTGCATATGTGGTAAAAATCTCTCCCTTGTCAATTCCTGATCTCACCTTGCTACTAGTTATCTTTTTATGTAGGTCATGTTTATCATTTAAATTTCATTTGATTGAAGCTAACATGTGGATACATTGACTGGTTAGTGCTTGAATCAGGCCTCTCCATCACTTCCCTCAAGTTTTGATCACTTGGTGAACATTTGCATGAAATATTAATGCATAACAGACATTTGGAGTTGTATATCTAGTCTTTTTCTTGTCTCATTAGTGTTTTGATAATTTAAAATGGAGTGGATGAGAAATCAATTTAGGTTCATCACCAACATTAGCTTAGATTTCCCTTTCGGTTAACTTTCTCTCTCTTTTCCCCAACATTAGCTGGTTTTAGTGGAAATGAGCCAATTGATGCATTAGAAGAGCTAGCCTCATTAAAAATCTTAGAGGTCTAGCCTAAGATTAGATAACCCACAACCTATGGTCATTCCCATGTTGGAATATATTTGAGCAAGGGACCTAAACAATCCTTTTCTTAGCTAGGGTAAAATCTAGATCACCAATAGTTATAGCATGCCCAATGGCACCAGTTTCATTATGCACTAAGTGAAGAGTTTGGGTGTTCTCTTCATTCAATCAGCCTTTGGAGGTATTTAAAAACATAAATGGTGAATCCAAGCTTTCAACCAGTTTTAGTAGTCTAGGTAATCCTTCAAGTAAGTTTTATCTTTATCTTGTCTCTTTTTTGAGTTTCTATGGCTGGATTTGGGGTAAAATTCTATCTTAATCAGGTTGGTAAGCCATATCATCAACCAAATGAATCCTACCAGCCTTATAATGACCCATAATAGTAATCCAATCATTCCTATCAAACTTACTATGAGCCTTATCAAGTTTATCATGATCCTTATTATCAAGAGCATGGCTCTTACCTTCCTCATGACCCATATCAGCCCTATCATGATCTCTATCATCCTCATGATGAACATTACCAACCATGTACAGAGCCTTGCCAAAAGTATGGTGACTCATACCAATTTTATGATGACCCTCTTGATCAATCATGGTAGTATCATGGAATTCCTAAATATTCTACTCATATGCCAATGCATTCTATTTATAGCCTTAAATAAGCTCTATTAGACTAGGAGAGGAATATGATAAACATTAATACTTTGAAGGGGGTATGGGTAGTAAATTCCAAAAAATGTCATTAAATTGGTTAAGAATTTAGTATAGAAGTCAAAGGAGTGGATGTCTTTCATTAAGAAAGGTTACTCTATAAATAATGGTGACATGTTTGACATAGATGGACCCATCTCCAAGATTGAGGAGAAGTTGGTAGCCCATGAAAAGTATCAAACACCCCATCACCCATCTTATCTTCCCTCATTCACCCCATGTCAACCTCATATTGAGCTTCCCATAATCACTCATAAGCCCTCACAAAATGAATTTTAAGGTCATCATAGTTCCCCCCAACTCCTCCCAACCTTCCCCTCATGGAAATCTATCCAAGGGAGAGTCCAGGAGGAAAGATAAGTTTGTGTTGATAAAGCCAGTCATCATGAGTAATCAAGGTATAATTTTTAATCCTCTTTTTCTAGGCAAATTGAAGTTGTAAATAAACATTTACACCAAACATTAGTAGCTACAAAGGCAACCTCACGTCAACTGCACATACCTCTTTTCATTCCTCAAGCCATAATGCACACTATGAAGGAAAACCATGTGCCCAAATTCCCATCTTGGAACTAAATCATGCAATCAAGAAAATTTTAAGTCATTTAACCCCCACCCTCCCCTCCTCAAGAGTCTAAGTCATTTTCATCTTATAAATATATCCAGAATATGCAAAAGAAGAAGGGTGACATGATTGTCGAAGATAAATAGTTGGCCCAAGGAGGTGTCATATATATATATATATATATATATATATATACATAGGATATAGTTGGGATGAATCTAATAGAGATGATATATATATATATATATATATATATATATATATATATATATATATCATCTCTATTAGATTCATCCCAACTATATCCTATGCCACTCCTTGAGTAGGTAAGTAGTAAACTCCATGTTGAGCTCATAACTGATAATGATGGATTGTCATAGTTAGAAGAGGATCTCATAATTGGGACACCAATGGGTAAGGGTGAGCATGTTTCAATTTTTTAATATGTAAATATAGATGAATTCAAAGAGGAAGCTAAGATAGAGACTAATATATAAGTACAAGAATAAGTACATCAAGAGGAATCTACTCCAGTGAAAATTCCTAGTTTCATGGCTTTCTCCCCTAAAGAGAAATCCATAGAGGTACCAAATTTCACACCAATTCATTATATGCCTCAAGGCCCACCCACACTACCAAATCCTACACCTATTCCATTCAAAATCCCAAGCTTCCTACCTCCCCAATAAATAGTTGTCCTTTTACCAACTCCACCTACCATTCCTCATGAAACCCACCTATTACAAACTTGGAAACCTTCATTGGCTATGCACTTAAATTATGTGATGCCTGGCCTTTGTCATGAGGATCCTATTATGCCCAGTCCATCTTATCAAGCAAAGGAGGTAGAAAAGTTCAAGAAGTTAAAGGTTCCAAGATTCATGAGCTTCTTCTATGGAGGGGCTACCCAAACAATTCAAGTTACTCATAAGTGGAGTTGTCTTGCATTTATACCTTTAAGGAGCAAGAAACAAAGCTACCATCTTATGTTTAAAATGAAGAGGTTGAGGCTATCAACTCTTACCATCTTGTGAAAAGGATAAGGAAAAGGATGTAATATCTAATCAAATTGATGAATTTTTGGGGCAAGCAGAGGTCACCAATCAGCTAGAAGGCCCATTGGAGGACTTGTTTGAAGTTTTGGGAACAAGATATACTCTTCTCCAGGAGGACTATGATCTAATTGTAGCCAAAAATAGCAACCTTGTCAAGTAAATCAAAGAATATGGAGTGGGAAATCCTTCAATACTGCCACATCAAGAGTTCATTATGGACATGGACTTGTTTTAAATCTTTAGAATGGGATATCAAATCCTTGGTGAGCTTATAGACATTGACATGCTTCTAAAAGGTAATACAAGTCTTTTTTATGCATAACCTAGTCAACTAGATTATGAAGGGGTGGATCTTGAATCTAAGTTGAGGTCTAATAGTAAGATTACCATTACAAAAGGTTGTTCTTTAAGGCACCTATTTTAGTTGGAGATTGACAAACAGGAAGAGCCACTGAGTATGTTTATATTAGAGGTTATTTTTCCCCTACCATTCCACATATGAGTATGCCAAAGGAGTTGGTAAAGAAGAGACTTGCTTCCTCAACCACCAAGATTACAAGGGAATATGTGATGTGTCATTCTCCCTCTCATCACAGAGGTGAACTTAGCAATTTTCCTTTTTGATCATGGTGGGTCATGCTTTATCTTAGATAGTTAGGTTCCTTGTACATAATTATTTGTTTGTTTATTTTCTCCAAGTGTCATCCTTGCACATTAGGTTAGTGGTCCTTACTTTGTTTAGGTTAGTTTATACTTTGTTCTATGTTTTCCTTTAATAAGTGCCTTGGGAACTTTGTTTTATTTTTTTCTTTTAATCTTTGTTTGTTTCAAGAGGATTTATGTAGAGTTTGGTAGCTAGTTTTAGTTTTAAGATCAATATGTTTAACTAGAAAAGAGACTTCATGCCCAATGGACTAGTTACAATAAATGGTCTAGGTTCTCAAGAATAGCAGGCATATTTCCCTATGAGTCACCAAAAATGTTGGCCATATTTGGCCCACATACCAAGATTTTTATTTGATTGCATAGATGAGCAAAGTTCCTATTTGAGTGAATGATCAAATGACTTATACAAGCTTTGATGGACCATATTGTCATAGGATGTCATACAAAAATGAATGGGTTATCTTGATTAAGAATTTAATATACACATTTAGGAGGTCAACCAAAGCCAAAGGAATACATGGACATGATGATTTTATCCCCAAGATCATGATTTTCAAAATTCAAGACTTGATGAGCTTGTTATCTCAAGTTAAAAGCATTTAAAGTTGAACCAATAGTCTGGGATGAGCATGTGGACATCAAGTTCAAAATTTAACAAATATAAATTTAAATTCAAATTTCCCAAGGTTTAACATGCAAGTGACAAGTGTCCAAATATTGGGAGCTAAAATGAAGATCTAATGGTCAGCGAGCAATATACGATGTCATTGGGTCCCAAAGATCTAATAACACATATTTAATCATACAAAGTAGATCAATGGTGAGCATCAAGTCAAAGAGTCAGCATAAGTGAGAGGCTAATAAGTGGTAAAATATCAAGTGTATTGGTAGAGATCTAATAGTATACATCAACTAACATAGTCAGTGGGCCCAAACAGATCTATGGTATACATTTAATTATACCAAGTAGATCGATGGTGAGCAGTGAGTCAAAAGGTCAATGGATCTTGGGAACAAATAAGGAGCTAACAAGTATCACAAGTGCATTAAATTGGAAGAATATTAATGGTCTGTGTTTAATCATACAAAAGTATATTTATAGTATGTGAGAGGTTAAAGAGTTAGTAGGATCTTATAAAGCAAATAAAGAGCTAGTAGTTGGCACAATATGAGAGGTCTAGATCATGATCAACGGCTAGTAATGAAGGTTAAAGGTGTTATAATCTCAAAGGCTCAAATAAAGATCAATAGATAAAATTAAATGTCAAAATCTAAGTGACTTTGAATGGAAGTTAAAATATAAATATGTTAAACCAGGGTGGATATTACAGTATCAAATGTCACCATTAAAGCTCTGTAGAGGTAAAATAGGGCTTTTTGGGTCTATTAAAGATAAAAGGTGAGCTATTAGGTTGTTCAAGTAACATAGATTCACCCATGTCAATATTATAACTATGTGAAAACCAATGAATAAGATTGGTTTTCACCTATAGTATATATGTGTCTAGGGGTTACAGTAAAGAACATAACAAGGCATAAATATGATAGTCATATCATCCATAATTTATTAGGAATATTCATCCACCTAAAGTAGACATAGTCATGGTCCAATCAAATCCATGGATATGGAGATCTTGACCTTATAAGAAAGCCAAGAAGAGGATGGCATAGAGTCCCAAGATGGAAATCTGGTGGTTAAAAATTACAATTGGAGCATTTTCTGCATTTTTAGAACCTGAAAGATTGTTTATTTCTTAGTAGGAGCATGACTCATCATCCTAAGAACATTCTTGTCATATAGCATATTTCTCAACCAATAAAATATCTCAGGGGTTATTGGGATAAATAAAGGTTGATCTATTTATGATGGATTACATCTTGATTTGATCAAAATATGGTGGCGAATTCAAGAAAGATGGTTGAGACTCCTTCAGGGTAATTGGACCCCATTTACTGATTTATGCACACATGATCCCCATCTCTCTCTTTCCCATATATATATATATATATATATATATATATATATATATATATATATATATATATATATATATATAGGTGTGTGTGTGTGTGTATAGGTATATAGGTATATAAGCCTTAAAATTGATCCCTCTCTTGGGCATGACTATACTCTACCAAGATTAAGTTTTATAACCTCTTGAGATGAATAGAAGATTGTTTCATATTTCATTATTTTGGTATAGTGTGTTAATGTCAATCTAATTTTCATATGTGGTAGAAATATCTCCTTCATCAAGTCTTGATCTCACCTAGCTACTAGTTATCTTGTTATACAGGTTATGTTTAGTGTTTAAATAGTATTTTATTGAAGCTAGCATGTGGATACATTGACTAGTTAGTGCCTTGAATCAGGCCTCTCCATAACTTCCCTCAGGTTTTGATCACTTGGTGAACCTCTACATGAAATATTGATGCATAATATACATTTGGATTTGTAGATCCAATCTTTTTCTTGTTTCATTAGTGTTTTTAAAATTTTAAATGGAGTTGATGAGAAATCAATTTAGGTGCATCACCAATATTAGCTTAGATTTCCCTTTCAATTATCTTTCTCTCCCTTTTCCACATCATTAGTAAGTTTTAGTGGAAATTAGCCAAGTGATGCATTAGAGGAATTAGCCTCACTAAAAATCTTAGAGGTTTGACCCAAGATTAGGTAACCCACAGCCTAGGGTCATTCCCATAGACTAGATTTGAGTAAAGGACCTGAACAATATTTTACTCATCTAGGGTGAAAGCTAGATCACCAATAGAACCCATGTTTTAATGATCCAATGAAATTAAGAACCAACATTTTTTTTCCTACACTGCTCAGAGAAGCTCTGTCTCTTGAGTAGATCTTAAAAATTATCCAAGGTAAAATGAAATAAAAAAAACTTCTTACTTTGCACATGAAACAAAAGGGTTACTACCCAACAAAACCTAAATTGTGAATCCCACACTACTATAAATTATAAATATGCACATATGTTAAGAATAACATGTTGACATAAAAATGTCATGTCAATGAATCAACCATTCTGCCTATCATAAAGGTTAAGGTGGAATTGTAACAGTCTAATAGTAAGGGTCTTAGTAATAAAATTTATTCCAAATATGCATAGAGGGTTTTTTTTAAGTTATAAGAAAAGGAATAAGTCAAATATTATGCAATGCTCAATTCATATTTAGAAATCAAATATAGCTTGAATATCAAATAAAGAATTATATTAGGACTATGTAATCTAACCTATTCAATAAAAAAAGGCTATGAATCAGATAATCTCTTAATAGGAAAGATATTTAATCCTTATAATTATGTTTAATCAATTACTTAAAACTCTTTAATCTCTCTTTGACACAAAATAAATCAAAAGAGAAGAAATTAAATGAATTAAAAGATAAATAAAACAACTGAATATGAATGCCAAAAAGAGAAATAGAAATGAAAATAAGCATAATAAAATTAAAACAAGTAAACTTCTTATCAATAAATAAATAACATATAAACATAACAAATTAAGAAACAACCTAAAATATAAATAACATAACTAAATTTAATCTAATTTCCATGAAACTTAAGTATGACAAAAGACTACATATATAAATCTAACTAAAAGACGAAGTTAATTTATCTAACTAATTAAATATGAATGAAATAAAAATTGCCTATTTAATTGATCACCAAATTATCTCTAATTGAACCAAACTAATTAATTTAAATTAAATCCTTTAATCTAAAAATAAAACAAACAAATATTTACAATTAATAAAACTAAACTAAGATGAAAACTAATTTATAATAAAACTGATGAAAATAATATATGGAAATGAAATGAAAGAAAAAGAAATAAGAAAATTATGAACTATAAGAAAAGAATAAAAATATATTCTAATCTAACAAAGAAAACAAAGTTTAACAGAATTGAATCTAAAAATAAATAGAAAGAAATGTGTTTCTAAGAATAGAGTTGTCTTAGCATAAATTTAAGAAATTTTATTGAGAAATAGCTTCAATACAAATAGTCTTTAATAAGATTATCATTTACAATTGAAAATATCAACAAATATCGTTTGAAGCAAAGTATTCATCATTTTTTGATTCAAGTATTTGAAATTTTGCATATATGACTATGTAACTGCAATCATCAAAAGATATTAGGATTGATAGAATTTCGATAATAAGTAAACTAAATAATAATCCTGGATATATATGTGCTAGACAAGTGGGTCACTTAACCATTAGAGAATGTATAGTTCGATATATTTTCAAATAACTATTTAATCTCAAAGATTGTTTTCACATAGAGAGAATAAAATGAAAATTGAATAACTTCATATCTCTTCAATTCTTATTATGTTCCTCCTCTCGTGTTGTGACTTTGATCTATTTATGAAGTTATCTCTTTTAAATATAGTTACAAAATAAGTTATACCTAACTTATTCGTTAGTTTTAGTTAACTTTAATTAATTTTAAAAATTCAATTAGTCAACTTAATTTTCTAAAAGATAGACTTTAATAAAGTCTAGTTAAATCAAATCAATTAAGTAATAGATCGAAAACAAACTCTAACAGATGGGGGGAGATGACTCATAAGAATATAATAAAAATAAACATTAAATAAACATGACATCCATAATGATAATTGAATATTAAATAAAATTAAATACTTAAAATGTCAAATACTATGAGCATATCCATAATATTTTTAGTAAATCAAAGATCTCATTATGTAAAAAAGTAATGTTACTTCTATCCAAAACTTCTATAATTATCCAAATGTGTCCATATGTCAAAATTGTTAGGGATTAGTTTATTACATTGTGTGAGTTTAGATATTTATCGAGAGGTAAATATAATATTTTTTGTGTTAGTTTGTTATTTACATTTGGGTGCTTGTAATATTGGTACAACAATAATATGAACATAGTTTATTTATTATATTATGGGGATACAGTGAGATATTATTGAAAATATTCATGGTGATATGATTCACCCTATTTATAGGAAAGCTTTTTCCTATATAACATTGTAACACCCATATGAGTTTAATATGAATAGCATAATTATTGTGTATTAAAATATTTATTTATGTATTCATATTTTTTATTACACATAGATCTGAACCAACTTTATTATTTGGTATCAGAGTGGGTAACTTATTCCATGGGATCTTGATAAATTTAAAAGGGGCAGTTACTTGGTGGTTTGTCCCTATGGATGAAATTCTTATAGTACAAAATGGTTTGTATTTTATCATAGACAATTATGATAGTTTTGTTAAAAAAAAATTTAGTGTTTGAGCATATCAGGTGCCCATGGCTATAATATTCTATAGTGGCACTACCCTAAATTTGTTGTGAATTCTTTCATTTCCTGCACAATGTCAAACATAGGCTATATTCATCACAAGGCAAAAGTGAGTATTGAGATCTCAAAATATTTATAAGATTATTGGATTCTTGTGATTAATCATCAAGTGCAGATTGAATAGATGGTGATACACATTGGCATAGAATTTTGTATTAATTTTTTATCAGTCTTAGGCTCTCCCCATTCAAATAAAGTCACCATTAAATCAACCCATCCATGTATACCATTATGAAAATCTTCCCCAATGTGATCTCTATGTGGTATATCTAAACATTTATTTAATTAATATATTTGAGTTTGTCTTCTTTTAAAAAAATTGATTTGATGTAAATCAATGTGTAACATCAAAGTATTCAATTTGTTGTTTAGTCTATGTGCAGGTTGAATATTACCGGCCCATTCACACTTAGCTCATTGTTACCAACAAGTTTTCCACCAGTGTCTAAATCTTTGGATTAGTTGTATTTTCTCAACTTATAACTCACCTTCTAGATCACCCTTTACTCCTGTTGTTCTATGATAATGCTCAACTCGTCTACTATTATGCCAATATACGTAGAACATACAAAGTTTGTGTCAAGTTTGTTATTTTTACAGCCCAACCATCTACTAATCATGATAATCATAGCCTGTGCATAGTCTTTAGTATCAAATAACCCATGTTAGTAAGATTTTAAGTTCACCCATGTTTTTATATAATCTTAGTTTTATCTTTTAATGTCTTTAGGTTGTATTAAGGGTATATAAGTTGGTCTTAGTTTCATGTCTATTAAAAATATCTTTATTTGAGTCAATCTTATAGATATAATAATATTTAAATTATTTGAGTCATTTTCCATTAATTTTATGTTATTAATTAAGGTTATTAAAGTGTTTTATAAAGTTTGTAGTAGAGTTTTTTTAGTCAAAAATAGATTTTTGATATATCTAAAGAGTAATATATTTGTCAAAAGATTCATTATTATCAAAACTAAAAATGATTCAAAATATAAAAATAATGTTTATTGGTAGAGTTTATTACAAATTATTTAGGTCCATTGTCAAAAATATGTCAAAAAATCTCAATGTATTTTTTTAGAGTCATTTTGTCATTGAATCAATATCAAAGGATGCATTATCGCTTGTACACAACATCCAAACTATGGGGGGATTTCTCCTCTACATCTAAGATTCATCAACACTTTAGATTAGTGAAGTAGATTCATCAATTGGAGGTTGGAGGACACTAGAGGATGAAAGCTTTCTATGCCTCTCATTAGCCACTAATGAAGGGGCACTTCTTGTTATAGTGGTGCATATAGATATTTTATATTTTCAGCATTTATTTGTATGTTTTCAAAATAAAAATAAAATTATATACCTGTTCAAGTAATGTAATTTTCTATAAATTCCAAACATAATTCCCTAATGTGAAAACATTGTGAAAGGATAAAAGGCACCAATGTAAGTCAATTCATGGATATTGAAAAGGTTTGTGGTAAGATCCATAAAACCATAGGAGGTGAATAGTTGATTGGTCCTGTTCATGTCAAGGTTTGTGGTAAACCTGATTAAAACCATGGAAGGAGTGAGCCTTTCTTTGTATCAAGTTCATCAGTCAAATAAGGCATGCCACAAGGGGTGAGCATACTACAGGTGAGACTGTGAATGTTTTTACACCATGTAAAAACTAAGGGGGGAATGTTAGGGATTATTTTATTACATTGTGTGAGTTTAGATATTTTCCAAGAGGTAAATATAATATTGGTATGTTAGTTTTTTAGTTATATTTGGGTAGTTGTAATATTTTTATAACAATATTATGAACATAGTTTATTTTGTATATTGTGGGGATACTATGAGATATTATTAGAGAGATTTATGGTGATATGATTCACCCTATTTATAAGAAGTCTTTTCCTATATAACATTGTAACACCCATATGAGTTTGATATAAAGAACATAATTATTGTGTATTGAAATATTTATATGTGTATTTGGCTCTTTTATTGTACATAGATTTGAACTAGCTTTATCAAAAATATCAAAGTATCACCAGCAGATAATCAAGTAGAAAGTTTCAAATAGAACATGATTTAAAACATAGTTTACTCATTAGAATCTAAAACAAATTCAATCAAAGGGGTTCCCCTATCAGTCAAATATTCAATAAACTCTATTAATGTAGCAAGAAAGTTAATCAATATGGTTCCTTCTTCATCATCCACTTCTAGCTTAATCTTTTTAACCATTCTCATTATTAATGGCAAGGTTGTAGGGCTACTTACAAACTTTCAACTAGGAGTTGGCATATCATGTTTAGGTGCAAGTGGTACAAACCAATCAAGAGATAACTTAGTATAATATTCAATTTTATTTTTATGTTTAAATGAGAGAATCTTAGTATTGATTGGTACAAGTGAATGAAGGTGTAATTTTTTAGTCACATCAAGCACATTTTTAGGAAGTGGATGTGTTAGAGTATAATTTTTGGTATATTATATAGTAGTATTCATATTTTGAGAAGATGCACTTAGGGCACTTCATCCAAGAGGACAATATCTCACATATGCCCTTCTCAACCCTCTATCACCTAAAAAGTTTAAATAGCTAGAAGGTAATGAATCTAAAACATTACAAAAGGTAGGATCAATGGCATTAAAATGTATGTGCACTCAGGTTCTATGGTTAAATATCCTAGAGAAAGTGTGGGAAACCCTATGCCTATGAAATAATTGTCCTCAAAAACTACCCCATGAAGGAGTGTGCTCATTATGTTGATCTTGACTCTGACCCCATGCATTTTTGATAGAATGATTTGAATTTAGTGTCCACCCTAGCATATTTATACACTAAAATAAACAAAATTCCATTCAAGACCAAACTGTATATATGGAAAATCCATTTCATGTCTATATAAACTGCCATATGTTCAAAACCCTCAAAATCAAATAAACTACAAATATAATAAATGTCAAAGAATACTAAAAATGGATTAAAATATATGAATTCATATCCATATAATCCTAACCTTAATTAAATTATTATAGTATATCTATCAAATGTGTAATTTAACCTAATTTTGATTTTACCACTAAATAATATTCATCCAAAAAAAGCTCAAAATTTCCAAAATGAGACTAATACTTTATATCTATTAATAAACCATGCCATGAACTAGAAACTATTTCCCATATAACACTTACAAAATCTATCAACTAAAATAGGCTTATAAAATGTACTTCAAAAAATCTAAATCATGCCATAGTCAAGATAGTAACAAGTGTAACTTTCACATGCCAAAAATGATTGATGGAATAATAATTATGCACTAAGTAAAACCCATTACATAAATATTGAGGGAAATAAATTGGTTTAGCATTTGAATCAGATATAAAATAATCTTTAAAAATACATAGCCCCTGATAACATAACTTATTTGATCAGGTGTTTGAAATGAAACCTGATGTTAATCTTCAAAAAACATATAATCAAATATTGGAATGCATTTATTTTAATATCCATTAGAATTACATTCAAGAAAACTAAATTATACATCTAATCTCCAAAACTTCACAATATAACCATCAGTCTTACTCTTAGAATTGAAGATTAACATCAAATGTTATTCAAAAAAGTTAACTTTCTTGCATTCCCAAAATGAATAAAAGAACTGTGTAAATAAAAATATCACAGTTATTTTGAATGACTACCAAATTAATCATTAATTCACAAATATTGTGATCATTTATAAATCTTTCAACCCTAAGTCTTCTAGTTTATTAAAAAAATATACATGCTAATTAATAATTGTGAGAACCATTCCTTCAAATAAGCACTCAAAACCAATAAAATTATTTAGATAGGTAAAAATTAATCATAATATAAACTACTCTCCCAAATTATTCAACAAATTCATGAAAAATTGGAAAAAACCCAACTATGTGCATTCTTCTAACTTCAAACAACTTCTATCGATAAATACTACAAACAAATCTTCTCAAAAATGGTGACTTGATTTATCAACAAATGACTTGCATATATCTATTAAACCAACAATGGATGCATGTATTAAAAACCTATGAATTATTTTAAAAATCTAAATACAACATGACCACCATTAAAGTCATAATACCCAATGGTCAATTTAATGCATTTATTAGCTACAAGATCAAGCTGCATGCAACACTTAAACATTAAAACAACTTATATTGACAAATAAACTAGTAAAAAACTCCCAAAAATAATTAACACTCATTCAAGCCATGTAAGACATTTACAAGACCGTTATGTCTTTTATAACAAAGAATGCATGCAAAAAATATTCAATAAATTATTTTATGTAAAAAAATTCCTCAATAGGTCAATCATAAGAAAACTAGGTCTGATCAACCTATTACTCAAAACCAAGTCAATCATTCCAAATGATTCAACATGAAGACATGATATTTTAATCTTTTGTTGAATATTAGTTCAAAATAATTGAAAATTCTTAACAATATAACTAAAATGCAGGCATGCAATAACTTCCCACATTTCAAACCAAATCTTCACAAATATTTCTTGAATCAAGTAAATGACTACACATACCTTGTCAATCTAAAAAATGCTTACAAGATCTCACTATATTTCCTTTGAGATTTCAAGAATACATCTAAGTAGAGTATTGCTTCCATGGCAGGCTTGTCAAAGAATGAAACAAAAATAAAAATAAAACCTCAAAATACTTGTTATCTACTCAAACTTGCACCCTTGTGAAGTTTTTTCAAGCCTTCATAGTTTGGAGTAAAATGGAAATAATCCTAGGTTGTGGGTGGCCTAATATGTGGATTGAATCTCTAGATTATAGGGCTATCTCCCCTTGATGTATTATTTAGACTCTCTCCACTACACTACTAGATTGCAAGGGAAAAGAGAGGAAGATAACATGAAAGAAAATCTACCTAAGGAGGTGATACACTAAAATATATCCTTCACCTATCTAACATGCACTAAGAAGTTGAATTATGACATGAACTAATTTCACTACTCAAATAAAGGGTCTCCAAACATAAATATTTCACATAGAGGTTATTTATCTTGATGCATGATCTAAGGTAGTTGATCAATATGTCTCTCAAGGACACTAATGAAGGATTACACTTTACATACATACAAGGCTATTCAATCATAGTCTATAACCTAAAATGATGATTAACCACTTACAAATAGGTAAATATGAGAGGACAAATGTAAGGAAGAATTCAATTTCACTAACATTCATCTATCAACCATAAAGCATACACTAGTTATAAGCATTAAAGAGGTCAAAATTCAATCTTATTCAATTCAAAGACCCAAGTATATATTTTTTTTTAGCAGGGCTTTGCCACAACTTAGGCTAAGGATCCATACCAATGCTAAAAATAGGCATACTTAAAGAGAAAAGGAGAGAGAGAGACCAAAATTTAAAAACTATGGATGAGTCATCTAGCTAGTCCTCCTTTAACTCCTATGTAGTAATTCTTAGATTTTATCTTTATTCTCATGTAAAAATGATGTAGAGTTAGAGGTAATCTTGTTTGAAATATTTGAATAAGTCTTGTGTATTTATTAGTAGATTTTGACCACTTGAAAGTGCCTATATCTTTGCTTGCATGCCCTTGTTGATGAAGAAGTCTTCTCCATGAAAAATAGGTCTTTAAGTCCTTATTAATTATTCAATTGAATCCTTCTCCTCACTCATTTATGATGTCTCTCTACTTTTTGGCGATTGTTATAAGGCTCTTGAAGCCTATTTGACTTTGACTTATTGACTTCATGTAGGAGAGGGAGAAGGCCTTCATAGGATATTTGAAGACTCATTCAACCATTTGAATCCTTATTTCAACTAAATCTCCCCCTTTTCTTGTCTTCTAAGTGGTGTAAAAGAAAAGAAGTAACCTTAATAAAGTTTTTTGAAGAGATTTATGCATTGATTGGGTTGTTTGATCACTTGAACTCCTCCTTTTTACAATATGGTGTATAAAGGTAAAAACTTGGTTTTTCCTTTAAGAAAATAATATAAATCTATGGATCACCTCTCTACATCATATCAAACCTAAAACAAGTCACTTGAAGTCATAAAACACTCCAAAATATCTTGTTTTGCACCTATAGCTTGCATTTCTCTCAATTCCTTATAGCCCTCAAAATAGGTAAACCTCCTTGTATAGAATAATATACGAAGAAATATTAAGGATAATCAGAGGACATGGCACTTGAAGATTAATTCAACTCTATGGGCTAATATAATCACCTCTAAAAGGTCTATAGCCAATTAATCCTATAAGCTTATCTATGGAAGAGAAGCAAGGTTGCCAATCTCACTCGAGCTCCCTAATTTTGAACTAATGCATCAATTAGAGTTGTTAGAGAATGAACCTATATAGGTGAGATATGTTGAGCTTATGGATCTTGAATAAGTTATAAATTAGTCCATATTGACCATGGAGATGCATCAAGCACAAGTGAAGATAACCTTTGATAGAGGAACATCTTCAAGGAGTTTCAAGGAGGGTAACTTGGTTCTAAATTAGGATAAGGATGGAGATAAAATATGAAGTCACACCAAGTTTGACTCACTTTGGAGTGGCCCTTACACAATATTTAGCTATAAGTCCCACAATGTTTTCCAAATTGCCAAAATGGATGGTGAAAAACTCACAATCCCAATCAATGAGATACATCTAAAACATTGTTGCTAAGAGATAAGTTATTTTATACATAGTTATTCAATTTGTTTTTACTCCAAGTTTTTTATATCACATTATTTTTCTTATGTTTTTTTTCAATAAGTTTTGGTGACACATTAGGCATCTTGTTAGTTAGTTTATTTGGTTTTGTGCATCATTATTTCCTTGTTTTTTGAAGGAAAATAGTTGTCTTGTTTTAAGTCAAGATTTATAGTCAATATTAGGGTCTGATCATGTTTATTTCAAAGTTTTAGATAGACTCCACGAGCCCAAAATAGATGCAAATATGTTGGTTCATAAGCATAGCAAGTATGCTTCCAAGCTTAGTCACCAAAATGTTAGCAAGTTTGACCTCCCATGTCAAATTGTCACCCCTATAATTTGAAACTTTACTTTTCATGCTTATTTACCATTTTTATCTTTTAATTTCCTTGGTATGGTCACCTTAAACCTTGATTATCAGAGTTTAAGGTAGATTTGATAGATTTAAGTTTTTGTTCATCATAGTTATGTGTATGTCTAAGTCACTCCATGACATATTTCAAGTATTTTCAAGTGATAAAATGAGTCTATTATGTCTTTATAGGTCTCATATCACATGTCAAGGTCATTTTATGCTTCAAAAATGGCCAAATAGGTTGGTGATATTCTTGGTTAACATCATAACCCAACTATGTTGCATTTTGGATCATTTTATGGCTTCTAGAGAAGGTTTTGAAAGGTAATGAAAGTAAATTACTATAAAAATGTTGAAACACATCATGATACATTTTTTTATACATTTAAAGGTCTTATTAACACCTTTTTCAATAGTTTCATCATGTTTCTAAAGTGATTATGGCATTTTTTGGTGCTAAAAAGGGATCTTTTAAAGCATTCATACAAGTTTTCAAGGTGAAAATGACTTTAAAACATCTCCAAGACTTCATAAATCCTTTATAAGATAAATTAAATTATTTTTAATGAGTTATAGGTGCTAACATTAAAACAACCCATTCAACTCTCCTATCAACTTCTTTGGTAGCTCAATGAAGGTCAATGATTTTTGCTTGGTATGGCTAGGAAAGAGAAGGTCAAGTAAAAAGATAATTTTAAATGATATTAACTTCAGGTTTGTGGTATTATTTTTCAAATTCATTCCCCTATCTTTATGAATAATCATTAAAAGTGTAAGGGGCCATTATGTCCTATTCATCTAGATAGGGTCTAGGTTTGCCTTTGTTTCTCCACTTCAGAACTTGATGAAGGAAAATTGTTATGGTGGGGTGATTTTAGGGTATAAAAAGACCTATTCCATGTGTTAATAATCAATTGCCTTGTTATAATAATGTTTTTTTATATAAAATTGATTGCCTATGTTACTTGTTGAACATGGAGTGACTAGGAAGGGCGTTTTGGTTTAGTAGCTGAGTGTCTTCATCACTAAAGGTTTATTAAAATTATATTTCAATAATTATACACCTCTTACCTCCAAAAAACTCATATACATCCATATTTAAGGATAAATTCCTTGAGATATCCTATAGTGAGATGGTTTTTTAGCAAGGTGCAGTCATAAAAACATGAGTTCTTGATGTTTAAAGATCTTAAAGAGGTAAGTAAATGATCTTGGCAAGTAACTAAATGGAGAGAAAAGCTTGTTTAATATTAAAAAGATATTTCAAATGACATCTCAAAGATAATTCTCTATTAATACTCAAGATATCAATCATAGGTCTAACTGCATAGACTTTTCCCCATGGATTTCAATGAATAAGGTACATAACAACATGGAAAATGATAATGAATAGAGGGGTCATAAAGATAAAGAGGGTTTGTGGAAGGGAATAAGTAGTTGAAAATAAATCTCTAATTTTATTCAAGGTGACATAAATATGACATAAATAATGATCAGAACACCATTTAAAGAGTGGATCATAAATGAGGACCTTGAAGCACACTTTAGCATTGTTTAAGGTTTGTTTACAAAGTTTAAGGTAACAAGATGTTTCCATTATTTATTAGCTTTGAGGTTGGTCTAAGAGTTATTCAAGATCATATAAGTATTTTTTAGCACTAATTTGATGTCCTCTTACTGTCTTTCACCCTTGGAACACCAATAAAGAGTCCATTTATCCATTTGGGAAAATTAAGGTCAATTTGGAAACTTTAAGGTTTTTTGTATTAATTTTTTTTCTAACCTGTATAAGCCTAGTATAGAAATCAGGTTGGAGAATATTATGTTAGAATAATTTAAGTAATATTTACAAGAGGGTGAAGACATCCCACATAGTTTCTATGTTTTTATAGATAAGGATCAAAGGAACTTAATGGTCACCTACAGTTGGGTCTTTAAGTTTTGTTGATGATTGTGTCCTTGTATGAGAAAAGAGGTTTTATGTCTTATGAATAACTTTAGACATGAATAATAATTATAACTAATTCAATGAACCTTAAATATATGTTACATATTTCAAATATTATATAAACCCTATTTAAGAGGTATCTATTTGAAGAGAAGACATGCTTTTCCATGTCTACATAAAGGTCTCCTTAAGCAATTTAGGGCTAGATTTTAAACTTGAGAGATGGTAAAAATGTGTAATAGTGGAACTATATTTACATGAAATATTAAATTATAAAATTTTATTTGAGGACAAAGAGACCTAAATATTAAGGTCAAAAATTATGGTCAAACAGTCCACTATAACCCTAGATTTACATAGTCAAATTGGCATTCATAGGTGTGCCTAGTCTTGTACAAGACTCTTGCTTATTTTTTTGAGAGAGAAGAGGTCATTGAGAGTATTAAAATCACATTGAGATGGTTTTATAATTATATTATGAATATTTATCATCGTCAGGGTTACAAAAAGTGATCCCAATGCTGATAGACCTGTCTAAGCCTGATAGGCCTAAAATCACATATATAGGTATGTATGTACAATCATAGGAAAAGTGGCATGTTGAGAGTAAAGTAATAAACTAAAGATATTTAAGGGTTCATAGATACCTTAGTTATATTTTATATAATAATTCATGTGTGTAACAATAATGGCATGTGTGAGATAAAAAGTATGAAAACGGCCTAATTTGGCAGCTTGCATGGGCCTAATGGAAGATTCCAAGTCTACCTCCAAGACTCTGAGGATGGTATGTGTTTTATGTTTTGAGGTTGTAGTTAAGAATATTATGAAGAGGTTTAAATTGAATAATCATGGTTAATTATCAGTGTTCAAGAGAATATCAAAACATACTAAATATGGCGTCTCAGTCATCCAATAAGAAACATATAGGCCTGCTTCTACAATTGAAGAGGTTTGAGAGTGTCTTAGTTATGAAAATAAGGTATTAGACTAAAGTATAAGTATCAAACACATTTAATTAACTTTTAAAATATCATCATGATGATATTATATCTCTTATTGATCAAGACACAACCCTAGATCAAGGTGGTGAGGGTCTTGAAGTCCAATGTTACTTATAGGCCTGCTAAGGTTTAGATGAGGGAAGAGAAATACTTATGGTAGATGGATGTGATAAGAAATATTGATAAGATAAAAAAAAAATTATAAAAAATTTCACAATAATGTGCATACCTATTCAAGGCATTCATACTGCTCACTTTGGTCTTCAAAAACTCTACTTTGAAGGCTAAGAAACCAAGAATGATCACCTATAGTTGATTAGTGTACCATGAGGATTTATTAAGCACAATATCTAAAGGGTTAAATGGATTTTTCAAAGCCAATTAAATTTTTCAAGGGATCTTAGGGAGTAATATCCATACTCATAGGTTTGATAGAGTTCTGATAAGGTCTTCTTCTTAGTAGTTAGAGTGAAAAATAACCAAATCTAATAGCTAGGGTCAAGAGCATGGTTTTGTTCATAAACCCTCAACCTCAATCAAATATATTATAGAGGATATTAAGGGTATTAATGATGATAAGGATAATTGGATAAGGTCAATAAGGATGTTTCATACCTTTTCTAGGTGTTATAACTCATAATCAAACTTTAAAAATTACACTTTCAGGCATGTTTCTCTCTCAACCTCACAGAATGCATAGTTTGTCAATCAAAGGTCATATTCTTATGCTTAGATATTTCATAATAGTATACATGGGAACTTATTTCCATAAATATTTTTTATGGGTATCCCTACTCCCATTTTTTGGCATTAGTTCTTGGATTATTCCCTTGTGCTTTATGAACCGTCGTTAAGATGGTAAGCTTTGTAAACCTTTGTTAGAATCTCCTAAAGGACTTGATGAGATAATAGGTTATTATAATGCATTAAAATGGAATTATTAAATCTTAAAATTAAATTTATCACATATAAAAGTCTCATTAGCATCTAATCATGGCACTTTATGGTATATTTATAGGTACACATGTATGGAATAGGCTTAAAAACATGGTTGTAGGTGTCTTTGTGAAGGAAAAATGTATGAAATGGCTTAAAATTAAGGTACATATGTCTATAAAGATTTAATAAAGGTTAAAAAACTATGTAAACACCTCTTTAGGTCTCATACATAAGTACATGGCTCTACAAGTTAGCAACTTGGTCAAGAAGAGAAGAAAACTCAGTTCTCTAAGCGAAAAGGCCTATAAGCAGGCCTATAAAATTATTAAAAAGACCTATCCTCATAATATTTAATTTTTAAAAGGTTTTTTAGACCTAAAAAAACACTTAAATCATAAAAACTTGCAAATGTCTTGAAAATTTACTTTGAAAGTCTCTTAAGCATGCACAAGCTCTTGGGCTAGGGTTTTAGCCTTTTCATGTTTCACATATCCGTACAAGGTTTAAACCATTAAAAATTGGCATGGACTATGTTCAAGGCATGGTTAAATTTAATAAAATGTTTCTTGTAATTTTCACATGTTTTGGAGGCCATTTTAGTAAAAACATAATTTTCTAGGCCTAGAGGGCTAATGGAGGCCTAATTGGAGAGAGAAAATGAGATGATAAGTGTACTTACACTTGGCTTCAAGTCTTGAAACTTTGCATGGAGATATAATTTGTATTGGGTCCTCAAAAATGTCTTTATTTACTTAATATCCTCTTTACATTATTATACACAAGGAGGTTTACTTGTTTTGAGGGCTATAAGGAATTAAGAGAAATGCAAGTTGTAGGTGTAAAACTAGATATTTTGAAGTATTTGATCAATTAA
Organism: Torreya grandis; assembly: GCA_037957365.1. Classification (NCBI taxonomy): domain Eukaryota; kingdom Viridiplantae; phylum Streptophyta; class Pinopsida; order Cupressales; family Taxaceae; genus Torreya; species Torreya grandis. Next base: position 563,312 of record JARHVA010002898.1, read on the forward strand.
AGTGACTTTTTTAAGGTCTGATGTGATGTATAGAGGAAATCCATGGAGGTATATTTTTTTCTTGGATTCAAAATGAAGTTTTCACCTTTCTATGCCATATTACAAAAGGAGGAGTTCAAGTGATCAAATAACCCAATCAATGCATAAATCTCTTTAAAAAATTTATTAGGGTTACTTATTGTATTATATTCCACTTGGAGGATAATAAAAGGTGAATATTTAGTTAAAATAAGGATTCAATTGGTTGGAGTCTTCAACTATCCTAGGAAGACCTTCTCCCTCTCTTACACCAAGTCATGAAGACAAAGTCAAAGAGTCTTCAAAAGCCTTATAACATCCCTAGAAAAGTGGAGAGTCATCATAAATGAGTGAGGATAAAGATTAAATTGAAGAATTTATGAGGACTTGAAGACTTATTTTTCATGGAGAAGACTTCTTCATTAACGAGGGTATGCAAGCAAAGATATAGGCACTTTCAAGTGGTAAAACTCCACCAATCTATGAACATGACTTCTTCAAATATTTCAAACAAGATTACCTCTACCTCCATTCCATTTTTATAATATAAGAAAGATAGAATCTATAAATTACTATGAAGGAATTAAAGGAGGACTAGGTGGATGACTCATCCCCAGTTTTGGGATTTTGGTCTCTCTCTCTCCTTTCTCATTTTCTCTTTAAGTATGCCTATTTTTGGCATTGGTATGGATCCTTAAACTAAGTTGTGTAAAATCATTGATCATATAAACACTTTTACTTGGCTCTTTAATTTGAATAAGACTAAATTTTGGCCTCCTCAATGTTTGTGACTAGTGTATGCTTTATGTTTAGTAGATGAATTTCAATGCTTCCTTACATTTATCCTCTCATATTTACCTATTTGTAGGTGTTTAATCATCCATGTAGGTTAGATAGTGTGATTTAATATCCTTTTATGTATGGAAAGTGTAATCCTTCATTAGTATTCTTAAGAGACCTATTGATCAGCTACCTTAGATCATACATCAAGCTAAATAGCCTCTATGTGAAACATTTATGTTTGGAGACCCTTTATTTTAGTAATGCAATCAAGTTAATGTCATAATTCAGCATTTTAGTGCATATTATATAGGTGAATAATATATTTGTGTGTATCACCTCCTTAGGTATATTTTCTTTCATGATATCTTCCTCTCTTTTCCCTTGAAATCTAGTAGTTTAGTGTAAAGAGTCTAACTAATACATCAAGGGGATCTAGCCCTATAATCTAGATATTTAATCCATTTATTATTCCACCCACATCCTAGGATTGTATCCATGTTACTCAAAACTTTTAAGGCTTGAACAACCTTCATAATTGAAATTCAATTTCACCTTGAAAACTTGTACGGATGCTTTAAAAGAGCCATTTTCATCACCAAAAATGCCATAATCACTTAATTAACCTAATTAAACTAATATAAAAGATGTTCATAAGACATTTAAATGTATAAACAGATGTACCATGATGTTTTTCAACCTTTTTATAGTTCTTTGCTACCATTACCTTGCAAAACCTTCTCTAAAAGCCATAAAATGATCCAAAATGCAACACCGCTGGGTTATGATGTTAGCCAAGAATATCATCAACCTTTTTGGTCATTTGTGAAGCATAAAATGACCTTTACACATGATATGAGATCTATCAAGACACCATATACTCCTTTTATCACTTGAAATAACTTGAAATAGGTCATGGAGTGACTTAGACATGCACATAACTATGATAAACAAAACCTTAAATATACTTTAAATTATGCTAATCAAGGTTTAAAATGACCATTATAAAGACATTAAAAGACCAACACAATGATCAATAGGTTAAACAAGCATGAAAATCAAAGTTTCAAATTATAAGGGTGACAGTTTGACCTAGGAGGTCAAACTTTCCAACAATACTTTCATAACCGACATTTGCTCTTAGAGATGATGTGTGAGAATTGCATTGGTCTTTGGCAATCCACCAAATTTATTAACCATTCATGCCAAAATTAAAATTTCATTAATACATTTAGTATTGGATTTACATGTTTACCAAATGAACTAATAAATACATATTCCAAAGCAAGTACCGAAACTTAATGCATAAAATCCTATAAAATTTGCCAACTCAAGTCTCGAGACTGCTAACCATAAATTCATTTGTTACCAAATATATTATGAATCAACACTCACACTTTCCAAACTCTGATTCAAACATAGATCTAATTATGATCAATATTGGATTTAATATTTTAATTATCATGCCTATCAACCATCAACCTTATAACTTAATGCATGTGGCATATTAATATTACCCCCTGGGTAATAAACATGAATGTCATTTAGGGAAAATATCTTAGGTCTTAGATGGAATTTATAGGTTAGGTATTTGATTTTAGGTCTTAGGTCTTGCAAAAAAATTTAAAATGTTTTAAGCTTATTAATATAATCAAGCCTTTTAATCATGAATTGTTATACAATAGCAACATGATTTATTTAATGAATGTAAAATCAAGATTTGAAGATCCTCTTATCAAATAACTTGGTTAATAACACCTAATAAATCATGTTATGAAATGAATACCAATATTGAATGACATGAATTTTGAAGCTATTTTTTTCAAAAAATCAATGAAAGTATATCTGACCACCCCATTACTTCAACCTAATCAATGATATAACTTATCATGAATATAAATTGTTTATCTGATTCAACATTGTGAATTGCATCAAATTCAAAATGAACACTATAATTATTAGAAACCAATGAAGACACTAACAACTACCACAATAACCTATTGATATTGATACTAAAAAATAGTTCATTTAGAACCAACTCATGCTTTTCAAAATGACTTAATCGACATTAGAAGTAAAATTTCATTCAAATGTAGTAATCACATATTTGTCAGAGAATAGAAAATGCATATTCAAGTGAATTTCAATGAGTGGACCCCTACCATAGTTTTATATTTTATGAGATAAGTCATCTATATGGCTGAAATTAAGACATGACTTTCATAAAAAAATGGCTATTAAACTTGGCTTAACAGAACATTATAAAACTCATGTTAATATGAGTACTCAAATGGATAGTGAATTAGGCACATGTTACAAGGACACTAAAGGTTAGTTGTCAATTTCTCACACATGGGAGCATCCTAAGGGATAGTTATTTATGTATGTGCCCACTCCATAAACTACCTATTTATATATGATGATCCTTCACACATAGAATTAGGGCTAGCTTTAGTTCACCCATAGCTAAATGAGTGTTAGATGTAACATGAAGCCATTTGGCCTTCACCAAATAGTCACATGACTAATATTTACATAGTTACCCCTTATAAATAAACCACAACCACTAGATGGCCCAAATTCATCTATTCACTACAAAAAGATACAAGGTAATTCCAAAAAAATGGAAAGTACACGTGATAAGACCACTCAATCTGAGCATGAAAAGTGGTCCTTACTCCAAAAGTAAGTTCATAGTCAATTACTAAGAGGACACCCTTTATACCTAATAAGGTATAAATAAGGCCAAGGTTCAAACCATATCTCAACTAAAATAGTATAATATAGCCAATAGGTGCATTATTTTTGACACAAATCTCACCAATTCCAAGTTGGGTAAACTAGGTGCAAAATCACTCTTGTTTTAATTTACAACAAGGTCAATAAATTCTTCCAAAAATAAGAACCTATTATATAATATAGTATAAACATGTTTAAGGCCTGGGAATATTTTTATTTTGAACAAAACTAATAATTTTATCATCATTCCAAAGTGAATTTATTTGTTCAAAAAATTATCTTACAAAAATTCTACATGAACCAGTTTTGGAATCACCTTGCTTAAAATAGTAAGAATTGCAATAAATTTCATTTTAATATGAAACTAATAGTTTTAATCTATATTAAACCAGTTATAACTATCTATTTTAAGTAAAATCAATACTTTATATTTTATCTATATGATTCTAAATCAACTTTGGGACAATAGGGAGATCATAAAATTTTGTCGTAGCAATTATCTCACGTAATTGAGCATAACTAATGATTTAAAAATGGAGTAAAATTTATCTAAATGTTGATCTCATATTTCATATCCACAAAGACTTGATTTCGTGTCTCATATTTTCTAAATTTCAATTTTAGGTATTTATTTTGCACCAAATCTAAAACAACTTTGGAAGTAAGAAGGGTACATTTAAATTTTGCTCATTCAAACATTATCTGGAACTGGTAAAAATGATAGTTTCTAATAGGATGATGAAGAAAAAATTCACATTTTTCACATATTCCATAACCCAATAAAATTAGTTTCAAGTCTTAGTTTTGACAAATTCTCAATTTAGGCATTTATTTTGATCTAATTTGACATGAGTTTTAAAAAGTCAAAAGTGGGTGGTAAGCCACTAAAAAAGTATTTAATTAATCAAAAGAGATAATAATTATTTGTTTTATCAAAACTTTAATACAATTCTAAGGACTAAATGGGATGGTTAAAACCTATATTTTATATTTATTTTATTTTTTCAACTATTATAGATTAGATGTAATATTCAATTAAAATATGACCCATATAAAATTCCACATGATGGAATTTCAATATAACCATATTGTTTTCATTCACTTAGGGTTTCAATCATGGTTTCCTATAGTACATCCATTAAAAACATTAAATTTAAAAAGTGGTCAAATTCCTCTATGGTTGGAACTCCCTAGTCTCCCTCCCACATTCTGGGTAGATTGGATCATAAAAAGCATTGTAAAAAAATTTGGTTTGTTGGTGACTATTGAACCTACTACTCGCTCTTAAAAAAGGTTATTTTGGTTAGAATTTGTGTGCTTGTTGTTATATACCAGACTCTTCTTAAATAAATTAAGATTAAGTCCACTCTAGGATCCTAGAACCAAAAAATTGTGGTTGATAAGGATAATGAAAATTTCTCAAGTTGTAGGAAATTTGGTCATATAAAGATTTTATGCATGGAGCCTCATAGATTTAAGAATTGTATCCTCAATCGAGAGGATGATAATGCTCCTAAGTGGACCTAAAAGTATGATGGGGAAATTCTTGATCCTTCCCTTAATGAAATTTTAATATAGGTCAAGAGCCAAGATGAGTTGCAATACATTTTAAGTTTGAAAAATATATGTAGCCTATCATAATTGGATTTTTTGGTTAATGTTGTTGGATGATGGTCCTTTTCTATTTTGGCTTGTTTTTTTTTCTTTGATGACCTATTTATGGGTTTGGGATAGGGTTGCATCTATGCCCAAATGTATCCCCTCTCTTTTTTGGGTTATGTAAGGGACTTTTGTTTGGATGGGTCCTTCTCTTTTGTGTCTTTTGTTATTTTACATGTTTGGTTTGGGTTATTCTCCTATATTGTTGGCTCTATTGGTTCTTTTTTTTTCTTTTTTTGGGAGAACTAGGCCTCCCATTATGTTAGGTCTGGATTCTACACTTGTCAAAGTGGGTTTGCCTTAATCCAAATAATGTACCTCAAATGAATAGCTTATCCTTGGCATGTTAAATTGAGATTCTTTCTTATATGTTCTAGTATAAGTAGATCTATATATTACATGTAATCCATATTCACATGTTGCATTGATACAAATTATCAACCACATAATTATTATATAAACATATTGAATAAATAGAATTAAGGGGACTATGTAAAATATGTCTTTGATGAAAGGAGTGATAACACACTTGGAAATAACCCATCAAACAATGTTATGACATAAATTTGAATGTTTTTAAAATAATTTTGAATAGGGTTAAGTCTAATCAAAGTAATATTGATATTAAATTTAATAACGGTAGAATATTTAAATTAATTTCATAAGTAGTCAACAAAATTAATGTTTAAATAATAAAATTAAATATCTTAGTTGAACTTAATCAGAAAGCTTTCAATATCTAAATAGACATGGTTAAAGCCAATGGTAGAAAATATTTAACATAATGTTGCCTTCATTTCCCAATTGAGAAGTCCCAAATTTTAACAATTATGTCGTATAGGCTTTCCTTGGATTGGACAATTTATTTATTTTTTATTCGCCCTTGACAATCAACAAATATTTTACATCTCCCTTCCCCTACCCCTTACAAACTTGAGGGTTATGTCTCCCTTTCCCTTACATAGTTATGGGCGATGGGAGGAGGGGAAAGTCATTGGCCTCTTATATATTTTATTTTTATTTTATTATAAAGATATTTATTTTTATTTTTAGATATTTATTTTTATTTTTAGATATTATTTTATTTTATATTAAATTCTCTCTTTATGTATATGTATATAGATATATTAATTATTATTATTTGTTTATTTTGTTAAATAAATTTTAGTCTGTATTTTTATTTACGTATAGAAATAAATATAATTTTATTATAATTAATTTTTTACTTATGTTATGGATTTCACTTATACATGACTCAATTATTTTATATATAATAGATATATGAGAATTATTTATTTAATCTTATATATATAATCACACACATATAATTAGATATTAGTTTTAGTGGGATTTTAACTCATATATCTTTTAGTAATTTATCCAAATGACCTCCATGAGTAGTTATTTACACATATAATTTTATAAATAGAGGCTTAAACTTTATTTCCTTTGTTTTAATTAATAGTAACTCATTCAAAAAAAGGCTTCTTGTTTTAAGCTCTAAATTTTATTATATTAAAAAATAATGTAATTATAGAAATAATAATTTTACCAACAATGAGGAAATAAAAGAACATTTATTTTCAAACATAAAGAGATAGGGGAGAGAGTTATAACAAGTTTCATTTATTTCCACACACAAGACATACAAGGGAAGAGTCAATAAAAAAAACCTACATCTACTCCACCATTTGTCATGCATGTAACAAGCTCCCAAGCTCCATGAAGATCTCCTTATCCTCCCCAAAAGCTCCTCCTCCCACCCAAAATAATGAACCTCAATAAAAAACCAAAACAATACTAAGTGTGGTAAATAAAAGAAAGTCTAAATTTCATATTCTTACGATTTTCCACCCAACCCAATAAATGGAAGGGTACTTTTCTTAAAAGAGTCACCTCATGTCTTATAAGACAATAATTCCACTTAATGACCTTACAAGCCCATGTGGGCTTACTTGTCCAAGTCACCCAGTATATACAAAGTCAATGGGTCCTTTACACTAAATAATAACTTCTCTTACATTGTACAAATTTACATTCCACAAGCACAACCACCCACCCTAGTCTAAAGCCTCGTCAGTCTCTCCTTTAGTCTTCTTAAAGAGGCTAGGCATAAATTTATAATAAAATACCTTAAAATTTTCCCCATTATTTATGTGGACTTAAATATTTATTAGATTTGGATTTAAATAAATAAATAAAATGTTGTTCTAATCATATTTCAAGAAATAAATCTTTCAGAATAAAGGAGGGAACAATATTTAAATTCCTACGTATCTAAAGGATCGACATGTTAGGCAACAAAAATTGACAACAAGGGAACAGAATTTCAAACATTAGGGGTATTAAAACCCACCTCCAACATCTCATGTACCATATTTTTAATTTCACTCTTCTGGACATATGGGTACATGTATGGTTGAATGTTTGTGATTGACTCCTAGGAAGTAGTTGAATGGCATGAGTAGTCATTTTGCATTACTCTAAAAATTATTAAGTGGTCATCAATAATATTATATGGATTTGGATGTGTAGACACATTTATTGGTTGAATTTTTATGGAAAACAATCTAGCTACAAATCCTTTAGCTCCTTTTTCAAGAATTTTTTGCTTCTAATCAAAACTAACCAATGGTGGAGATTTTACCTGTAACCATCATAGTTCAAATTTCATACCTTCAAAGTGAAAGTGCATGAATAACTCTTAGAAATTAATCTATATTGTGCTTAAATGTGTGATCCATTGGACTCCTAATAGAATGTCTGATCCACCCATGGAAATATCAAACATAGGGGATTCTAGCTTATAGTCTCCAATTACTTTTTTGACACTCTGACATTTCCCTACACAAATTATTGTGCCCCTATTGGTAATCATGACGTGAAATTTAAGATCTAGGTGGAAAAAATAATTCATATAAGTCTCTAACTTATTATTTATGAAATTATGAGCACTACTTGAGTCAATCAAAATAACCACCTTCTACTTCTTGATGAAATACATGACCTTGAGGGTTTGTCAAGTGTTGATACCAAAAAGTACATCGAATGTGATAGTTTCTATGAAATATTTGGAATTTTTTTTTGTTATTCTTATTCACATGATGTTTTATCTTCTTCCTCATTGGCCATTTCAATGTAGAACCAATTATTCTTAGCATATTTATGTCCTTTTCCCCATTTGATATCACAATTAAAACATAAAACTTTTGCACTTTTCTATTTAATTTGTTAAGGAGTCAATTTGGTAGGATGTGAGAATGATTGTGTTGAAAAAATGTGATCTTTATGAGTAGTGAAATCCCTTATTTTGACCAGATCTTGTTTCTCTACCCGACATGAAAATTATGGATGGTGACACATATATTGGATTAAACATGTGAACATCAATTTGGATGTTATCCTTGAGACCACCCAAGAACATATCATTCATGTCATCTTTTATGATGTCATCCATACATAAGGACATGAAATTATTAAATATAATCCTTGATAGTCCCTATTTTCCATATATTCACTACCTAACTAACATAGTTATATATTACATTATTAAGGTAGTGCATTCGTAACTCATTTATGCACATTGACCAAGTAAAAATAAGACCCTTATTTTTATTTTGAGTGAAAATCCATTTTTACCAAATGATATGACCTAGTTCTAAATATAAGGTTGCCATGACCAACTTTTGTGAACATGGGATATCATGTAAGTCAAATAAATTCTCCATATAATTGATTTAGGTGATTGGATGCTTACCATAAAAATTGTACACTTCCACCTTTGGAAGTATATTCCTTCAACTTATATTTGGGATTTATTATTTTGGTTGGGTGTTCCTAAATGGTTAGAGTAGGTGTTATTTGGTGGTGGATTTACATTTTTATTCAATGAGGATGCTAAAATACTTAACATTTGAGTTTGTAAATTGGCCATCATTCCTTGCATTGCATCCATATCTCCAGTGATCTTATCTATATCTTATTTTTTAATTATGTTCTACATCTATGTCTAAATGTGGGAGTATACATCAATATCCCCTAAGTAAAACATTTATGAATCCATGTCTTCCTTGCTAGCTATTTTTCTAGGAGTGACTTTCCCTTTCCCATGACCTTGAGTGTTCAATCCTACCATGCACAAACTCTGGGGTTTTAGGCCCAAAAAATGTGGACCATGGGATTATACCACTATGATCACCTCACTGAAACAAATCCAATGACTATTTATTTTCACAACGGTCTTAAAAAATCCAAACCTTAAAAAAAACTCAAACAACACTACACCAATGGAAAAAAATCTTCTTGGATTACAAGTTATTTTTTTAATCCTTCAACTCACATAATAATTGATACACTCTTTAAAAAATTACATTGCATAATATTTCCCAAATAGAAGCTCTGATGCCACTTGTAATTAAATTACTTAGATAATTCATCTTATTGAGATATTAATAACAAATCAACAATAATATATCATAAAAATAAGAGAAGAATAAACAAATCCTCCATAATAATTAATATAAGAGCATAATGCTTGGGAAATATGACTGAGCCACTTCAAATGGGCTACCTCATACAATGAAATGAGAACATAATTCAAAATATGATTTTAAGTTACCAACCACTACCTCTTATATATACTCTACTCTAGTGATGGTTATTCTATAGACTGACCCTACTAATAATATAAGAACCTAGAGAAATGTGACAATATAAAGACAACAATTATGGAGGACTTAATTCAGTCCCACATATCTATAGACACATTATAGATTAAGGGAGCAACATTAATAACTAGTATATAATAGTTTCTTACAATGGAATATTGAAGTCACATAATTGTTATGCAAATTCAAGTAGAAGCATTGCATGACTATAGAATCATTACCTTCCTATATAATCATTGCATGCATAGAAAAGCATCACTTTCATATTAAAGCATCATAGACTAAAAAATCATCACAATACTAGGAAAGTTTTAAGATTTTAGGAATGTAATGTAGGCTCAAAAATCATTGCAGGGTAAAAAAATCATCAAAGAATCAAGAAAACATTGAGGACTCAAGATACACCGTAGGATTAGAAAATAATTATGGGCTCAAAAATCATCATAGGATTAGAAAAGCATCAATTTATTAATAAATAATTTTGTGATTATGAAAGCATCACATGGTTAATAAATTAACATAAGATTAGGAAAGCATCACAAGCCTAGGAAAGCATCACATGATTATGAAAGCATTATGTGATTAAGAAAACATCATAGGATTATGAAAGTATCACAAGCCTATGAAAACATCATAGTCTTAATAAAGCATCACAAGCTTATAAAATCATTGTAGGCTTGGTAAATCATCACAATATTATTAAAACATTTTAGGATTAAAAAGTACAAAAATCTTAATATAAACTAACTAATCTAATAAAAGAGCATAAATCTATAAAATATTAGAAATGATCACAAACATGTTTCAACTTGGACCAATAGATTTACATGTTAGATATAAACTACAACTCTAGAAGAGTTTTGAATTGGAAAAATATATTTCTTCATTTGCATCCATAAGTTCTTGATTTATTTATATGTTAAATGACATATTTATTTTATCATTTTATATTCTCCCAATCGTCAAATATTCCAAAGTTGAATCTCAATGGGATGTAAAAGAACATTTAATTTTAAGTATATATATTATTACATTTAAAACATTTGGTTTGGGTATAACTAGAAATTTTAATTACATTTTAAATTACCCTTCTTAAGTTTTGGTGAGTGTGATCCCAAGGCCCATAGAATGTATGGCAATCCAATAATAGTTTAAAATCCTATACCATCAATTTATTTTAAATACAAAAACAAAATCCAATTGGGGTTAGAAATAATTTGGCTATTTGAGCAAGAAATAATAATGTTCATGTTTTATCCACATATCCAATCCCAAGTCTATAAATCCCTAATATTTTCCTAACTATGAATATTTTATGCTAAAATTTTCCCTATAATCTATGTAGAAACCCATCTCAATTATGGGTTTAGAATATATAATTATTTCCATAAACATTCCAAATGTTTTATCAAATTTTAGAAACTAGGTGAATGTTAGACCCTAATTAGACAAATTGATGTGCAAAATCCTAATGCTATAGATATGCAATAAATGACACAAACTAGTTTAGAAATTTTTTAATATAGAAATGTACTAAATATGTAAGTTTCAAGATGAATAAAAACTTAGTTTAAAAATTGAGATACAAGATGATTCTAAATCTTAAATTGATAGGTTGATAATTTTGACAATGTGTGGACCCAGAACATGAGTTGGCAGGGTTCCTAGACAACACTAGGGTGTGATCTTATCCCTAGTGAGCATTATTTTTCCTTTACCTATTTGTTTTATGGAGTATGTGGGAGATTTATATTCACTTTGGTGACTATTGTATAACTCTTTTTCCACTTGAAACCCTAGTTCAATGGATAACATGATAAAAATGCAATCGTAAAGTAAACGGGGTCATCAGTTGAAGTTATGCTTGACCTAAATACCCCATGTGTTGAGTGTTCCATACATACCAATACTCCTAAGAGGGACTAAAATCCATATATTTCTCCCATGTTATGGTGGTGTGTGTGAAAATGGTGTTAAATGCTAGATGTTGTTACAATCCTAGTGTGATTAATTGATTCAATCATGACTTGTGACTTCGGAGGTATATTCAAACTTTAGCTCAAGGATACTATGGTTGTATGTGATAATAATTGGGATAAATCAAGAATTTTATCTAAATGTGCAATAATAATTTTGGTGTTTTTTAATGTGGAAGCTCTTGTGTGCAAAATGGTTTAAAATGTGCTTATATAATGGTATTTTTGGAATTCCTTTGGAATGAGATTACAAAAATTTTGGATAGACCAACACACAAATTTAAAGTTTGTAAAATAGTCTTTAGTTGCTGGGAGGACATTGTTGGTAGAAGCAGACTATAGAGGGGTGTGTTTTTATCTAGGTAAGGCACTCCTTTCTTAAGGGAAATAAATGTTAAGCCAAGCAAATAAATTAATTTGAGCATGAACCTAGGCTACTGAAAAATCTAGATGAATTCATTCTAGGGCATATACTTGCTTGTAAGAATGAGTCATCCATGTAGAATGTGATGGAAAGTGTTTAAAATGTCCTAGACTAGGTCATGAGCTAAGTGTGTCAAAAGGGTGATCACAAGTACACAATTTTTACTTAAATGTTAATTTACGTGTCAACATTTCCCCCCTTTTATTATAATAATTTAAAAAAGTGAAAGTACTAGAGTAAAATGAAAAAGTGAATACATGAACTTACATATGAATTGTAGTCTTAAATGTAGGCCAAAAATTTAAATTGCACTTCATGCAAACCTGTAATGAAACATGTGTAAAATTAGTCTTTACTTAAGATAAAAATCAAGATATAAAGATAATAAAACTTATGGATATAATAACAAAGAATGAACACACCTGATTAGGTATGTGTAATCACCTAAAAGTGGTATTTGGATGTTAATAGTATTACTTAAGATAACCTATTCTTAGCTTAGCCCTAGACCTATCTTAGAGCCTTTAAAACACCTTTTCATCCATTATGTAGACCATATATGTCCCTATTCAGCTAAAACATAGTCATAGACCTTCATTCCTAGATCCTAGCCCTTTATGCCTAGCAACTTGCCAATTGGGAACTAGCACCATATTAAGGACACTAGATCCACATGGCGCTAGTGTCCCCAACATGGTGCTAGTGTCCTTTGCTCTAAATTTATTGATCAGATATATTTTCAAACATATAACCCTCTTAAGTTTGGCCTAAGCACATTTTAATATCCACATAAGCTAAAAAACACTATAAATACAAGACTCTTAGACCTATATCCACTAGATGGAAAATAGATGCAAAAATCCTATTCAAACAAGAAACAAGTGGAGCAAAATCAAGGTTATTACTCATTATTATGCCCTAATTCTACATACTACCATCTATAATTACCTTAAGCCCAAATTTCAAAAAATTTCAATCTAAAGCACACTCAAGGCATTCAATACCACTATCATTTCAGCATTCACTTGCACTTGCACCAAGCACTAGGTGGGAGAATTACATTTGGTTTGATTTCTCATTAGAGTATTGGTATCTAGGCAACTCTCTTCATAGTGGGGTGTTGAGGATGTCCAACCTATCCTACTAACAAACATAAATTTTTAGCTCATACCATATTTGTAAGGAGGATTAGGGTTTATAATATAAATCAAATTTTATAGGCAAAAATAAGAGTTTCAAACTTCATGCATGTAATAATAGAACCCAAAATCATAGGTGTAAGTGTTCTTAGAATTTAGGAAGAGTCTTATACAAAGGACACTAGCATCATTGTCAAGACACTAGAGCCACATGATGCTACTGTCCAAGTGTAATGCTACTATCCATGAAATTATCTAACTCAAGGATCCTATTTATGACACTCAAACCTATCCATAATCGAGTTTTCATCACTTTTATCTTCTACGACAAGTGTTTTCCAAATAAGTCTCTATTTGCACATATTTATTACTATTTCTAGAAAGTCAAAGCAAGATAAATTATATAACAAATTAGTGGTAGTTTATTGCATATTATTTCACTAATTTAGACAACTCATGTTTTTAATAAAACATAATATTTGCATTATCTAAACCCTAAAAGTTTAAAACAATATGCAAACCATTATGTTTTCTGGTGCAAAACTAGTGACTATAGAGGATAGGCCCCTTGGAGATTTCATTTTCATTGAAAATCTTGGATTAGACTATGCATTCCCTAATGTTATTTGATTAGTATAGTTTCTTAATAACTCAATTCATGCTTGAATCCATCATTGCATACTCAAGATATTGAAATATCTCAAAATCCATGTATAAATCCCAATAGAATGTTTTAGTGTAAAAATTGGTACAAAAAGGTGAACCAACCATTGTAGATTGAATAACGATCATTTTATGTACAAAACTAAAGTAAAACTAGTGAAAAATTGGTTTAAATAATTTGTATAATTTGGGTCTAGTGTATACAATTTGGATAATGACAATCATTACAACTCCACCTATGGAACTAGTACAAAACTAAGTAACAAGGAATTCATATGAAATGTACATTCCCAAAATATAATATATGGTGTATATATATTCTGAGATTGAGTAGTAATAACTATAATTTTGAGAAAAAACTTGTGTATTTAACTTGGAACACATGTCACACATGATGCCCCAAAACTGAGCAAATCTGAGATAAAATCTAAGTATATTCTAAAAACTCAGACTATAAATTATTGTTTACTATTCTAAACTACCTAGGACTCTGAGATATATTAAAAATTATTATTTTCTGAGCTCTAGGATAATATCAACTTATTTGAACAATATTATGGTGCACTCTTATCCATTTGGAGTGTTACTATCCCAATTACTTTTTTGAATGTTTTATGGGTATGGCTTATGATCCACTATATGAATATTACAATTTTTTATCTATGCCTAGTTATGTATTGTACTGAGTGGGATTATTCTCTAAGATAAACCATTATGTATACCCCCTCTTTTGACGTGACTTGTTGATCCTACGTAATAACTTAACTCAAAATAAAAATTTATGAAAAATATGTTATGATAAAATATGTGAATCTGAGTAGTAGTGATAACATGGAGGAGCATTGAATCATCATATAGATAAACTGATTATAATAGTAATGTGAGATGAATGCATGAATAAGTATACATAGTGTGAATGTCAATATAGATGTTAGTAATTAGGTTTGTAAATAACTGATCAAAACTAAGTATCAAAAGTTGAGTAGAACTAATTGGGGAGGGATACATGATATCCTTAATGGCATCAAAAACTAGGATGATGTATGATATCCATTATGGCATCAAAAATTAAGCAAACAAGCGTACAAGTTTCATGGCCATGACATATACAAATAAAGAGTACACATAAAGCACACAAGGCATGCAAATAGAAGGACAAAGGGACACATACAAGGAACATGTTCAAATGTCAATCACATGCATATATTCATAGAATGAGGGCTTAGATCCACACACAAATACATATTCAAATGCCCTCAAGCATATAAACATATATAACTTGGACATGTTCAAATGTCTCACACACATATAATTAGAGAATGAAGGATTTAATCCACACACAAGGACATGTTCAAATGTCCTCACACACATAAAAATAGAGAATAAAGGTTTAAAGCCACACAAAAATACATATTCAAATGTTCTCACTGAATCATAAAAATACACACAAGATATGAAGTGGAAAAGAAAACATGAAAAACATGCATGGATATGTGTAATTAATTAACATAATAAATTTGAAACATAAGTTAATTTAATTACATAGATAACCAATAATATATCAATGTATTATTACATTAGTAATATTGATATATGTAATGAAATTAAATAACTAAGCTATGAGTAATAAGGGAAATCCATAGAAGGAGAAAACCTATGTACAAGATTCCCCCAGTGAGCTTGTTAATGCATATATAACCTATAGAAGGCATATGTGTGGTTTGTATATGATAAATAAGATTTTATGCTCATTGGTATAGTAGTGGGACAATAGGACAATAGTGGGGTACACTATTATCCATATAGGACATTATTATCTAAAACTAGTTTATGAGTCTATAACAACTAAATATCCTACAATGGATTTTAGGGATAATAACTTGTATGCTTTGTAATTATTCATGTTCACTTTTGAAACATATATTATATGAAATATAGATAGAATTAAGTATTGAATATTATGGACAAACTAACTGATGTAAATGAACTAAACATAAACATGCATAAGTCCTAATTTTATTCTTTTCTAGAATATTTTTATATTTTTATATTTTCTATATATATATATATATATATATATATATATATATAACATGATAAGCAAATAGATTATGTAGAAGGAATAATTATACCATAGGTGAAGGATCTCATAAAGGGGATGCATCTATATAGGTTATGTGTCATTGAAATATTCATATTTTGTATAATTAATATCATCGAGATCATGTAGTAGTACATCATTATCTCTATTTTGAAATTATCGAATGCCACTCTTTTCTTCTATTGTATCTAGATATGAATAATGAACTACCCCATATCATGGTATTGAATTTTCTGATTTCTCTTTTATAATATGTAATGTGTCTTGTGCATTTGTCAATATGCCATTGCTTGTATATGTTTGTATACTAGTTGAGGACATGTTCTCTATTTTTTGATCTTATTTGAATTAATATATATCTTCTCTTGAAACTGTGATCATGGCACTTTCATGTTTAAATGTGACACATTTATTATCTTTTCCCATTTCTCCCATTACTTTCATCCATGATCTTCCTACTTTTACATTATATTGGGCCAAACTAAGACATACATAAAATCTTTTTTAACATGTTTTCGGACCAACTATGGTACATAGATTAATGTATATAATAATGATTTAGATATATACTATTATACAAGTGCTCCTTATCATATCCAAGAAATTTTAATAGTTATATGTTACAAACATTCATTTCAATAGTGTTATTGATCACAATGTTAGTACATTGCTTTCCATCTATGAGAGGGTTAAGAATAAAAGGCTCTATAAATGATGATTGTAGACACTCAAACTTGGCACAAGTTTAAACTAAATACACACTTTTACATAACTATGTTTATCTAAATCATTGTTGATGAATGAAATACTCATTGGTGCATCATGTTCTTCTTTCTCTTATTGCCTTCTGAAATTCTATGTATATCATTATTCTATATTATTTTATTCTATCTTTGGGATCCCTATATCTGTTTATATCTTTGTGTCTTTATTTTACATATTTTTGACAAGTCCACACTACCCAGATAAGAGTGCATGCATATGTCTTATAATGTATTCCTATCCTAGTTTAACTTGTGTAAGTCTTCTAAGTTTTTATGTTGTTAACTATCATTTTTACAACCATTTATATTTTGAGTCTAACCCTTCATGTGCCAATGATCCCCAAAATTCTAATGCAAAGGTATATATAAATAAATATTTTACAAAATGAAAACTTACTCTTAATGTTCAAAATCTAAACAAAAGCTATATACATGTTGATAAATTGATTTATCTACATATTATAAGGTTGAATACATCATTTTCATTGTTTGTTCTAATGGTATTCTTAGGTAAATGAGCATCTAGTCTTGCATCCATGATTGCACATACACAATGAAGAGGGATAACTACATTGACCTAAGTTCTATTTGGACTATGTAAGTAATGCTTAGTTAGATAAGGGGTTTGAGGACATATTGGTTATTTTCATTCCCCTACATCCCCCTTTTTACATTTAATTTCCATTTAGTGTCTATGTAGTAATCAGAGTTTTACTTTTGCAAGCCTTCTACATTTACAACCAAGCTCTGTATAGAAATAAGACAAGTACACACAAAGGAAAAATAACTCAGACTTTAAGATTAGGCACATAGTCAATAGAGATAATAGTTTAGTAGAGGATAACAATGAATTGTGGTCTTGCCCACTCATTTCTCACTTGTCACTATGTACTTTAATCTTATATTTTTGGCAGTGATGTAATCAAATGATTACTTTATTTAGATTTTGATTTGTAAATATTTTGTTTATTTGGTGAATCAGCCAGAATAATTTATTTACTCACTTGCCCTTGTTAAATATTATTATTAGCTCACTCTAACCTTTTAGAATTGAACTATATTGTATTTTACCATATTGTATATTGTTGTACATCCATTTTCTATAGTTTATTTCTATTCAGATTACTTAACTAAATTCATATAGAGTAAATAATTAGTGATTTTTAGTTGACTCCTTTGAAACAATATATGTAATTTTAATGTTTTCAAGTGTTTTTTTATTTCAAACCTTTTTGTGAGAAAACCTACTTTAAGAATGCTTTTTTTCTTACCTTGAATCTGATTTGGAAACTTCTCTTCTAGTAATTTCACTTTTTCTTGCTGTGACCTTCATTTTTCAAACTGTTCCTTTTTTAATTTCTCTTTTTCATCTTGTGCCTATTATAATTTTGAATTTTCATCTTGATCTTTTTGAAATCTTGCTTGCTCTAATTTTTCCTTTTGTATCTTTACTTGCTCTGAATTGTTCTTTGGTATCCATTCTGGTTTTCTTTGTTCTTTTTGTATTAATCCTAATTTTGCCACTTGTTCTACTTGTACTTGTTCTAATGTGGGTTGCTTGATTGGTTTATCTACTATAGAATCACCACTATCAATTATCTTTTGTATTTTATTCTTAAAATCCAAACAAATGTTTGTATGATACCCATACATTATATTATATGTGCAATAGTATTTTGATCTTTATAGAGGATGTATTGGAGGTAGTTTGATAAAATTGTTTTGAATATTTATCTTAGAATCTCACTTGAAATCTTATTAATCTTTTGCATAATTTTTGAATCATTTAATGTAGATGTATTTTGTTGTATCTTCTAATTTTGATATGAAATCTTTTTAGGCATAACATTGCTAGATGAAGATACAAAAACATCATTAACACTATCACATTTTGGATTATTTACATATATGACAAGATTTTTCAGTGATGTGATCTTTGAACTGAAATACTATTTTTAATTTTTCAACTCTTCTATTAACTTTCTCATAGTGATTATTTTATCTTTGAAGGCTTGACAAACACAAACTCTAGGTAATTGGTATTGAATATACATACACTCACCATCAAGAGGAGACATGGGAGGTGGAGAGGGTTGAGAATGGATTTGTTGGTTACCTTCTTTTGTCACTATAGGATATACTACATTACCCTTTAAAGTAATGATAATGTATACTTGGTTAGAGGGAATGTAGTTATCACATTCTTTAGGGTTATGAGGAGGAAGATATTCATTTTTAGCCAATTTTAAATTTTTTAAATAATAAAAGGAGAACTAGATCATAGAGATAAACAAATGCTAAAAAACACTTGAACATGATTAGGAAAACATGATTTTATATGTGAAACCCTAGCATAAAATTTAGAAGGAAAAACTCAAGGGAAAACTAGGGCTTGTAATATTCAGTCAATAAATGGGTTCGCTAATATGTTATATTAAATATAGATAACTAAGTAAATGTTAGATCCTAATTAGATAATCTATTATGAAAATTAGAATGTTATAAATATGTAATAAATGACATAAATTGATTTAGAAATTTCTAAATCTAGAAACATACTAAAAATGGAAAATGTAAGAGATAAATATAAACTTAGTTGGAAGATTGAGATGTGGGATTATTCTAGATCTAAAAATGATAGTCTAATAATTTTGATTATGTTCAGACCTAGAACAAGAATTGGTAGGGTTCCTGGATAATAATGATGTGACTAGACATTAGTGGGGTGCATTCATGTCTTTAGGGAGTGCTAATGTCTAGCATAAGATTAAGATCATAGATTTTTGGGTTTTGTATGCCTTCACTTGTTTTTTTTTGGACTATGTGGGAGCTACCAATTCACTTTGATGACCACTGTATCATTATTTTTCCACTTGAAGCTCTAGCTCAATAGACAAGATGATAAAAATGCAACCATGAAGTAAAAAGAGGTCAGCAGTTTAAGTTGTGCTTGACCTTAACACCCCATATGTTGAGTGTTTCCTACATACCAATATTTCTAAGAGGGATCAAACTCCATGTAATTTTATCATGCTACAGTGGTGTGCATGAAACTAGTGCTAAATACTATAAGTTGGTGTAATCTTGGTGTGATTAAGTGTTTTGATCATAACATGTGACCTTGGATGTGTATTATAACTTTATCTCAAGGATATTAGGGTTGTATGTGATCAAATTTGGGAGAAATAGGGAATTTTATCTCAATGTGTAATTATAATTATGGTGATTTTCAGTGTGGAAGCCTCTTATGTGAAAAATGGTTTGAAATGTGATTATATAGTGGTATTTTTGGAATTCATTTAAAAGAGGCTTACTAAACTTATGGGTTGACCTTTACATAGCTTTGAATTTTGGACACTACTAGTAGGAATAGACAAAAGCAAGGTACATTATTATCTAGGTAGAGTGTTCATATCCTAAAATTAATAAATGCTAAGCTAAGGGTATGAAGCAATCTAAGCATGAGCCTAGGTTGTTGGGAAAACTAGATGAAGGAATTTAGGGGCATATACTTGCTTGGAAGAATGAGTCATCCATACATGATGTGAAGGAAATTGTTAGAAAGGCCCTATAATAGGTCATGAGCTAAGTGTGTCAAAAGGGATTTACATGTTTACCCAACTTAAAAATTCAAAAAAATGTTCATTTTCCTCTTGCTTTTCAGTCTTTTTCTATTTTTATTTTTTCTATTCCCCATATTATTCTTTGGTGCAGTTTCCTCTTTACTGGGCATTAGGCATCCCAAATACTTATCCCCGTGTGATATTTGAATAAAACTTTAAACAATGGTTTTGTCTTCTTATTTGTGTTCTTGAGATGATTTTTGTATGCATGTAAATCTCAACCTGGGCCTTATTTTTCTAAACAATTCTAGATATAATTATCCTTACAAAATTTTCAAAAAAACCCATATGATTTGTTTTCATTGAGGTGGCCCAAGGACTTCCAACCAAAAATTTTTATATGCCAAGTGTTTAACAAAATACTTGCAAGGGAAAACAAAACCAAATTTTTATATTAATTTTTTATGATTCAAGATTTCTTGTTCATTGTAACACCCTCCATATGTTACTCCAAAAAAAATTATAATTATTTTCCTTTATTTAATTTAATTATTATTGTGCAAATAAAATTAACCCATTATTTAACAACACATTAACAAAAGGTTCACATCTATTTATAATAACAAATATTGAATTACATAATACATGTGGGTTATGGGCCCACAAAAGACGTGTCCTTAAGTTTATCCTTCATATATTGTTTGCATAGTGGAACATTAATTTTAGTTACTTCATCGAGGCATTCCTACATAGGAAAATTAATATTTTAAGTTCCTAGTCCATTGTAAATTATTATATAGTCTTAAAATAATCATCAAATATAACATAAATGATGACAAAAGTTGGTTATAGATTTATTTTTTAATATTTATGAATTATATGGTTTGATGGGCAGGACAGTCGTCAATTATAACAAGATGCCCATATGCCAACATGGATAAATAAGTCATCAACCATGCTAGATAGATGATGTTGTGTCCCATTTATTTAAAATTTGATGTTATGTGGCATCATTTTGTGTAGTTTTCATTAGGTATGAGCTCTTGAATACAATCCTTACCTTCTCCTTGTGATCAAGTGCCATGACAACACTTGGCACCTTCTGAGTGGCTTGTAAGCTTTCTATGGGAAAAATCATAACATGCCTTCTAAAATATATAATGTTGTGATAAAGTGACATGTGGTCTAAGTGAAAATATTACAATCATTAGTCTAAGTAAAGATGTGAGATTGATCTGCATGGTAACATGTGAATCCCAAGTAGGCCCATAGACTACCTTGATACATAAGCTTTAGTTAAAATATATGAAGTCATGAAATGTAAATACATGGTTGACATCAGTTATCTCATAATATCGTAGTGCTTAGACATTTTACCAACTTAATTGTATAACTTTAAAGCATGCAAGTGTGCAAAATCATGACACATAGCACTAGGTAAAGGGGTCACATTTATTTGGACCATGACTTGGGTTTCAAATCCATGTGGAAGCACACATGACTACTTTATAGGCCCAAAAACCATTTAAATTAAAACATCTTATTAAAAATATGTGAAGTTATGACTAATTACACATTTGACAAGTGGCAAGCTTAGATTGCCTCACAACCCCATAGTACTTAAGTTCTATGCTAGCTTACTTCATGTTCGTGAGAGTGTGAGAATGAAAGATCATGAAAAGTGGAACTAAGGAGTAAAGTCAATATTATACCTTATAATTTTGTTCAAAAAATTTTCCATGATGTGATGATGATGCATCTCTACCTTAGACTGATCGTGTAAAACTTATAAATAGCAAGTTGCAAGAACTCAACAAGTGGTAGTTACACACAAGTCATCAATTAAACACTTTGAAAATAATATAAGTAAGAAGTTAAAAAAAGGACACAAATCCAAGTTTGATGCCATGTGATTTTTTAAATAAAATAGTGATAAATCTAATGGCTTGTGAATAAACTAAAAACATAGGCAACCAAACATAAATAGATATGAAAGTAATTGGTTAGGTCCTTAAGTCCAACTAAAAAAAGGATGACTTAAGACCAAAACTTCAAATATAAAGTATGTAATGACTTAACACAAAGGGGTGAAATCCCTTAATCATCATTCGTAAGACATTATATTGGACCCTTTTGTTTAAAAGTTATTTAGTCAACAACCGTTTCACTACAAGGGTAAATTTTCATTTACTCCTCAATATACATTAGGTCCATTAAAAATTATATTAGTTTCAAATATAAATAATGGTGAGATAAAACCCATAAATAATTTTCCCAAACTTTGTCTCAATACTTAGACATATCTTTTTCTGAGCTTTTGTTACATGATGAAAATGTAGAACATTAAAACATTCTAGACTTTGTTTATTGATTTATTCTTTATGAGAAATCCAATAAGTTATATGGGTCTAACTTAGATTTGATTTAATCCTTAAGGCCTTCCTTCATTTAATATCTAGTATCACTTTGATTTATTTCTAAGTCATTTGATAATGAAGAAAATATATAGCATTAAGGATATTTTTATACAATATGTTTATTAATTAAATAAATGCCACAACTTAATTTCAATTCTCTTCTTAATTACCAATGTTTTTTGTATCTAATTTAAGTTCAAGGATTAATTATTTTTATAACCAAAGATACGTATTCCATTATTTTTTAGGTTGCACACATTTTTAATATAGAAATCCTTTGTTGATTATGATTCTTTTTTTTTAAGGAAATATTTTATTTATGTGCAAACAACATGCTAAGACCAACAAATATAGGTGATAAAATCAAGCAAGCTAGAATACAAAAGTCCAAGAGGATGATAATTTGGGGGATAAGGGGCAAACACCGCCATTAACAGAAGTCAAATTACAAAATAGAAGTAAAATTATCATTAATGATGCCACTTATGAAGAGTTCTAATAGGGAGAGCAGCTCCAAGGTTCACTAAAATTTGACTTCAACATTATATTTCCTCTTAGTGTTATTTAAATCAATCAGATCAAAAATCTTGATTAAATAATTGATGTGTTTGACATTAAGTTCCACATTGATGGAGTTATAGTGTGCCTTGTTGACTGCATTGATATCTAGTTGAGAGTCTCCAAAAACTTCTAGTTTATCAATTACTTCCTCTCTAGAAAGAGAGAACCCCCATTTTAATGCTTGCATTTTAACATTTTTGTTAGTTGAAGCACCCAGGCCAAAGGCTTAATGAATGAGGAGTTTGTTGTGAGATTGGATAAGGGACTGGGATTCCTTAATAGTGGATTGAATAGATTTAAAATTAACCCAATTTAGGAAGAACTTATCCCTAAAAATTAGAGAGTTCTGATTCTTCCATATTCCCCAAAATAGGTATTTAGGGAGAATGTGTTATACTTCAATGGGCCATTGGGTAGGATTTGTAGTCCCTTGGATTATGGAGGGAATGTTAATTATATCCTATAATGAGGAGGATACATTTATTTGATGTGAAGAATCATTTAATAGGAGATTCTACACTTCTCTTTCATATCCACAATGGATGAAAATGTGTTCCTTGATTTCTTATGATACTTTACAAAGGGCACACTAGTTTGGGCTAACTATAACCCTCTTTTTTACATTATCCAGAGTGAGCTTCTTGTTTTGCATTAGAACCCAAGAGAATAAGTTAATTTTATTAATTTCATCCTTTTGATAAATTTGTTTCCATCCTAGTATTGGGTTAGAATCACCATGTAACATTTTGTATCCTTTACTTAGTGTAGATTCTTGAGCCACTAATGCTACCCCATATGAGTTTATCTTCATAGCTAGGTTTGGGAGGGGCCCTTCCTTATATATAAGAGGTAAATGAAATCTAGTCATTATGTATATAAATGGGTATATGAAGGTGTTAGATTAACTTAATAGAGGGTATGTGTTATGAATTCATATCTTAATCAAGAAAGCAAACATTTTTTTCTTGGAGCCAATCTTTAGGAGGATTAGATACTTGAGGTCTGAACTAACCATGGATTTTTATCCTCATAAAATCAAATTTTCTTACCATTACTCGGCATCTAAGATATCTAGGAAGAGATAAAGGTCATTGATTTTTATATGCTCATCTAAATTTGAGACTTCTTCTTGGTGTAGCTACTATTGAGAAAACCATTGGAGAGTTGACAATTATATTTGTTAAGAGGAAGGAGGCTCACCATTATTATTTGTTTCCAATCACTCTCTAGATAATTTTAGTAGTGATGCCCTTCTAGTGATCAAATAGACACCTCAACTCAATCCCTCCTTCATTTATTCTCTTAGGGATTTGTTCCTAGTTGATAAGGTAGAACTTCTTTCTGTTGTCACACTTGCCTCCTTCCCATAGGACTTTTCTGAG
Organism: Torreya grandis; assembly: GCA_037957365.1. Taxonomy (NCBI): domain Eukaryota; kingdom Viridiplantae; phylum Streptophyta; class Pinopsida; order Cupressales; family Taxaceae; genus Torreya; species Torreya grandis. Next base: position 588,165 of record JARHVA010002898.1, read on the forward strand.
AATTTGCTCCATTTTATTCAAAGTGCACTTAGGGGCACTGATAATTCTCATTTCGTAAATAGGGAGGGTTGATAACATGGAGTTGATGAGAATAACTCTAGCAGGATGAGACAACCAGTAGTTAGACTAAGTGGTGAAATTGGCTTTCATTTTCTCAATAATCTTATCCCTATTTTATGTTTTTTGGATTTCACAAGAGAAACATACAAGCAATAAAAGTTGTTTGAATGTAGTATTGTAATATTTAGATTTTAGCCATGTAAATTAGTACTTTAATAATATAATTCATTTAAGTATGTGCAATAAATACAAAAAGTACAAAGTAGTTAAGGGATAAAAAAGAGCATATTTTGTTTGATGTTATATTCTTGAACATGATAATGATCAAGAATCACCACAAGGATGCCTTAAATATCTTAACCTTATTAATTCTATATTCTGACTATTTTTGTCTACCAAATAGTTATGTCAAATAAGTATAGTAGCATTGATGCAGGTGTTCACTTTTGATACAAGTTTTGAGTCAAAGATATGTATAATAATGGTTCCAACTTTAAATTAGGCTTACATTTTCCACTATGTAACTATTTTACATCATTGGATGTGTCTTCATGTGTGCATGATACATGTAATAAGCAATACATTATTTTTTGTATATTGGGTCTCCTATAACTTTGTAAAAATGGGTTAGCATGTGAGTTGAGCTAACCTTAGCAACCCCATTTGTTGTTAAGTGTTACCTATATAGCCAATACTCCAAAGAGGGCCTTATACTCACATGTAGTTCTACCTCCTAGGCATGTGTGTGAGATTGTAATAGTGTGACTATATGCTCTTTCTCTTTGTAACCCTTAGTACAAGTAATGTAATAATATATTTGACCTTTTGAATGCTTTAGTTATTTAATTCAGTGTTGTATCTCAATTTGATAGTTTGAAATATACAATACTTTCCAATTAGATAGTTGTCAAATCAAATTATCGAGTGTTTTAATAATACTATGGCCTTTGTATATATAGGGACCTCTTGATTTTGAATTAGAACCTAGTGACATGCAAAAAGCCTATAATATAATGAATAAAAGAGGGCTAACAAATAGTCACAAAATTAAAAGATATGGAAAATGACAAGAAGATAAGCCTGGATACTTGCATCATAGCTAGACACTAACATTGATGCTAGTGTTCAAAATCAATGCAAGTGTTAAAGGGTTAAAAACATAAATAAATAGGAAAAAATAGGTATGGATCCCAAGCATTCATTGGATGAAGATAAATAACATAAAATATAGGTTCAAGGGGTAGGCAAATCAAGTGAAATAAGATAGAACTAAAGAGGTCCATAAGAAGGTGCATCATTAGATTTTTAATCCTTAGTTAATTGTTATATAAATTTAAGGAAGCTATAAATACATGTACTTGTACCAAAATGGGTGTATATATTATCCCCCCACTTAATCTAGTAATGCAAAAAAAAATGAAATTATTAGTTTAAAGGAAAAGAAAATGCATACCGTGTTGTGGATAACCCACCTTATCTTTGCCTAAGCTTTTTTTGAACATTACCTAAAATTAAGAGTATGAAACAAACTAATTAGTTTATATAATATATGTGTAAGAAATAATAAAAATTGGTATGAAAAATAGCTTGGATATAATACACCTATACATGTGTCATGTGGTAATGGTTCTGGAGTGCTATAAACTAGTGAGGCAGACAGGGGACTTGCAACATCATCCATATTTTAGCCAAGAAGATGAGTGAGACTACAAGTGGTCAATTTGGTTTCACCATGGTGGTGGTCTACCTAGAGTAGGGATATTTTGGAGGTGATCATTCACCCAATCCTGAATAGGAAGAGTGGTGCTTCAGTCATCGAGAGTATCATTTCTCAACCAGCACAACTTGAGTGTAAAAGATATGTATATGTATATATTGATATAGGGAAAGTGATGTAATAAAGTTCACCCAAAAACTTGGTGAGATTAGAAGATCTAATCCTTCTAATAAAACCAAAAATAAGATCCAATTGTTGCAGATGGGTAAGGCTCAATACAGCCCATAAAAGTTTGACTAGGGTATTAATATGTAAAAGTCCATAATGTAGTAACAATCCATAAAAGAGTTTTGAAATCTAAAACTGATTTGGATTTTTGAATATTAGTCACATATTTCATATCATATGTACCTTGGATATGTCTCATGATTAAACTATGTATAACAAATGGTACCAATGTATAGAATTTTCCCACAACTGTGAATCTAAATCATATACTATGTATTTTTACCAATTTAGAAATTGTGTAAGTGTGGAGAACATGCTTCCAAAGCATGCCCCCAATATGGATAAAAATGAAAACTAAAATAAGTACCAATGTGGAGGAATTTTTTAAAAACATGCCCCTAATATAATATGGAGATGTTGAATAGAAAATAAGTGTGGAGACCATGCTTCCAAAGCATGCCCCCACTGAATCTAGAGAATGTGTAAGTTGTTGATTATCTAGAACATGTTTATAAACATACCCCTACTAAGATGTCCCCATTTTTGGAGGAGGTTATATATTTCCTACTATCATCTCCTCTCAAAATTAAAAATGATAATGTGCTTGATATAATTTACTAGATATTTTTCTAAAAATATTACAAACAAAAATTCATAACATTATTTTTGGTAATATTTAGAATCTAGTAGAATATCTATGTAGCAACTTTTTAGTGATTTTTTATTAAGTTTTAAACTTTTAAATTTTGGTACAACATGTAAGATCTCATTTTTTTAATTCAAATTCAACTTATAGTTTCAAAATTAGATAATCGGTATTCAAGATATGCACGTTTGAAGTTTTTTCAAAAGTTATATATTAGATGCTTTGAAAAGAAATTGGAAGTCATTTGCATTTTGAAATTTTATAAAATTTTATCTCTAAGTATAAGATAAACATTCCACATGATATATCCCCTCAAATAATGTTATTTGATATACTCAAGAGTGCCCTAGATGGTCAGGATTTCATTGAACTGGTAAGTAGGTTTGATTGCCAATTTACTAGTAATTTTAGTTTTTTGAAAAAAAAATCATTGTGTGTAATTTTATACTTTTTAGTGGGGTGGAAGACACCTACATCAAGGTCATTTATTCTTGAATTAGTAACATGATGCTAATTTCTAGGTTTGGATTCAAGCATTTGACATTTCCATTCTTCATTGATGTTAGCATTTAATGCTTTTATCCTGCATGGATGCTAGCATCCAATGCTACCGGATTTCTAGTTTTATATATATTTATGTGTAATTTATATATTTTTTAACTAAAATATAATTTATAGTGAGTTTTCATTATTTTATTCTTGATTTAAAAAGGATATACATATTTAATATTTTTTGCACCATAGGTATTATTCTACTTTGGTAGAGTAAGGTCTAGATGCAGTCGATTAGGCCATTATAGATTAGGTAGGGTTGGGTCAAGTGGCCCAATTGGGATAGATTCCCAATAATATCCACCTCTTCATATCCCCATCTAAGAGGTATAAACTAGATACATGCACTTTTTATATCCCTACAAGTGAGATGATGGTCACATTAGAGGATGTGTATCAGATTTTTTGGCTTTCGATTAGAGGTGAGAGAGTTTAGGTTGTTGAAGATGGTATCCAAAGTTATATTTAGTATCCTCACATATATTTAACTATAAAAATGGATTGGTCTCCCCAAAATTTGAAACTTAAATATTTTGGGGAATCACTTTTTGAAAATTTTTGCATTTTGGACTTGTATGTGTCAATTGTATTGCTTGAAGCTAGTCTCCTGAATAAAGAACTTAGGTTTTGCTAGTATTGTTTTTCATTTGTTGTTTGCTTTCCTCTGTTGCTCCTAATTACTCTAGAGGATTAAATTAATTTTCTTAAAAACATCACTCAAATCCCTTTACTCATCTATTTCAATAGATGAAACAAGATAAAGGTGACTTATCTCATTTGCAGAACAAATCAGGTTCTCTAAGTTACTTTATTTCCTTAAAAATAAGTTAAGTTATCCTAAAAACCTAAATCACTACTCATAGACCAATTTGGGTTTCTCAAATTAATTTAATTCAAAAACTAAGTGAAGTTAAGTATTCTTGAAAACCCAACCAATGCTCCCTAGTTCTAATCAAGTTTCTTGAGTTACTTTACTAAAAAAACTAAAATGAGTTAAGTGGTCTCGAAAACCCAACTAACACTCTATACACCAAATCAGGATTACAAAAGTGCTTTAATTCATTACTTAAATTAAGTAAATTAGTTCAAAGATCCTGATTAAAAATAAAGTAAGGGTTGATGTGGATTTGCCACACTTGTAATAAATGTGATAGCATTTTTATAAATTTTATGAGATTCTACCTCATTTCCACCTATCAGCCAAGTCGTCAAGCCGAAATCCTAAGCCAAGCCACTTAAAGCCTCTAGAGAAATTCAAGTGATTTTATTCTTAACCCATTTGCACTTGAGGTAAGTAAATCATTTCTAGACCAATTTCAATTTCTTATTTGTTTCTTTCAAGTCATTTTTCTATTGTACTCTCTTTCTCATACCATAATGTTTTTTTCAACTGTCTAAGTTGTTTTGTTTTGTTTTATCTTCCAATTTCTTGGTGAAAATTATTGTTTTTAACTATAAATTTTAATTTTCAATCTCTTATCATGTTTTTTTCATGTGAAAACCCTAAAAATTTGAGAATCTTCATGCAAACCTTGGTTTTGAAATTCCCTTACCTCTTTGAGTTATCCCTTCCCCCATTACTTCTTCAAGTTTCTTAATCTTCATTACTTTGGGTTTATACTTCCAAGTAACTAATTACCAAAAACCCAACTCTCAAATTACTTACTTAGAGCTCTTAACACCTTCTTACTTTAGGATTTTAAACCAAAGTAACTCGATTAAGAAAACTTGAAGTCTTATAATTGAGAAAACCTAAAGTCTTATAACTGAGAAAACCCAAAGTCATCTATTATAAAAAACCTAAAGTTGTTTGCTTTTGTAAATTAAAATTTGTTTAATATGATAAGTTTGAAGTTACTTGCCTTTAAATACCAACTTGAATTTGTTAGATCCTACTACTTAAAAGCATGATTACTTCAATTTTCAAAAATGGCAATTCCTTGAAACTTGGAACTTGTTTAGAGATACATAAAGAGATATTTTTAAATGACCCTATTTCTCAAATTTATAAATTAGTTAGAGTAATTATTAAGTGTTTTTAATCACATATCAAGGTCTTTCAAATTTTAAAAGAGTAAATGTTTGGATCAGATGGATCAAGGAGGTCAGAGGAAGAGATAGCAAAAATAGGAGTACAAGGCAAGATCATTGAGGAGGCCCCAAAGTTAGCACTTGAGGAGATTTCAGAACTAAGAAAGAAGGGAAAAACAAAGGAAAAGAGGGATAGTTTCCAAGAACCAAAAATTAATGATAAATATAAAGGTTACCCTATTGATTCATGCATATCATCAAAGATGATATAAATAAGTGATATAGATATGGGGCATGTATCTATGACTGAGCTTTTGGAAAGATCAAGGGCCACTGCAAAGACCCCACTTTTACACTCTATGACCAATAGTGTGATTCTTCAGGCTAAAACTTTGCAAATTTTAGCCTAGCTTCCTAATTTTATGTTAACATGTGATAAGTAAAATGATTATTTGACTAGGGTGGTAAGAGATGTTATTGAGAGAGTGGTTGTGAGGTTGGATGTTTAATATCCTAACTATTTCTTGAATATTCCAACCTCACCAAAAGAGATTCATATTTTAATGGACATGGCTGAGAAACAATGGAAAACCAAAATAGAAAAGTGTATTAAGATTATGAATACATATTACTTGAAGAAGATAAAACAACCTTCAAGGTTCCCCAAGCACATTGTCAGATCAGATTTTATTCAAGAGGTAGATGATATCATTCATCTATTATGTAGGATTAATGGACAAAATAACACCAAATGGTTTTCACCCTAGATGTATGCCTATATTATAAACATTGACATAACTCAAAGTTCTTCTAAGATTAACCAGGCAACAATGATCAGTGACAACATTGATCAACAGTTAAAGAATGTATTGCAAACTTTTGATTTCAAGATGACTTCATAACTTGTATATGCAGTAGCCTCTAATGGAGCTTTCTCAAGGTTATGGACTACTGGTACATTGCCAATAATACCAATATATGAATATTATCCTTAGCTAGTCCTTGAAGAATACTACAAGAATTACATTGTAGTAAATGATGGTTTCTTCTATGAGTTTATTTGTAAGTTGGATACATCTTTGAAGCATAAAAGAGTATCAAATGAGGCATGGGATGTAGTCTCCCTATATGGTTGCATTTTCATTTAATTTCTTCATTTCTCATATGTCAAAGTAGGAGGTTTCTTAGGAGCACCTATCAAGCTACCAAGATATCCAAGTGACAAGTGGATCCTTATGGAGATAAGCAGGCAATTGGTTGAGTTACATGATTTGCAGTCTAAGGCTCACAAGGCATCCATTAATTTTTCTATTTTAATTGGCCACTATCATTACCCCACTATATACAAGGTAAGAAATATGCAGAAAGAGATGTATCATTATTACACTCAAACACATTTTGATGTTAGCGCAAATTTTGACTACAAAGGAGTAGCACAGAATATAGTTTCCCTCAAATATATGCATATCCTAACACTAGAGGATTTTTTGGATTGATTGAAAAGATGAATTTGATGTAATAAGAAGGGATAATAACAAGATGACCATTTATTAGATCCACACATTTGACTTGGCTATCATTCTTGAAAACATGGAAGATGATGGTATTGTTAACAGTGATGTTTTCCATATAGTAGGAGGGGATAGTGTTCCACTTCTAGTGATTGTTTTTGGAGATGATCATGATAATAAAATTTCAAAAAATACTTAAAATGTTTTGAAGATGACTTCTAATTAGTTACTTGATAAAGGTTATTACATGAAGGAATTAATAAATGAGACTTTTAGAGTGGGATAGAAGAGGAAAGAGATAATACAAGGAAAAAGTATTCATGCTCTTATAAATAAGGTAAAATTGAAGAAAAATGTTGATGACACTTTCTCAGTGGTGAAAGATAAGGATTTGACACAACCAACTATTTATGTGTCACCATTGGCTGAGCCATCTACAATTAAAAAAGGACCTGAAAAGGTAACTTCATAAGAAATAATTTCCCAGGAGACTTCTCAAGAAAAGCTAGTAGTTAAACATGAGAAATAGGTTGTGAGTGAACAAGAAAAAGACAAATAAGAAGAAGTAGAGGTTGAGAAGGAAGTAGAGCCTAAAAATCAAGTTGCTAAATCCCCAAAAAAAGTTCAAAGAGATATAGCAACTCAGGAAGTTCCCTCTCAAGAACTAATAGTCCAAAGTATTTAGCAATAGGTAATCGTTCATTCAATCACTTCCATGTCAACTAATTTCTCATCTTGGCTGGCTACATAAACTATTCCTAGAGAAAAATAAGTGATAAATCTAAAGGAGATAGATTTCAAATTACTTAAAAGTCTTGACAAAAAAGGCAAGAAGCCAAAATCAGCTAAATTAACTTCAAAGTTATAAATTGAATCTTTAGAATAAAAAATTATTGAGTTAGTAGTTCCTCCCCAAGTAATGAGCAAACAACAAGTCACTATGGGTGACTTAACCTTTACAAGAATATCCCTTGGGGAGGTAACAATTGAAACTTTGAAGGAAGACACTCAAACTTTGATCAATTTTCTTTTTAAGAAGTTGGATGAGGAAAAGGCTGCCAAGGCAAAGCTAAAAGAATAGAATGCACAGTTATGTGAAATAATTGCTAAGGTGGGCAAATATCTTACTCAACAATAAATTACCTTAGGAGAACCAATTGACCCACAAGTGATATCTGAGGTAGAAGAGACAAGGGATAGAGAAAAGGTAGTAGATGAATGGATTGAAAAGATGCATAAAATTATTTAGATTCTATTTCAAGATGTCCCAGAGGCTCATGCAAAAATTATGAAAAGAATAGAAGAAGGAAAAATAGTAATAAGAGAAATTAAACAAGAAAATGGTATTTTAGAGTTGTGTCAACAAACTTTACAAACAATAGGTAATATGATTGAGAAAATTTTGGTTGAAGAGAAGATTGCTCCTGAAGGATTAGTAAAGAAGATAAAGCAAGAGGAGTATCTTTTATCTTTTTGCATGAAAATTTTAGAACCAATAAGTGAAGAAATGAAAACCATGAAGGAAGAAGTGAATGGAGCAAATCAAGACTATAATATTCTATATTTGGTCTCATTGGCTCCTAGTTTGACAATGTCCAAAGAACCTCTGAGTAGTTATATAGCAGTTTAGCCAATTCATGGATAAGGCTACAACCCTTTTTACTAATAAATATATTATCAAATTGATTAAGCTTCAGCAATAACTGAAGTGGCTTAAATGAAAAATTGAGAAGGTGGAGGCTCATTATAGGAGATTGGAAACATAAATGTTGAGGTTAAAAATAGAAAGGGAATCACTTGTACCAGATGATAAAGCAATATAACTAATAATATCTTAGCACACTACATACAGAGCAAGATGTAGAAGCTAGGTTCATGAAGTAGACTCACCAGAACCTAAGTCTTGAATAAATTATTATTATAATTTACTTGTAAAATTGAAATTACTTTGTAAATTTCAATAACTTAAGTAACTCAACTAAAATGCCATTACTCAGAGTCATTTTGTAAAATTGAATTACTTTATCTAACTTTGTGTTATATGCAAAGTGTTTTTAATCAATCCAAATAAGTATTTCAAAAAGTGTTACATGTCATTGATCATTGCATGCCATGAAGGAGAGATTTAAGGGAGGTGTTATTTAACGGTTTCTAGTTTTAACGCAACACATGTGGATTTAGGAGGTTGATTATTATTAGAATTTTGTATCTTGAAACTATATAAATAGATGAGCAAGATTATATGCCAATAGGATGATGATTTTTCTTTTGTAATTGTACAAGTGGTTTAATAAATCTAAAACTTTGATTTCAAGATAATCAGATTATTTTGTACAAATTTTACTAAGAAAGAATAAGAAAGAGAATTATTTTTTGGATAACTTTGTGTCTAAGCAAATTAATCAGTGAGTTTAATGAAGATAAATTGGTAATATTTGAGTTATCTTTAAAGATAAATTGATTTCATAGTATTCTTGAGTATTTATTAAAAAAAGAATGACACACTATATGTTTATTTTCTTGCATATATGCAATAAAATCTACAAGTCTATTTATTGTGATATGCACTTCTATTATTCTTTCTCATCCTAAAATGTAACAAGTTGATTCTTCATTTTCTACACATCCTAGATTCCAACTACTTTTCTAAAAATAGTTGCTTACTTGCTCTAAAGTCTCTTTGTTATGGTTCATGAACAAAGTGATTAAAGTAATACAAACATTAAATCAACCTATGCATAATTTGCATATTCTATGAATAAATATAAATAGAAAGTAACTAGAAGTAGTTAAATATAAGCTTACAAGAGCTTCACCATTAAATGAAGGGCATTTAATCCCATGACTACCTAGATAGTTTTGACTCATGCAAAATATCTAGCCAACAAGGATTAAGATATAGATTTGAGTAGTATGAAAAATATGATAAAATTATCAACAGTGATTTTCTATGGTTGTGTAAGTTTATTTATGTTTTACTAGCATCACGTGTGGTTGTAGAGGGTGGTATAGTGGGTATTTTGTATCGTATGTGCTATTTATGTGGCATATTGAACCTAATAGTATTATATATTTATGGGGTCATACTATATTATCCCACTTATATATTGATCTTTATAGGTGTTCTCTAAAGAGTCATGATGGAGGCATTAGAGTTGTGACTATGTTACATGTTTGGGCATATGATCATATTATAGTGGTATGGATAGTTGGTGGTCCCCTACCTAGATGGGATATTCCATAGATATTAATAGAGTATTGGGTATTTCCATGTGGTAGGATACATACCACGATGGAGTAATGTGTTACTTTAGATATGTTGACCTTAGATTAAATTATATGGTGTCCGTACAAGACATTTTTGGGTAGCCCAAGGATGGACATGAGATATAGAGTGTTTAAAATAACATGTGGTTAGTTGATCAATTTCTTGATGTTTATGAGTTTTTTTATTATGATTGTATTTTATGATAGAAGTGTCTATAGCACCCTACCCCTAGAATTAAATAACATAGAGTGGGCATAGGCCTTATGATAGGCTAGTACCTATGACTATAGATCTAGCTACATATCCTATTACTAAGAGAGATATAATGGTTCCCCTAGCTAAAGGGATGATGTAAGATATACAGATGATTATGTGTAGTGGTGGGTCAGATCTAGGTGTCCACTATTTTTTCCTATTGTAGTTTCCCCCAGGTGCCTTTTCTAAAGCACAATAAGGTGCATAAGGAGAGCTAGGTGGGGATGCAAGTGATAGTGACCCTATGGGACCAATAGCAGTGGATGAAGTAGCCATTAGAGCCACATGTGATTACCATAATTTTAAATTTGGTATTTTATTTTGTATAATAATAGATAAAGTATTTGATTCCATATAAATAGCTAACTGGAATTGTATCTGTAATGTATGTAGATAATCAAGAGTGGGTGATGATGGTGGACTAGGTGATACAGGCCCTCACATGTAGTGTACCCATAGATATAGTTGGGGATGGATTTATTGATAGGTAAGTTGACATTTTAGGTTCCCATGCAACTTTATTTGATCTTGTAGTAAGGGTTGTGGTAGCATATCATGTTTTGGCCACTAAGTACGAGGAGCTATGTGCTGATTTGGATAGGTGAGACATCCTATAACAAAGTGTCGCATAAATCATGCAAGTTCAAATTGATCAATATGAAACTTTGTAGTGGGATCATGAGGATATAGTGTGTGTTTAGGATCTTTTAAGGAGAGATTACATGTGTTATCCCATGCACATGGGCCCTAGTTGGATCCCAGTGTTTTGACATTGAGAGGTGTTATGTTCATGGATATAGATAGTGACGAGGAGTATACACCTGCAGATATGCCCCTAACATACAATTGATGTGTTTATTTATATAAACATTATATCATTATATATATGTATACACTCACATGGTTTCATTTGGTTTCAAATGGATGTGCACTATTTATTTCTTTATTGCTCATTATATATTTTTAATTGCATTCATTTCCATGGTGTATGTTTCAATTTGGTAAATTGTGTAACAAATATTTTTATTTATTGAAATGATTTTTGTTGATATTTTTGTACCAAAAATATCAAAACATATTATACCCTAATGGAGACCTATTAATTTTTTGGGAAAAATCTTTAAAAGTGACCAAAAAACCTTTTCTAGTTACCTAATGAAAATCATAAATTTGGGTGTAGTTTGCAACTTACAAAGTTACAAAATGCACCCAAACCTTTGCTTCCTAATTTTCCAATACTTAGAAAAAACTAGGGATTTGGATGTATTTTGTAACTTTTCAAAGTTTAAAATTTCACCTAAACCTTCATTTCCTACTTACCCAATGCCCAGTAGAAACTATAAATCTAGTTGCACTTTGCAAAGTTGCAAATCAGAACCCCGCCTTTCACTCTTACCTAATACCCATGGAAACTAGAACTCTGATTCCACTTTAAAACTTTGAAAAGTTACAAAGTGCAACTTTATTTCCACTCTCTTCCCTTCTTCCCTACCCAATTAAATAAAAACTTTCACTATAATTTGCAAAGTTACAAAGTGCAAACATGGTTCTAATACCTACTTCCTTAGCACCAAACCACTTGGTGGAAAGAAGAGATCAAAATGCAAAATACAATTTTTCAACTTATAAAATTACACGATAGCCCTAAAACCCCACTTTCCCACTGTTTACCCAACCACCACCCTACTTATCATTTATTACAAGTTTTATTAATAAAATTAAGTTTTTTGGTCATTATTAACATTAACAAATTGAAATTAGAGCTCCATGAATCAGAGACCAAGCAACACCAATGCCAATGCCACACATAAAAATCTATCATTTCCATCCCCTATGCACAAACATGGTATTCCTCTATAGCATCCCACATTTCCTTCAATCCCTATAATTTGTTTTTTAACAAAATCTAGGGTGTTCTGCTAGGTTTAGGTTTTTACCTTTGAAATTGTTTTTCTTGCTCACTTTCTCTAGTGTTGTCTGTATATTTCATATTTGCCTCATTCACTTCCTATCAAACCAAGATAGTTATTCTATGGTTTACATCATGATATTTAAATCTATAATATTCTTCATGCAAACTCTAACAGAAACCCCTCTTGCTTTTGCAAGATCAAACCCCATAAAGATCCAAGTTACAAAAACACATACAAAACCCTGATGGAAATTTCCCTTGCTCTAAAAACTCTAGGTTCCCATCACAAATCCAACTTACCTATGCAAACCAAAACCTCACCAAAACTTTCATCAAAATTTTAAAGTGTAAATTGCAAGTCAAAACCCCATCAGAGATTTCAACTACAATTACATGTCATATCTCCATCAAACTTTCTATCTATAACTATAAGCCACAACCCCACCAACTTTGTAGTTGGTTTTCCCATGCCAATTTTCCCAAAATACATGTCTGGAAAGGAATTGAAGTTTAAGTCAAAGGGACCTAGTAACCCATCTATCCTAGATTTGAACATAAATGAAATCACTGACACTGATCTAGGTCATATAAACCTAGCATATTTTTGGAGTAGAGTAAATGTAGAATTCAAGAATTATTGGATTCAAAGAATTTACGATAGTGGTTTGCCCCAAGATGCAGCCTTCCCATTATCATTACAAATCCTTGAGCTTGTGTTGACAATGGCAAAACACTATGATGTTGAGAAGAGGGAGGTGGTAAACAAATTATATATATATATATATATATATATATATATAACTCTAGACCTACATCTATAAGAATGCCTAAACCCCTATCTAGGATAGACTTCAAATATTAAGTAGGAGACATCATTATGCTCTTGCACAGAGTTATAGGGAACCTAGATGCCAAGAATTATTAGGATTAGATGTACCAGTATATTTGGGTAATGCATCAAAACAAATAGTATATCTACTGCACCCAATTGATTTTTGACTCCATTCACAAACAATTGATGGAAGTCCAAACTATAGGCATGTTTTATATGACCTCATACCTAGTCTATATATTATCAAAATGGAGGGCATTCCTAAGATAAAACATAGTGCCTGATCAAGTCAACAAGGTCTTTAACTACTACCTTAACCTCACCCTTCAGGAAAGCAAACAATATTTTAGAAGGGTCAATAATTCCTTTGTATATTGCATCATAATTATGTTTGATAAGGAGCTAAGAAGGAGAAGAATTTTTGATGTTGTAACTACAAAAATTATAGGTGGGGGGCATTTTTCATTCATTTCCCTATATCTTTGTATATCAAAGTGGGTGGTTTTAGTGGTTGACCCTACACCCTTCCAAGGTATGTAAGTGGAAAATGGGCCATAATGGAACTTGTGAGGAGACTTACAGAAACCCATAAGTTTTAATCAAACAAGCATAAGTCAAGGATCCACTTCCCTATCAACATAGGGAGATATACCTACCCTTCCCTATCAAAATACAAATGTATAGATGTTGAGATAAATCAAATGACTTTGATATCTCTCAATTCAAGGCCATTCTATGATGTGATTGGATATGTTACTAGTATATTAGGTGCCACATATTCCCACATCCCTTTATATGAAGATTATTGGGAAGATATGTAAGATGAAAAGAGGTTAGATTAAGAGATTATTCAAGGATGACCCTAGAGCAAATCAAAGACTACAACATGACACCAATCCCTGAAGACTTGAAAGATGATGAACAATCAATAGATAGGGTATATTATGACAATGAAATCTATCTCCAACATCTCCCACTAGTCATGATGTCTATACCTAAATCCTTCTTATTAATGGATATGACCACCCAGGTTATAAACAAAAAAATAAACTAGCTGAGAAGCAAAGGGGTAAAAATAACCAAAAAGACCCTGAGTATTAGTGATAGGTTGAGATAAGTGAAGGATAAAGATGTGGAATATCATCAGAGGGTCCTAGTAGTAGAACCTAAGCATACCAGGTAGACATGCTAGTTATTTGACATAAATAATAGCAGAAGGTAAATATGGCACCTTCCATCATCCAAGATCCAACATCCCAACCTATGAATTAACCACTATCAACTTTTATATAGAACATATTTGTTACTCAACTGACAAAAATATTCCCTCTTATCTCTTGTATTTAACCAACCATGGTACTTCCTCTTTCTATCTCCACTATTCAACCAACCAAAATACTCCCTCCTATTTCCACCATCCCAACTATGCAAGTGACTCCTTTAACATTATGCTAATCAAAAAAATTGGATAATCAAACTCCACCTTCACCTCCATCTTTTACAATCACTTCTACTTCATCCCTAGCATCCACTACCACTCTATTGATCACTAATACCACCTAGTAGTATTAGTGATCAATGCAATCTCACTAGCTATCCCAACTACTGGGATAAATATAACTTCATTTTCATCTCCAATAATACTCTTGATTTCATCTACTCTGAGTATTCCCAATACATTGATTGATTCATTTGTTTCCTTGGATTTCACCCGTTCATAGGTCTCCCTATTTCAACTACCCATACCTACCTTTACACTTGTGTCACTACTAACTCCCACACCATAGATAATCATATCTATACCCATTTCTTCATTTCCCATAATAACCCAAAGCACCCACAAAGGAGTTGGAGTTAGAAGGACCCATTGATAAAACCTTGGCTTCTTAACCCACAAATGGGAAAGAGATAGCCAAATCATCAACTAAGGATTTAGTGGCAATATTAATGATAGACATAACAAACAAAACACTTATCATAGTAACCATTAATGTAGTAGATTCAACTACAGATTCACATATGGTAGTGCTCACTTTAGATATAGACTCAGGTTGCCACTCTAAGTTGGCTAACACAATTAGTAGCAAAGAAATGGAAACAAATGGTGTCTCCCAACACTCCAAACTTTGTCTTTTGTAGGCATCCAAATGACCAAACATAAGCCCTAGGACTATCTCCAAAATATCTTATGATGCATCAAATGAGAGATATGTGGAAATAACTTTTACCCCACCAGACAAAAAAATGAATATCTAGTGGTGGGGGATTATCAAATATCTAAAGTGCACCTAGGTTGTCTGATAAGAGAAGGATTGAATCATGATGTTCGGTCAAGTGTCAGCTCTTTTTTTTAGAAGATGGACAATGAAAAGTCACTAAAGATGAACTAAAAATGAATTTAAGCATTTGAAAACTACCTTGAGGAAGTTCATCGAGCCAATAGCCCAACCAACTCAATATCTTGCTCAATTCCTTGACAAAGAAACATTTGGAATAATGATAGATATTGGTGCCATGGGAAGGGCCATAAAAGATTGGGTTAATGAACTCATAACAAAATGGAACAAAGTGATAGATATGGAAATGGACTAGTATAAAAAAATGTAAGGATGATCATGCATCTTTGAAAGTAGAGATAAGTAAGTATGAGGAAGAGATTGAAATATTAAACCTATTCTTTCCAAAATTATAGGATATTGGCCTAATTGAGACTGACACCATCATATCAAAAAAGATATTGAAAAAATATATAGAGCATGAAGAGATAGATATGGAAGCCCATTTCAAAATTAGGATACTCACTAAGAGTATCAATAAAGCCAAAAGTACATGTGACAAGGCCACATACATAAGTTATGACATTGAAGATTCACTTAGTAAATTGTCATGTGAAGCAACAAAGTGCCAAGATCAACCCCTTCCTATTCAAGAGGTTCAAGACAAATTCAAAGGGGTAGTCAAGAGAGAATTATCATGGGATATAAGTTTTAACTTGAGTTCCATCCACTTATTCATTAGGTTTCATAATACACTAGATCAGATGGGAAAAGACACTCAAGTCTATAGAGCTACATCTAGGAAACTATCTGAAGTAATGGCAAAATGTGAGATCAATAACCTTTACACCCATAGTCTTGATAAAGAATTCCTTCAATATATCTTCATCAGATTTGATGCTTACATTGATAAGATACAAGTAAAAAAGGAAAATGAATCTTTAAAGGTCATGGTTGTGGATTAACTTTTTCAATTGATTGTAAAAAACATTATATAAATTACATTCTTTGTTATAAGATATATTATAAAGTTACAAGTTTCAAATTACAACTATCATTTTGAAAACTCTTTTTGAGAAATAGCCACTTGTAATTTTCAAGTATCTTTTTGATAGGCTTTAGTTGTAAAGTATAAACTTGTAATTCGCACTTTTTCTTTTGATAAAGTTATAATTGGAAAAACTCATGTTGTAATTTACATTTTCCTTTTTGTCAAGTTAAATGACTTAAAAAGTTGTAAAATACTTCACTTTAAATTAAAAATTAGGTTTTTTAAGTTATAATATAAGAAATCCAAAAATTATTTAATGTTTACTAAGTAATGGTTCAGTTTGGTGCCTCATTTCTTGGGAGAGATAATAATAGCACAACTCAAATAAGAAAGGGTTCAACTGGAAGATTTCAATGGTTTTCTCTACACCTCTAGCACTTGTCGAAGTGCCCAGTATTTTTGTGCTTATTTTCCAGTCATCTACTTCACTAAGGATGCCATTTCAAGCTAAAAAGGAGGACATTTTCATGAAGTTTCCTATATTTTCTTGCTTTATAATTAGGCGTAAGTTTTTGTTAACTTCATCTATTTCAAGGAAGTATTTATGTATAAATATGGGTACCCTAGCATATCCCATCTATATTTTTTTTATTAGATAAATTATTCTACATTTTGAAGAATTAATCTACATGTTGTAACTTGGAGAAAGTTCATAGACTAAAGTTTTGCCTTCCTTGTGTTGTGTCTTCTTTATGTATGTACGACTATTTATTAAGTTTTTGAATGCTATGATTCTTATTTCAATCACATAGATTCATTTGTGGTATTATTTATTCCCTTTTGAAATATTTTCAATTAAAAATAAAGAAATGTGTTCCTTATTTGATAAGGATTCCATATCACCTTTGATCTCATATTTGTGCAAGATTGTGCTTTAATAAATTTAGAATTTAAACATTTAACTATGTTAAAATAAATCAAACATTAATTTCCACTATAATATCTAGTGCAATCACCATTTTGTAGTTTTTACTCATTCTAAAACTCTTTTCCCCACAATTCAAATCCTAGTTAGGAGAAATGTCACTAAGAGGTTGTAGTTTGACGTAAACTAGTCATATACCAGTTGCACTAAGATTAGTGAAAAGAAGTCAAACTTTTCTAGAGGTTCACCTCAATTTTCTAAGGTTCCACAACTTGGAAGTGATCTCATTATGTCATTATATTTTCCACATACTGCAACTCATGCTACTCATAATACTACAAATACATTAAATGGGTGCAAAATCAAATTGATAATAGTTTTTGGCATCCCTGATGGGACCCAAAAATCATAGCTAAGAGATTGGTGCTATTATTAGTTTGCATTGTATGAGCTTCATACACATTTCAAAAGCACCTAGTGACTCCACTAGCTTATGGATTTAGGAAATCCAATTTTATGTATGCCAAAGATATAGACAAGATCATATACTAAAGGTAAGAGGACTAACTTGAAAGAACTATCATTTCCATTTAAAAAGAAATCAAGATTAGTTGTACCTTATACTAGAATAAATATTACAAATTTGTTTGCATATCCCACAAATACCCATAGTTATTTCATACCTCCAATAATGGCCCTAATAAATCAAAATTTCATAGTATTCAATGGAGGCATCCCACTTATGTTGGCCCAATATGATGATATACCCACCTCGGCTTTAAAAATCCTTTCTTATTTTATTGGTGAAACTTCCACTACTCCCATTGAACATATACAAGATATTGACATAGCAATAGAGAATGTTTCTATCATACTTCTTTCCTCCTCATTTAAGGGTAAAGCCTTACAATGGTACAAAATTTTGCTTCTTAATTCTATCTATGTTTGGGATGGTCTAGGGTTTGCCCTATGCACATATTTTGAGGATAAGAGTGACCACCTGTCACCAGTTAATCAACTAACCACTATTAAATAGGCTCCTCATGAGTTCATGAGTGACTTCAATTTCCATTTTCAAAATATGTGGAATAGAATCCCAGTGTTGGTCAAGCCAACCCCAAAAAATGATTTCTTGTACTACTTGAGAGCCTTAAATAGTGATATAGATATCATGATTCAGTCAATGGGTGGCACCACACTCCCCAATGCTTATGACATAGAAAAAAATTACCTCATTCAAGCTATAAAAATTACTCCTTAGCCTTCAATGTCATTATTTATATTAGTGCCTCCCACACAAGCCATTATATCCCCAATTCCCACCACAAAAAATGCACCAACTTTAGATCTTACCCCTTTTGATTATTTATATGAGGTTAAGTCACTACTTAAAATCTTTTGTAATAAGTTGGTAGCTATGAAAAGGCAACAGTCCCAAAACTACATGCCTTATCAACAAGCTAACCAAACATACTAGCCCAATAAATAGACATACCAAGGAAGTTCATAACCACAAAGTCAAACCATGAAAGTAAAGCCTCCAAATATATGTGATCTACCTACACCAAGAACTTATAAACCCATTATACCTATTCAAAATAACTTGGCTCAGGAAGAGGAGTGGTGTTATCCTTGTGCTCAATCGCATAATTATAATGCTTGTCCTAATGGTGTCATTAGTCAATATTTGATGGTACAAATCATATCAAACATCCAAGGATAATAAGAGGAAGTTACTTCCCAATAGGAAGATGCATAAGTGTCTGCTCAAAATGAAGCCACACTTTTGAACTGGTAAGAAGATGATTTTTATGGCATAAATCAAGAGGAAGTACTAACCAATGGTGGTAGTTCAATGGTAGTGAATACACACTCTAAAAAGAGGGAAATATAAAGTGATAAACCCCCAAGGGTTGAAAAGGTTATAGTTTCTAAAGTTGTACAAGAGGTTGCAAAAGGCAACATAGTTTAAAGACCACCCAATGTGGCAATGGGCTAGCCAAAGTCAAAATTGATGGCCCCAAATCTTTTGAAAGAAGATATAGCTCCCATAAAGGCACCATCAAATTTTGGTAACATTATTTTTAGTCTTATAGGAAAAATTAAGAAGACTAACTTGAATGTCACCATGTGGGAAGCACTATCTATTATAGCACAAAGAGACTTGCTTCAAAAGCTCTAAAAAACTTTTAAATAATAGATAAAGTCCCAGCCAAGGGACCCATTATTGTGGTTAACTTAAAATCAATTAAAAGTGGTAATCCTCCCCATTTTTACCTTTCACTCATAGTTGGGAAAAATCTTGTACATAAATGTATGGTAGACTCTAGGGCTAGCAGTTATGTTATGCCCAAGAAAATAGTTGATGTTCTTGGTATTAAATACACACCTATCACAAAAGGTTTGGTTCAATTAGATGAGACTATTGTCCAAATAGTCAAGACTATAAAATGTTTAAACCTTATCATCCATGCATGTCCAAGCTTATACATATCCTAAGATATCTTAGTTATTGACCTACCCCCCTATTTTTCTATCTACCTTTCCCAAGGCTTCATTACAAAAATGGGAGGGTACTTATCTACTGATTGGTCCCATATGTTACTCGAGCCAAGATATGGGACTAGAGTGATAATAATAGCTAAGCTAATTACTAAAGACCACATTGAGCCATACACTTATATCCCTATGGATATGAATTATACATTACAAAATTAGGAGTAGGAACTTGACCATGGGGTTGCAACACCCATGAAAGAAACCCCAGACACTTATTTGGATGAATGGGGATTATATATCTAGTTTGATCCTTACGATTATGTCAATAAAATAGGGTTGGGTACATATTGTATTCATGAAAATGATGCAACCATCCCAAACCTTGTGAAACTAGCTGAGGTTTTTAAGGGAATGTGGTAATTGTTCTTCGATGGCTCAAGAATTAAGAATGGTGCAAGTGCAAGAATTATTTTAATCTCTCTCCAAAAGGAGAGTTATTTTCATTCTTTTATACTTAAATTTAGTTGAACTAATAATGTGGTTGAATATGAGGCATTGATTTAATGTCTCCAAATGGCCAAAGAAATGAGAATGCAATCACTACAAGTGTTTGGTGACAGTAAACTTATAGTTCACCAAGTAAGATCAAAAATCACAAACAAGAATAACTTGTTGAGATCTTTAAAACATAGGGTTTGGGACCTGTTAGAGGATTTTATTACTTTAAAACATTCAAGTGGTACCAAGAGCACAAAACAAGAATGTTGATCATATAGCCTTAGTGGGTTCCCAATATAACCTACCTAAATATGTTAAGGACAACCACCAGCATGTAAAATTAGTAGTGAGACCATCTGTTCCTGACAATGCAACCAACTAGCAAGTTTTTGATAGTGATCAAAAAAATGTTAATTTTCTATGAGATGAGGCTATTTGCTCAGAAAAAAAATTACTCAAGACTCTAAGAACAATATATGGATTAGATCATTTAGTTGAATACAAAAAAAATTCCCATGGGTCTTATTACTTTGGAAAGTGTCTTCAACTTTGATGATTAGCTACACAGTGAGAAGAAAAATATCATGGTTAATGAAGAAGACTACAATCCAGTATTCATTTGAGAAGGCAAAGCTTTGAAGATTAGAAAGGAATGTAAGACTTCTAAAAATCAAGATTTTATTGGGTTGTGTCAAGAATTTGATGATAACTTCGCTTGGAGTTATAAATATCTAAGGGGTTTTGACCCTAGTTTAGCCCAACACAAAATAGAACTTGACCCAAATACCAAACATGTTAGACAAAAATAGAGACCAATCAATCCAAAAATATAAACTTTGATGAAGAGTGAGTTGTCCAAACTGATAGAGGATAACATTATTTTCCCTATCAAACACTCATTATGGGTTGCTAACTTGGCACCTATGAGAAAAATAATGGTGAAATCAGGCTTTGTGTAGATTTCCAAGACCTAAACAAAGCATCCTTGAAGGATCATTATCCCCTTCCACCCATGGAATAAATCCTTGAAACTATATCAAGATTTGAATGATTTTCCCTTCTAGATAGTTATTTTGGATATAACCAAATCCTAGTACAGGAATCAAACCACTTCCAAACTTCTTTCACTATAAAATGGGGCACATGTGCCTATAAAAAGATGTATTTCAATCTAACAAACACTAGTGTTACATTCCAAAGAGCCATAGATATGGCTTTCAGGGGTTTAATAAATGAGATGATTCTACTATACCTTGATGACATCATTGTTTATTCAAAACATGTTAGTGACCACCAAGATCACCTTAGGAAGGTTTTTGAAAGGTGTAGAGAATTTGGAGTTTCCTTCAATCCAAAAAAGTGCATTTTTGTACTTCATGAAAGGAAACTACCAGGACACATTTTTTCAAAAGAGGGTCTTATAATAGACCCAGAGAGAGTAAGTGTTATATCTTCACTAGTAATTTCAAGCCATAAAAAGGGATTACAAAGTTTATTATGAAAGATCAACTTTGTAAGAAGGTTCATTCCAAATTTTTCCTCCATGGCCAAACCCCTTACTTCCATGCTTAAGAATGGGTTCAGTTTTAGCTAGACACAAGAAGAAAAGGATAGTTTTAAAGCCATCAAGTATTTAAAACTATGAGAATGACTTCATTCTCTATGCTTTTAGAGGGGAAGGTAGCGTATCAATTATTTTGACTTGAAAAAATGAAGAATAGTTAGAGCAACGTATATCCTTTTTCAGTCAATCCTTGAAGGATTATGATGAAAAGTATAGTTTTTTTGAGAAGTAGGTATATGCTATAATAAAACCATTGTCAATCAGACTTGCACCCCTATGAAGGTAGTTTTAGGCCTTCACAGTTTGTTGAAACATAAAAACAATCCTAAGCTATGGGTGACCTAATCAGTAGATCGAATCTCTAGATTATAAGGGCTAGCTCCCTTTGGTGAATCAATTAAGATCTTTGCTCTACGCTACAAATTGCCAAGAAAAAAGAGAGAAACTTGAACATAAATCCTATTTAATGATGGTGATACACCTATATTTTTTGATTGATCCACTCAATTTGAACTCCTAAGAACACTGATTTAGATGTGAAAAGGGTTGAACTTTCAACTCCAATTGACCAATATGCATAAGTATTTCATGAAAAGGTTTTATCTGATGATCTAAGCTTGAAGGAAATTAAAGAATAGGCCTGATTTAAAGCACTAACTAGCCACTCATATCCACTATAAACACAGCCAAGAGACATCAAACACAAAACATGACCTGCATAAACTGATCAACTATGTTTCTAGGTAAGAATCAAGACTTGATAAGGAAGAGAAATTATATCACTTATACAAATCACTAACATGAATACACTATATCAGCATTCTAGAAAATTAAAATAGTCCTTTTATTAATCTGGAAAAAGGTTACAAAACTCATTCTTTGGAAAAATTTGATCTTGCCAAAAGCGGGATACCATTCAAGGATGAAAAGCCAACTTATATATAAAATAATACAATAGAAAAGAGATTGGCACTAAAAATAGAACAAGAAATCAACTCCCACATCATCCCAAGTCTAATTACAGCTATCCAAAGATAATAAGACCTCTAAAAATAATATTATTTTGTATTATGCCTTGCATGAAAATCTCTCTGGCATTGAAAATGGATGGTGGGCTCAAGCTTGGAGTAATTTGCCTCATACATGAAATCTATGCCAATATTGGATGTATTACCTCAAGCTTGAACTTATTTAAAGTTGATTTGGAATATGATAAGTCCTGTTTTGCATGGAAATCATGAGTAGATGTGATATTTGATAACCAATCAACTCTATAAATTAAGGACAGTCAACTCCACTTGCATGAAAAAGCTACACCACATCTAAATTTAGAACTCTATTTGAACTATTGGAAATGTTTTAAATGTTTAGATTAATGAGAGTGCATGCATGAAATTTTGTGTTGAGCTCTCCAACATTAAAATCCTTGAGTATTTCATGCAAATGAGTCTCCATTTTATAACTAAAGGTATAATGTTTGAAATGGTTACACATCTTGGATGTGTCTAATCCTATTTTGGGCCACTTTATATGTTGTAGAATGCATTAATCTATTTATTGGCTATTTAAATCTCTTGCATTTTGTTTTTGGTTCTTTGCTTTTGTGCATATATCTTGTAGATAATTTTTTTAGGCTCTTCCTTTTGCCTCTAGCTTTGTTTATTTCTGTGGACTTTTGTTTGAGACTTTTCTTGCTTATGTCTTTGTCTATTCACTTTGGAGTTTTCTCTTCTTAATTTTATATTTGGACAAATTGTCCATAGTTTATCCTTCCTAGGTCTTTGTTTTAGGTACTTTCCCATAGGCAATTTCTCTAAAGGAATTTTTTTAGATAATTTGTTTGAAGGAATTCCTTCAGACTTTTTATCTGCAACCTTGTTCATTTCCTTCACATAAAAAGTCTGAAGGAACTATCTTCATTCCTTTGTAAATTACCCTTCAAGATTTTAAAATGTCCCTTCAGAATTTTTAATAATGACTTTCCTAAAGGGATTCTACCCTTAAATTTTTTGTAAAGTGTCCTTTCGAGCTTCTTGGAAAAGTCCTTTAGCATTTTTTAAATAGTCCTTTTTAGTAACTTCGAAGTGAACTCTTCTGAAAGAGCCCTTCAGACTTTTCTAAAGGACCCTTTACAAAATAAAATGACCTTTTAGTAAATGAATTAACCCTTTGGAAAAAATTTATTTATCCACATGCCCTTTAGACTTTTGTAAATGGTCCACTTTATCATAGATTTGCCCCTTCAGACTTATTGTAAATGATCCTTTGGATTTCTTTCAAGTGTACCCTCAGAATTCTTTTAAAAGTCTTTTTAAAATTCTTGAAGTGAACCTTCCTAAATGGTAGATACCCTTCAATATGCTTACCAAGTGTCCTTTGGATTTCTACCAAGTGACTTTCCTGAAGGGAAAGTGACCCCTCAGCCTTTGTCTTTAAATCTTTAGAAATTTCTGAAGTGAACTTTCTCAAAGGGATTCTACCCTTCAGGTTTTTTGAAAAACAACTTTCCTGAAGGGTTTCTACCCTTTGGCTTTTCAAGTGAACCTTTCATAATTTTGAACAAATGACCTTACTTTTGAGGATGCCCTTCAATTTTTCCACTTGGAAAATTCTCCCAAAACAAAGTAACCATTTAGACTTGAACCATTCATTCAGATTATTTAGGACCAAAATTGATTCACAAGACAAACTAGCATGATATGTAGAGTTCTAAATTGTAGGTGTGACAATTTGACCTGTGGGGAAAAATTGTCAACATTTTGGTAACTTAGCTGGGAAGCATGCGTGCTATGATTGATAACTTGGCCATATACATGATTTTAAATTCACAAAGAAATTATAGATCTGATCAATGACTGAAAACTCTCTTTTGACTTGATATGAGATAACCTTCATCCTTCAAAATAAGAAGGGAAACACATAAAAATAGAAAAACTAACTAAACAAAGCAACTGTGCAAACAAGGCACTTAATTGGGACAAAACAAACTAAACTAATGTGCTTGAATAGCACTTGGAGGAAAAAAAACTAACAAGGACCCTAGCTAACCATGACAAAGCATGATCCACCTGGATCAAAATGGAAATTCATAAACTCAGTCACTATAAGAGATGGTATAAGTTGCAAGGTAGGATGTTTATTAATCATAACCTTTGATAAGGCATTTTTCTTATCAACTAACTATATTAGCATCTTCTTAGATGAGTCATCAGTAGCAAACTAGTCACCAATAAAGATAACCTCATCAAGTACTTAATCTTTTTCATATTGCTTGTCATCTACCACCTTGTCAAGTGATATATCATCTATACATTATTCTTGAGTGACCACATCCTTATTATCAACTACTACAAGTTCATCCAACTCTTCAAGGAGATTTGAATAGTCAAACCAGTCTGTATTATGATCTTGAATAGGTGATTCTTGATCAAATTTCTCATAAACCTACTCTTTAATAGGTGACATATTCCTATAGAGATCTTCAATCTCTTGCAAATATTTAAGGTACAGCTACCAATCATCTTTTTGTTCCTCATTTTGATCAATTAGAATAGGACTAACTTGGAATTTGTCTTGTTCCTTCTTAATAGGAGATATCTCTAACTCATTTATGTCTTCAATTTGTACCAACTCCTCTTGGAGTTCCTTCACATCAAGATTAACCTTCCCATTCTGAACTATTATTGCATTCTCAATGACAACCTCAAGTGAAGTATCAATGAGAAACTCTTCATCATACACACTTGAAGCATCCTCTTCACACTCTACAAGAATCTGACTTCTAACTACAACCCCTTTCTCAATACTCTAAAGAATAGGCTCCTCCTGAAGAAGAGAGATGGTGGGAGGGTGATGAAATTTATTTATTTGAGAGGGAGAATGAATCATGGGAGGTTGATCATGATCATGTTTTAGAATCCAGAGAATAATGGAATTATCTAAGGAGTTTTGGAAAGGAGGGAAAGAGAAACTCTTAAAGACCTTTGTATTTTATTCCTTCCACTTGGCCATTACCTCATCAAAGTTTGAAATCTCCTTGTCCTCATGGACAACTTGTGCTTGAGAGATGAGTGGGGAATAAAGGGGACTATAAGAAGGCTTAACCTCATGAATAGGCCCTTGAATAAGATCTTGAATACAACTAGGAAGCTCCCTTGGCATACACTGGGCATGATTAAGAACTTCATGAGAATAAGGAACACAAGAACCCTTTCTAGACAAGTAGTTCAACTTGATTTTCTACCTCTCCCAAGCCTCCATCTTCTCCAATATAAGAATACATAGCCCATTTATCTCTTCTAGATCATTGGACACATTTTGAAATAGACCATTCACTTCTTCATACTGAGATTTTGAATAAATTTTTCTTGCATATGCTAGTATTTTAAGCTCTATTTTGTTCATTCTTTCTTGAAGATAAGACTAATCATATGCAACATCATAGCCATATGGGAAACATGAAATTTAGTCCTGAGATTGATATGGCTCAAAAAGAAGGTAAGAATCATGCTCTTAATAATAAGGATCATGAGAAACTTGATAAGGCTCAACATAGCTTTGATAATACTCCTGATAAGGCTAATTAGGCTCATAAAGAGGCTCATAGGTATCATAATAAGGCTGGTATGATCCATCATTGGGTTGATAAGGAAACATAGCATAGGAATTTTATTCATACACAACCATCAAAACTCATTCAAGATAATGCAAAAAATAGACGTACATGGAAACTATGCCTAGATTATTAGAAGCAATTGCTTGAGCTTAGAATCACCAAATACTTCTTGAAGAACACTATTGTAACTACAATTTCATCAACACCAACTCTAATGATTCCCACTAGGCATGCCTAAAACTATTGTCAATCATACTTGCACCCCTATGAAGGTAGTTTCAAGCCTTCATAGTCTATTGTAACATGGAAACAATCCTAGGTTGTGGGTGACTTAATCAATGGATTAAATCTCTAGATTCTAAGGGATAGCTCCCTTTGGTGTATCAATTAGGATCTTTCCTCTATGCTATAAATTTCAAAGTAAGGAGAGAGAAACTTGAATGGAAATCCTATTTAATGATGGTGATACACATGTATTTTTTTATTGATCCACTCAATTTAAGCTCCTAAGAATACTAATTTAGACAAGAAAAGGGCTAAATTTTCAACTCTAATTGACCAATATGCATAAGTATTTCAAGAAAAGGTATTATCTGGTGATCTAAGCTTGAGGGAAATGAAAGAATAGGCTTGATTTAAGGAACTAACCAACCACTTATATCCACTATAAACTCAGCTAAGAAACATCAAACACAAAACATGACCTGCATAAACTGATCAACTATGTTGCTAGGTAAGAATCAAGACTTGACAAGGAAGAGAAATTATATCACTTATGTAAATCACTGACATAAATACACTATACCAACATTCTAGAAAATAAAAATATTCATTTTATTAATTTGGAAAAAGGTTACAAAACTCAGTCTTTGGCAAAATTTGATCTTGCCAAAAAAGGGATACCATTCAAGGCTGAAAAGCCAACTTATTTAGAAAAGAATACAATAGCCAAGAGATTGGCACTAAAAATAGAAGATGAAATCAACTCTCACATCATTCCAAGTCTAATTATAGTTTTCCAGAGATAACAAGACCTCTAAAAATAATATTATTTTGTATTATGCCTTGCATGAAAAGCTCTTTGGCATTGAAAATGGATGGTGGGCTCAAGCTTGGACTAATCTACCTCATACATGAAATCTATGCCAATATTGGATGTATTAACTCAATATTGAACTAATTTGAAGGTGAGTTGGAATAAGAGAAGTCCTCCTTTACATGGAAAGCATGAGTATATGTGGCACTTGATAACCAATCAACTCTATAAATTAAGAATAGTCAACTCCACTTGCATGAAAAAGCTACGCCATATCTGAATTTAGAACTCCACTTGAACTACTAAAAATATTTAAAAGGCTTAGATTAATGAGAGTGCATGCATGAAATTTTTTGTTGATATCTCTAATGTTACACTCCTTGAGTCCTTCATGTAAATAAGTCTCCATTTTAGAACTGAAGGTGTCATGTTTGAAATGGTTACACATCTTAGACATGTCTAATCCTATTTTGGGATACTTTACATGCTATAAAATGTGTTAATCTATTTATTGGTTGTTGAAATCTCTTGCATTTTATTTTTGGTTCTTCACTTTTGTGCATATATCATATGGATAATTTATTTGGGCTCTTCTTTTTACCTCTAGCTTTAATTATTTCCACGGACTTTTGTCTGAGACTTTTCTTGCTTATGTCTTTGTCTATTCACTTTGTATTTTTATCTTATAAATTTTGTATTCAGACAAATTATCTACATTTTATGCTTCTTGGGTCTTCATTTCAAGTATTTTCCCATAGGTAATTTCTTTGAAGGAATTCTTTCAAACAATTTATCCGAAGGAATTCCTTCAGACCTTTTGTCCACAACCTTGTTCATTTCCTTCAGACAAAAAGTCTAAAGGAACTATATTTGTTCCTTTGAAAATTGCCCTTGAATATTTTAAAATGTCCCTTTGGCATTTTTAATAATGACTTTCTTGAAGGGATTTACCCTTCAGGTTTTTGTAGAGTTTCCTTTCATCCTTTTAGGATTCTTGGAAAAGCCCTTAAGCATTTTGTAAATGGTCCTTTTTGGCAACTTTGAAGTGAACTCTTTCAAAATATCCCTTTAGAATTTTGTAAAGGACCCTTTATAAAATGAAATGACCCTTTAGAAAATGAATGAATCCTTCAAAAAAAATGTATTTGTCTACCTGCCCTTTAGACTTTTGTAAATAATCCATTTTACCATGGATTTAACCCTTCAAATTTTCTACAAATGATCCTTTGGATTTATTTCAAGTGTACCCTCAAAATTCTTATAAAATTCCTTTTGAAATTATTAAAGTGAACTTTCCTGAAGGGAAGATACCCTTCAAGATTCTTGCCAAGTGTCCTTCAGATTTTTTCCAAGTGACTTTCCCAAAGGGAAAATGACCCCTCAGCCTTTGTCTTTAACTCTTCAAAAAAAAATTAAGTGAACTTTCTCCAATGGAAAGTGACCGTTCAGGTTTTTTGTAATGGACTATTCCTTCAGGGAAAATGTCTAAAGGAATGCTTGGAAGTGAACTTTCCCAAAGGGATTCTACCCTTCAGTTTTTTTGAAAAATAACTTTTTGGAAGGGTTTCTACCCTTTAGCTTTTCAAGTGAACCTTTTAGAATTTTGAATAAATTGTGATCTATGAATTTGACTCAAGAGAGGATGGTTAGTATTGTGTTATTCTCAAAATGAAATAAACACACTAGCATAACATCTCTATGCCTAGTTCTTAGGGCGAGTTTAATGAATAAACAATAATTTAAAACCCAACTAAAATTCAAAGAACAACAATCTTTACCTTCCTTGATTAGCTTGCTCAGATTATGCATAAGAAGTCTTCATCAATGACATATGGCTAACATCATCTCCTCTATGCACCATTATATAATGCTTGGCTTGATTGATGGCTTGGCTTAATCTCAACATTATAACACTAGGCTTTTTACTTCATGAATTTATTCCTACATTATAACTCTACTTTGATTGAGATCCTAAAATGAAGAGCTCTAGGATTGCTTTTATAGGCTTTCAAATCCCTTGGAATGGGATAAATCCAACCATGGTTGATTTTTTTAATCTTGGTTGAGTTTGGCATATTCCTAGGATATTTTATTTAGATATTTTCCATTTAAGACAACTTACAAAGGTAAGTACTCTTGAATTTCCTTTTTATTAATTGATTTAATTGATTTATTAGCTCATGGGTGAACTTAATTAATATTTGAAATTAATTTAACTTGATAATTGATTTTGATTAGGACGTGAAAGTTAATAAATGCTTTTTAGGCATTTGGTCATTTATTTGATTTTGATTAATTCAATGTGTGTATTTGCCTTGTTTAATTGATTTAATAGGCCAAATTGATTTAATAAAAGGTTATGAAGCCAAATTTAAGACTAATAGAAATTTTTAGGTTAGATATTCAATGATTGGCAAGAATTGGTCTAAAGTCAAATATGAAGCCATTGGTGGCCAAATTTAGGTGTCTACAGTTTGCCTGTATCTGGGAAGACATTGTAAGCTATAAATATAGTAACATCTTTTCAAAGAATAATATGGTTCTTTATGCTTACGACTGCAATGCTAATGATTGAACTATAGCTACCCCCTCAAGGGAGTGGTTGGCAAGTGGGTCGACAAATGATCCCTCGAAAGAAAGAAACAAAATGAGGGGACCAAAAAAATGAAGATAATGGGGTGACAACACAATGATTTACTCAAATTTGGGGAAAATCACTGAGAAATATAAGTGGGATGGTGTATAATGGTTTGCCCAAAGGCAGTTATAAGCATTGTATCTTGATTGTAAAAATGTGGCATGATA
The DNA here is from genome assembly GCA_037957365.1 of Torreya grandis. Classification (NCBI taxonomy): domain Eukaryota; kingdom Viridiplantae; phylum Streptophyta; class Pinopsida; order Cupressales; family Taxaceae; genus Torreya; species Torreya grandis. The sequence goes on from JARHVA010002898.1 coordinate 618,386, forward strand.
ACATAATGATTTGCCCCAATAGGTGATATAATAATTGAGAAGATGGAGCTGCCCCAATTAGGATAGACAAATAAGAAAATAAAATTGGTGATAACATAATGATTTGCCCCAACAGTTGATATAATCATTGAGAATGCATGTGGGATGGTATATAGTGCTGATGCAGTATACCCTGATGATGAAAACATGATCGATGGTTCATGACTGATAAGTTGATATAGAGGATAAAGATGAATTATGATAACCTAATAGTAGGGAGATGCTCATCTAAACTAACAAAAGTTGAAATTATTTTGTTACTTAATTACTCTATTTGGGATATGATTGGGTATTAGATTAGGATTGTTATTGATGTCAGTATCGAGGAGATGGTGATGTTGCATTGATGTTGTAGACCTCTTAAAGCTAAATTTTACTATAGAATTTGATTGTAGGCCTCATGATAGAACACCATGGGGACTTGGCCAAAATATGCATAAAGATTAACTCCTGATATCTAATACTCAATGGAAAAAAATTACACTGATGATAAAAACTATGATGAAAATATAGACATTTAAATATGGATATATTCAAGACTAATGTGAAAGGAATCACCCAATAAACATGCATAGACTGAATCATAGCCATAGTGCTGAAAGCAAATAAATAGGCACATAAATAACCAAATAAACAAACAAAATAGACAAACAAAGAAACAAACAAGACAAAAAAGTTTTAGTCCCTATGTTAGCATAAACAACATGACAAACATTGCCCCTATAAACTAGGCAACAACTGAACAAACAAAAAAGATGGAGGAATAGAATAAAATGAAGGGTATGGCTGAGTTGTCTCCATATGTGCTAGGTAAGTGGATGTTGCCTACATAGTTCCATGGATATTACAATCTAATAAAACTTTAGGTCAAATGTAGTTCTCCAAAAAAATGAGAAGAAAATGATGATTAATAGAATACATGATGGATGTGATAGAATAATAGGGATGAATTTCCAAAATGAGGATAGTGTAGGATAAAAGGACAAAAAGGATGGGGAAACTAAGGAACAAGTGGTTTATTTGTGACTTAGTAAGGGTTCCCATAATCCTTAAGGCACAGAAGTGGTCAATGTTTTTGGTTTTTCTAAATAATTTTCAAATGTTTTTGGAGTTTTTAAAGCATCCCAACTCAATAGATAATGACAAGACACTAAAATAGTCTAATCTCACAAAACAGTGAGAGTGTTATAACCTAAAATGATGTTTGCAAAATGGCAAGAGCATGAGAACTCGAAATGATGCTCATAAAATGGTGAGAGCATGGCTACTTGAAGTGATGCTCAAAAAATAGTGAGAGCATGGTTAAAGGGGTATTGAAATGACCTCAACATGAATTAAACATGACCCAAATAGTACCAAAATGGATTTATCTCATAGTAGTTCACCTTATAAAGAGGAACCTGACTAGTGTAGTAGCCAATTCAAACAAAATAGGCACAGTTGGTATTATGGCATAGTACAGCATAGGATTGGCTAGGTGATATGTCAAGGTATGAAAAACAAATGTTTCCCCTAGTTTATCCATAGGTGGTTATAACTAGGGTACAACTAATAGACTAATGATACTAATTTTCCTTAGCAGGTGATATAATTAGTATCAAGATCAATGAACATGGATTTGCCCAAGTAATTGATATAATCAGGCTCACATAAAAAAAATTGATAAGAAGGGAGTAAGAAATGAAATATGAAACTACCAATACTTTTGTTATGCTACTCCAAAATACTACCTTTATCTAAAGTGCTTGAAAAAAAATTGTTGAAACTGGTATGATTTTGTATGCTAAAAATGTGAAAACAATGGATGAACCAAGGTCAAATGGGCTAGGTTGATAGAATTAAATACATATTTGGTCAAGTAAGAATGTAATGGTTGGATGGTCTACTAGGATGGCCTTGTTTAGGATATTGATGGTTTGATAAATTGGATAAAATGGTAAGAGGGTTGCCCCCAAGTGATGGGATGAATGGATGGGATACATGAAAATGACAAAAGGATTGATAACTTGATATGATATGGTACATGTTTAGTTCTAGCCTAGGTATGATAAATGATTCTATTGTTTCTATTGAAGAGGAGATGCACATCCTGATCAACAAATGATACAACTAGAATAGTCAATCATGTTAATTGTTATCCCATACCTCATCTAAAAAGTTGCTCTATCAAGAATTGGTTGTGGATTTGGTTGTCAAAAATGCTTATGTGATCTTCATTGGTCATTGATTTTGATTCCTTCAAGTGTCAAGATAAGGTATATTTATAGCCTCCACAAAGGAAAGTGTGGCCATAGATGGTAAACAAAGATAAATAATGGATGGTAAGTTTAATTTTGAAATGGAATGGTCGATCCTAATGGAATGTATAATGGTGGGGAAACAAATGAAGATCAGGATGTTTAGTTACATGTAATATTGTTGATGTTGGATTTGACATAACTTTGAATCTGGTAGGGCTAAAGAATTCTGAATATTCTCTTGTTAGGATCACTCAATTTTTTTCTTGTTTGATTTTGAGAGTAGCTACCATTTGATTAGGCTATAGATTGGAAGCTATTTTGATTGTATCTTTGATATTATCTTCATCAAGCATTGAATATTTTTTATGCTCAGCTATCAGTGCCTTGATGAGATTTTCACCAATGAAGTTGTCTTAATTGTTCCATAATGCCTTTGAGAAAGTTTCACTGAGGAACATTGAATTTTAACTTTGATTATCTTCTAGCACTTCTAAAAAAGTTTCACTAGAAGATATTGAGTTTGAACTTTGCTTGTCCCTTAGTGCCTCCAAAAAGGTTTCACTAGGAGAGTGTTCTTTGAATAAATCAATGTGGTCTTGGCCTCCTTGCCCTTCTTCAACTACTATGTCACCATGGATGCAGTTTAACAAAGTATGATTATGTTGGTCTCAATAAACACTCGTGGGAGGTGGAATGTCAATAAATTGGCCATCTTGGTTGATGGTAATGGTATGTAGAATGGTAATGGAATGGGAAGAGGCTACACAATCCTCATAGAATATACTAGGATAACATGTGTCAATGTTGAAGTACTCATCCTCAAAAACTATATCAGGATCACAAATGTATTCAAATTGATCTATGAGGCACGTGTAACCAATATTGTAATAACCATAAAAATATTTTGTTTCTAAATCTGATTCTAAATCAATGGACTCTAAATTTGATGTTGAGATTAATGTCAATTCTGATTTTGATGCTAAATCTGATGTTGGTTAATGAATAGAATCTAAATTTAACTCTGATTCTTCATCTAATAAGTACTATGTTTCAATGATGTCTCATTGAATTCTTGGTATTGTATAAGTAACAACCTGTAATGGAATGATGGGATCCACTAAGACTAGTTTATCAAAGTGAGACTCCTTTAAGATGGAAAATAGGTCAAGAGACAACTCCTTAGAGATTGTTTTATCAATAGGTAGGTCTTAAAAAATAGGCATATGGTCAAGGTAATGATTTTCTCAAAAGTGGTTATAATCATTAAGAAGTGACTTAGCTAAGACTGGCTCATCAGAGTGAGAATCCTCGATAATAGGTATAGGATTGAAATGTAATTCATCATAGGTTAACTTATCATAAATGGTTGGTTCAATAAAAACATATTGGATTGGTTGGTTCTCTTGGCCTTGATATCTAATGAGTTGAAAAATACTAGTTTTGAACATAGCTTGGTCTTCAAATGATTGGATTGGTTGAGGTTTTGGTTGGATTGGTACTAGATGAGGAATGGTTTATGGTTGGATAATGGTAGGGCATCAGGGAGTATGATTTATCTCATAATCCAAAGGACAAAGTCTTGATATGTTAACAATAGGGTGGTGTGGAGCTTGGTTGCTCCCATAAGTCAAAGGACTAGGTCTTAAAATGATGAAAGGGTGTTGTGGAGCTTGGTTGCTCACACAAGCCAAAGGACTAGATCTTGGTATGGAAATGGTATGATGTTGTGGTATTGGAATAGAAATGGTATGACATGGTGGAGCTTGATTATTCATTTAACCCAAAGCATCCAAGTCTTCCTCACAAACCATATCATCCTAATCTTGAGTTGGATCATAAGCTAGTTTTGTATAGTGATTATTGTAAAGAGGGTATGGATCTATATCTCAAACAACATTATCTATATTTGGGTCTTCAAAGTCCTCCTCATAAGCCTCTTCATGCCAATAAAGGTCTCAATTTAGATTTTTTGTATTTTAACTATGTTCCCCATATGGAGTATTGTAGGGGGAATAATAAAAGTCCTTAGAAAATCTTTCTATATAGGTGTTTTTAGTGGAATTTTATGTAGCCATTCTCTCATAAGTCAGATTGTATGTGACTCCACCACAAGTATATCTATACATATCTACATAAATGATGAAATCTCTAAAATAAAAAGGCTTAAAGTTCTACAAACTTTGAAAAACTATGTCCAAAGGATAAATGGTTCAAACTTGGTCTAACTTGGTCAAAGGGGTGGAGTTGTATCTTCAATGTGGTTTGAAAGTGGAGTTGTATCTCCAAAATGGTTTGTGCTAAGACTTGGCATAAAATAGTCTAATGTCAAGTGTCTAATGTCAAATGTCATATGCACAAAAGGTCAAGCATCTGAATAAAAACCAACATGTCAAAGGTCCATGTCAAATTGTTCCAAATAAGGTCTAAACTAGGAAATGGAAAAGATTTTCTAGGCATTTTTTCAAAATTCAAAGTCAAAATCTAGACTCAAATAGGCTATGCTAGGACTTTTGGCCAAACGGTGTCAAAATCTAGGCTTGAAACAAAGGCATGATGTGATTCAATTTAATCTAAAAAGTTTGAAAATAACTTTGACATAGACCTAACACATGAAATCAAATATAAACATGATCAGTTGGCATAAAGCATGAGGCAAAAGTCTCTTGGAGGAATATTATGTTCTCCCAAAAAAAGGCACAAATAATGATGAGGATAGGCTTTGAATGAACAAACCATCAATAGTTTTCAAATTTGGGTAATCAATTAATTAAAGTTATAAAAACCAAAAGAGAAAGATCTGTGTATCAGCTCCATGAATTGAGGCCTAAATAAAAATTAATTAATATTTGAATCCAAACTTGACAAAGTTAATTTAAAACTCAATATAAAAAATTAGGATCTAACCAAACAAGCTAGACAAGATTTGACAACATGATGACACATAAACAAGGTCCAAATGGCATACATGACATGGTTTGAAATAAATGGTTTTTGATATAATGGTAAACAAGTCTTGAAATAAATTGAGTAGCCTAATGGCATAAGCATGCTTGAATAATGTGATTAATGTTATGTTTCAAAGAATTAAAGGCGAAATGGTTTGACTAGACTTTGGTAGCGTAACAATACCCTCTGCAACTCAAATGACACACACATAAACAAGCTTAGCAAAAATTTCAAGGTATAAGTATGGTGTAAAACGTCCAACATAACACCTCTTTAGACAAAAGAGTGACGTATAAATAAATTGATTTTAACATGGTTAACAAACAAATAAGCACTTTTTAGTCTCAAAACATACCAAGCCAAAAATGACTAAAATACTCTAAGTATAATCATCTAAATACTAGCAAGGGTATGGCAATGTGGGGTTGACTAAAATAATCATTTTGTAAACCTTCTAAATGGATCAATTATACAGTTACTTTCACATCAAATGATGGAATAAAAATTCACTTCAATTAGGTGTTTATGGCACTTGGCTTATTGCAAAAAGGTCTTGCCCTTTTTGCAACTACATTTGTCGGTTGCTCTATGTAGTGCAATGTCTAATGTGCATATACATTCCATGTGCAAATCCAACACTAGAAAGTGGTTTAACCACTCAAACCTTTAATCCTAGTGAGATTGGTTGAAGTTAGTGCCAAGATATGAAACCTCAGGTCAAAAGTTCCCTAAATAACTCGTGAAAGGTAATGAAGTCCCACTCACAAGCCAAGATGCATGAAATAAATGACACAATAGAAAGACTTTATGGTCACCTCAATATCACCCAATAATATTGTGAATTTTTTGGAAAGGATTTAAATTATATTCTTTCTATGCCTTGGACTAGGCTCAAAGTGTGATGAGATGGTGCTTTTGATCCCAAAGGTTTCATAAAGGCGATGGATGAGATAACATACACGCACGTCTCTTTTTAAAAAAACACATAATCAACAAAAAAGTTTATAAATAATTGAAGTTAATTTAATTTAATTGCACCAAATTGAATGTGTTTGATTAGATTCGTTACTAGCCCCTTAGCTTTAATAAGTGTAAATGGAAATAATTGCAAACCACCCAAAAATAAGTTGGTGCTTTTGATCCCAAAAGTTTCCTAAAGGGGACGGATGGGAGACCATACACACACAACTCCCTATTTACTCAAAAAGATTAGACTAAAAAAATAATTAAAACAACTTGCAAACAAACTTTGAAGTGCATTCAATTTTATAGCACTAAACAAAATGTATAGTGGTGTTCTTTTAGCCCCTTGGCTTTAAGTTGTGAACTTTGAAAGAAACCACAAAAAATCAACCAATAAAACACCTTTAAAAGTTTCTTTAAACACCAAAATGAAGGATTCCAAGTTTTTTTTATACATACAAATGAAGTGTGAAAATACTAATTTAGATTGAAATGGTTTTCTTCAAATAGGTCCTGTAAAGAAATGGTCAGAACTTCATTTAGCCTTGAAGCTTATTTATCAAATGAGACAAGCAACTTTGAAGGGTTAAATCTGTCAACCCGAAGGCAAAACCTCAAAATATATATATATATATATATATATATATATATATATATGTTAGGTTAGGAAAAATTTAGAAAAAATCTCAAAAAAAAATTAAAATAAATAAAATAAACTTATGAAACATGCAAACAAGTTAGAAGGTAAAAAACAAAAGAACCGAACACAAAAATCATAAAAACCTGTAGTCAGTACTTTAGACATAAATTTTAAACTACATATCCATTTGTCACAAAAATTTTAGAGGTTATTTATATTTTTAGGATGTAGCTCTATAAAAAAATTCAGATCAAACAAATTAATAAAAAAAATTATGATCTTTGTACTAACCATTTTTACCAGAAAATTAAAAAATAGAAAGTGATAGTCACTAAAAGAACAACTTCTTCTAAAATATAAAGAATTTTTTTGTAAAATTTTTAAAGAATATCAATAAAATATTTATATATATTTATAAAAAATATTAGATAAAAATTATAAGCAAATAAAAATTTATGAATTCTTTATTGGCCGCTTTTACTCAAAGCAAAAACAACCAAAAAAAAAAAAGAATTTAAACTATGAAATACAAAAAAGTTTGTGGGTTGCGCTCTCATGAAGATAGTCCCACCAGACGTGCCATTTGTGATATATGAATTTGACTCTAGAGAGGATGGTTAGTATTGTGTTATTCTCAAAATGAAATTAAAATGAAATAAATACACTAGCATAACATCTCTAGGCCTAGATCTTAGGGGGAGCTTAATAAATAAATAATAATTGAAAACCCAACTAAAATGCAAAGAACAAAAATCTTTACCTTCCTTGAGAGATCCACATGATTCCTTCATTTAGATTTCTCATATTATGCATAATAAGGCTTCATCAATGATATATGGATAACATCATCTCTTCTATGCACCATTGTTGAATGCTTGGCTTGATTGATGGCTTGGCTCAATTTCAACATTATAACACTAGGCTTTTTGCTTCATGAATATATTCCTACATTATAAATCTAATTTGATTGAGATCCTAAAATGAAGAGATCTAGACTTATTTTTATAAGCTTTCAAATCCCTTGGAATGGGTTAAATCTAACCATGGTTGAATTTATTAAGCTTGGTTGAGTTTGGCATATTCCTAGGATATTTTATTCAGATATTTTCTATTTGAGACAACTCACAAAGGTAAGATGCTTTTGAATTTTATTTTTAGTAATTGATTTATTAGCTCATGGGTAAATTCAATTAAGATTTGAAATTGATTTAACTTGTTAATTAATATTGATTAAGATGTTCAAGTTAATTAATTCTTTTTAGGCATTTGGTCATTTATTTGACTTTGATTAATTCAATGTGTAATTGCCTTGTTTAATTGATTTAATATGTCAAATTGATTTAATGCAAGGTTATGAAGCCAAATTTGAGACTAATAGAAATTTTTGGGTTAGATATTCAATGATTGGCAAGAATTGATCTAAAGTCAGATATGAAGCCATTGGTGGCCAAATTTAGGTGTCTACACAAATGACCTTGCCTTTGAAGATGCCCTTCAGGTTTTCCACTTGGACAATTCTCTCAAAATAAAGTAACCATTTAAAATTGAACCATTCCTTCAAATTATTTAGGATGAAAACTAAGTCACAAGACAAACTGGCATGATATGTAGAGTTCTAAATGGTAAGGGTGACAATTTGATCTGTGGGGCAAAATTGTCAACATTTTGGCGACTCAGCTAGGAAGCATGCCTGCTATGATTGAGAACTTGGCCATATACATGAGTTTTTAATCCATAAAGAAATGATATATCTGATCCATGACTGCAAACTCTCTTTTGACCTAATATGAGATAACCTTCATCCTTCAAAATAAGAATAGAAACACATAAAAATAGGAAAACTAACTAAACAAAGCAACTATGAAAACAAGTCACTTATTTGGGACAAAAAAAACTAAACTAATGTGCTTGAATAGCACTTGGAGGAAAAAAAGCTACCAAGGACCATAGCTAACCATGACAAAGCATGATCTACCTAGATTAAAATGGAAATTAATAAACTCAATCACTCTAAGAGATGGTACAAGTTGCAAGGTAGGATGTTTATTAATCATAACCTTTGATAAGGCATTTTTATTGTCAACCAACTATATTAGCATCTTCTCAAATGAGTCATCAATAGAAAACCAGTCACCAACAAAGAAAAACTCATCAAGTACTTCCTAATATTTTTCATACTACTTGTCATCTACCACCTTATCAAATGATATCTCATCTATGCATTGTTCTTAAGTGACCACATCCTTATTATCGACTGTTGAAAGTTCATCCATCTCTTTAAGGAGATTTGAATAGGCAAACCAATTTGTATTATGATATTGAATAGGTGATTCTTGATCAAATTTATCATAAACCTACTCTTTAATAGGTGACATATCCCTACAGAGCTCTTTGATCTCATGTAGAGATTAAAGGTATATCTGTCAATCTCAAATTTATCATAAACCTACTCTTTAATAGGCAACATATCCCTACAGAGCTCTTTGATCTCATTTAGATATTAAAGGTATAGCTACCAATCATCTTTTTGTTCCTCATTTTGATCAATTATAATATGATTAGCTTGAAAGTTGTCTTGATCCTTCTCAATAGGAGATATCTCTAACTCATTTATGTCTTCAGTTTATACCAAATCCTCTTGGAGCTCCTTCACATCAAGATCAGCCTTCCCATTTTGAACTATTATTGCATTCTCAATGACAACCTCAAGTGAAGTATCAATGAGAAACTCTTTCTCATACACACTTGAAGCATCCTCTTCACACTCTACAAGAACCTGACTTATAACTGCAACCCCTTTCTCAATCCTCCAAAGAATCAGCTCCTCCTGAAGAAGGGATATGGTGGGAAGGTGATGAAATTCATTTATTTCAGAGGGAGAATGAATCATGGGAGGTTGATCATGATCATATTTTAGAATCTAGAGAAAAATAAAATTATCCAGGGAGTTTTGGAGAGGAGGGAAAGAGAAACTATTAAAGACCTCTATATTTTATTCCTTCCACTTGACCATTACCTCATCAAAGTCTAAAATATCCTTGTCCTCATGGATAACTTGTGCTTGAGAGATGAGTGGTGAATAATGGGGACTATAAGAATGCTTAACCTCATGAATATGCCCTTGATAATCTCTTGAATACAACTAGGAAGCTCCCTTGGCACACACTGGGCATGATTAAGAACTTCATGAGAATAAGGAATACAAGAACCATTTATAGACAAGTGGTTCAACTCAATTTTTTGCCTCTTCCAAGCCTCCATCTTCTCCAATACAAGAATACATAGCCCATTTATCTCTTTTGTATCATTGGACACATTTTGAAACAAACCATTCACTTCTTCATACTGAGAGTTCAAAAAAACTTTTCTTGCATATGTCAGTAGTTTGAGCTCTATTTTGTTCATTTTTTCTTAAAGATAAGACTAATCATATGCAACATCATAACCATATGGGAAATATGAAATCATGTCTTGAGACTGATATGGCTCATAAAGAAGGTAAGAATCATGCTCTTGATAATAAGGATCATGAGAAACTTGATAAGACCCAACATAGCTTTGATAATACTCCTGATAAGGTTGATTAGGCTCATAAAGAGGCTCATAGGTATCATAATAAGGCTAGTATGATCCATCATTGGGCTGATAAGGAAACATATCATAGGAATTCTCTTCATACACAACCATCAAAACTCATTCATGACAATGCAAAAAATAGACTTACATGAAAATTGTGCCTAGATTATTAGAAGCAATTACTTGAGCTTGGAATCACCAAATAGTTCTTGAAGAACATTGTTGCAACTAAAATTTCATTAAGACCAGCTCCAATGAGTCTCACTGGGCATGCCAAAAACTATTATCAATCATACTTGCACCCTTATAAAGGTAGTTTTAGGCCTTTATAGTCTGCTAAAACATGGAAACAATCCTAGGTTGTGTGTGACCTAATCAATGGATTGAATCTCTAGATTCTAAAGGAGAGCTCCCTTTGGTGTATCAATTAGGCTCTTTTCTCTATCCTACAAACTACTAAGAAAAGAGAGAGAAACTTGAATGGAAATCATATTTAATGATGGTGATACACCTATATTTTTGATTGATCCACTCAATCTGAGCTCGTAAGAACACTGATTTAGATAAGAAAAGGGTTGAAATTTCAAATCCAATTGACCTATATGCATAAGTATTTCATGAAAAGGTCTTATCTGGTGATCTAAGCTTGAGGGAAATGAAATAATAGGCTCAATTAAAGGCACTAACTAGCCACTTATATCCACTATAAACTATACCAAGAGACATCAAACATAAAACATGACCATCATAAACTAATCAACTATGTTATTATGTAAGAACCAATACTTGACAAGGAAGATAAATTTTATCACTTATGAAAATCACTGACATGAATACACTATATCAACATTTTGGAAAATAAAAATAGTCCTATTAATTTGGAGAAAGGTCACAAAACTCAATCTTTTGTAGAATTTGATCTTGGCAAAAAAGGGATACCATTTGAGTCTGAAAATCCAACTTATATAGAAAAAAATACAATAGACAAGAGATTGGCACTGAAATTAGAAGAAGGGATTAACTCCCATATCATCCCAAGTCTAATTACAGCTATCCAAAGATAACAAGACCTCTAAAAATAACATTCTTTTTATTATACCTTGCATGAAAAGCTCTATGGCATTGAAAATGGATGGTGGGCTCAAGCTTGGACTAATCTACCTCATACTTGAAATGTATGCCAATATTGGATGTATTAACCCAATATTGAACTGATTTGAAGCTGAGTTGGAATAAGATAAGTCCTCCTATGCATGGAAATCATGAGTAGATGTGGCACTTGATAACCAATTAACTCTATAGATTAAGAATAGTCAACTCCACTTGCATGAAAAATCTATGCCACATCCAAATTTAGAACTCTATTTGAACTGCTAGAAACATTTGAAAGGCTCAGATTAACAATTGCATGCATGAAATTTTGTGTTGAGCTCTCCAATGTTAAACTACTTGAGTTCTTCATGGAAATGAGTCTCCATTTAGAACTAAAGGTGTCATGTTTGAAATGGTTACACATCTTGAACGTGTCTAATCCTGTTTTGGGCCACTTTGCATGTTGTATAATACATTAATCTATTTATTGGTTATTGAAATCTCTTGCATTTTGTTTTTGGTTCTTCACTTCTATGCATATATCCTATAGACAATTTGTTCAGGCTCTTACTTTTGCCTCTGGCTTTGTTTATTTTTGTGGACTTTTATCTGAGACTTTTCTTGCTTATGTATTTGTCTATTCACTTTGGATTTTTCTCTTAGGACAAATTGTCCATGGTTTATCCTTCCTGGGTCTTCATTTTGGGTACTTTTCTCATGGGTAATTTCTTTGAAGGAATTCTTTCAGACAATTTATCTGAAGGAATTCCTTCAGAATTTTTGTTTGCAACCTTGTTCATTTCCTTTAGACAAAAAATCTGAAGGAACTATCTTCATTCCTTTACAAATTTCCCTTTGGGATTTTAAAATATCCCTTCAGCATTTTTAATAATGACTTTACCTAGGGTATTCTACCCTTCAAGTTTTTTTAGAGTGTCCTTTTGGCCTTCCAAGCTTCTTGGAAAAGCCTTTCGATATTTTTTAAATGGTCCACTTTGGCAACTTTGAAGTGAACTCTTTTAAAATAGCCCTTCAAAATTTTGTAAAGGACCCTTTAAAAAATGAAATGACCCTTCGGTAAATGAATGAACTCTTTGGAAAAATTGTATTTGTCCACCTACCCTTTAGACTTTCGTAAATGGTCATATAAATAAATGAGAAGATAGCAGGTTAGATCACAAAAGTCATAGAATATGACATGAATATCAAAATAACTAAGCTAGTAAGAGAAAGAGGCTTATGTGAATAGTTTACTTCTGATATAAAGAATATAGATGTAGTATATGATGCAATATACATTCAACAGGCATTCCAACTAGCCACTCAACATCTAATCAATAGTCGCATCAGTAACATGACTATCTTCATGTAGATTGGCAAATACTTGCATGAGCTCTAGTGGTCCAAGAAGAGATACTTAATAATCCAATATATTCATTATGTTCTTGTTGATGGTATATTTTTTATGAAAGATATGAATGGATTTATGATGAGGTGCATCGAGCATGATCAAATTCCCAAGGTACTCTGGGAATTTTATGATAACTCATCAGGTGGGTATTTTTTTGCAAGAACCACTACCATCAAAATAATGTGGGTAGGCTATTATTGGCCTAACCTATTCAAATATGCCCATAAATGGGTGTAGAATTATGATAAATGTACCTAATTTTTAGGAAATAAAAAATTAGCAGCTCTCTCTCACAAACCAATCTAAATTGACTAGTCATTTGCCTAATGGGAATTATATTTCATTAGCATGATCATCCACCATCGATTGCATGCCATAAATGGGTCCTTACAGTAACTAATTATTTTTCTAGATGGAATAAAGTGGTTGTATTGAAATATGCCATGGAATCATCTATCCTAGAATTCATGTATGGCATTGTCACTAGATTTGGTGTTCCTTACTCCATTATCTCAAATAATACTAAAGCTTTTGTGGGCACTCAAGTGAGTGAATGGGTGGTAAGGCCTAATTTATACCTAAATACCTCATCCAATTATTACCTATGAGGTAATGGTTTGGTCGAATCTACCAACAAAAGTCTCATAAGGATTATCAAAAGGACAATGAAAGATAACCAAAAGATGTGGCATACTAAGTTAAAATCAGCACTTTGGGCTAATAGGATCACTCCTAAGAGAGCCATTAGTTATTTTCCATTAATGTTGGTATATGGTTGGGAAGATATAATTCCACTATTAATAGATTTACCATCTCTAGAATTCAATCATCAGTTGGAATTGATTGAAAATGATGAAATGAAAGTGCATTTGGTAGAACTCAAGGAGTTAGAAGAAGCTAATAACTATTCAATGCAAGTTTTGGAAGTAAATAAAGATCAAATAAAAAAAAATTGACAAAAAGTCATCTGATAGGAGCTTCAATGAAGGAGACATGGTTCTAAAATGGGATGGTTAAAGAGCCAACCTAGGCAAGCATACAAAGTTTAAGGCAATATGGAGGTGTTATATACATCATAACTCAATGCAAAAGAGCCAATGCATTCCATCTATTCAGGCTCAATGGATCAGAGCTACCTATCCTAGTCAATGGGATATACCTCAAAACTTTCTTTTGAGGTTGGAATTCTTTCCAAAACATTGTATATATTAGGTTTCATTGGTTTCCCCAAATAAGTGCTTTCACACAGGTCTAAAACTCATTAGGAGTTTTGTTTCCTTTATTTATTTTATTTTATCATATATATTTTTTTAGGCTATTCTCAGTTTTGTTCTTCTCTAGTTAAAGTGTGTTAAATCTAAAAATGATCCATGCCTAATGAACTATAAGGCTATTGGAAATAAATTAATTTATAGATAATCACCCCACAAATGTCACCAAAAATGTTGATATTTTTGTACCAAAAATATCAAAACATCTTGTACCCTAAGGGAGACCCATTAATTTTGTGAGAAAAAGCCTTAAAAGTGGCCAAGAAACATTTTCCAATTGCCTAGTGGAAATTAGAGATTTGGGTGTAGTTTGTAACTTGTAAAGTTGTAAAGTGTACCCAAACCTTTGATTCATGTTTTTCCAATACTTAGAAAAAACTAGAGATTTGGCTATAGTTTAAAACTTTACAAAGTTAAAAAATACACCCAAACCTCAGCTTCCCACTTACCCAATGCCCAATGGAAACTGGAACTCTGGTTTTACTTTGTAACTTTGTAAAGTTTCAAAATGTAATTATAACCCCACCTTCCACTTTTACCTAATACCTATAAAAACTTGAACTCTAATTGCACTTTTCAACTTTAAAAAGTTGCAAAGTGCAACTCAAGCTCCACTTTTTACCCTTCCTCCCTTCCCAAGAAAAATTAGAACTTTCACTACACTTTTCAACTTTGAAAAGTTATAAAGTGCAAATGAGATTGTGATAATTATTTCCTTATCACCAAACCACTTGGTGGAAAGTGGAGATTGAAATGCAAAATATAATTTTTCAACTTGTGAAATTGCACAATATCCCAAAACCTCACTTTTCTACCATTTACCCAACCACCACCCTACTTAGCATTTATTTCAATTTTTATTAAAAAAATTAGGTTTTTTGGTCATTATTAACATTTACAAATTGAAATTGGAGCTATGTAAACTAGATGCCAACCAACATCAAGTGACACCAACCAACACCAATGCCAATGACACACATCAAAATCCATCATTGCCATCCCCTAAGTGCAAACATGATATTCCTCTAGAGCATCCCACATTTCCTTCAATCCCTGTAATTTGTTTTTCTCTACAAAATCTAAGGTGTTATTCTAGGTTTAGGTTTTTACCTTCAAAATCACTTTGTTTGCTAGATTTCTCTAGTATTGTCTACATATTTCCTATTTTCCTCATTTTCTTATTGTCAAACCAAGATTGTTCTTTACATTTTTTCCAAAAAATATAGGGTTTGTGTCATGTTATTGAACTCTATAATATTCACATAAGATTCTTCACACAAACTATGGCATAAACCCCTCTTGTTTTTGGAAACAAACCCCATGGAGATCCAAGTTACAAAAAACATACAAAACCCGATGGAGATTTCCCTTGTTCTAACAACTCTAAGTTCCCATCAAAAATCTGACTTACCTTTGAAAACCAAAACCCTATCGAAACTTTCATCAATCTTTACAAGTGAAAATTTCAAGTTGAAACCCCACTAGATATTTCAATTATAATTACATATCATATCACCATTAGACTTTATAGCTTTAATTACATGCCACAACCCTACCAACTCTGTAGTTCATTTTACCACACTAATTTTCCCAGATTACATGTCTAAAAAGGAAATAAAGTCAATTCAAAGGGACCTAGTGTCCCATCTATCCTATATTTGAACACAAATGAGATCACTGATAGTGATCTAGGTTATACAAACCTAGCATATTTATGGAATAGAATAAATGCAAAATTCAAGAATGATTGGATTCAAAGCATTTACGATAGTGGTTTTCCCCAGGCTTTAGCCTTCCCACTATTAGTACAAATCCTTGAGATTATGTTTATAATGGAAAAACACTATGATGTTGAGAAGAGGGAGGTGGTAAACAAATAATGGCTAAAAACCTCTATACCTACATCCATAAGAATGCCTAAAACCCTATCTAGGATAGACTTCAAATCTAAAGTAGGAGACATCATTATACTCTTTTACAGAGTTACAAGGAACCCAAATGCCAAGAATTATTAGGATTAGATGTACCAGTATATCTAGGTAATCCATCAAAATAATAGTATATCCACTGCACCTATTTAATTTTTGACTCCATTCACAAATAATTGATGGAAGTCCAAACTACATCTAAGTTTATATGACTTCATACGGGGTCTATATATTATCAAAAGGAAGGGCAATCTAAGTATTGAACATAGTGATCAATCAACTCAACAAGGCCTTTAACTACTACCCTAACCTTACCCTTGAGACAAGAAAACAACATTTTAGAAGGGTCAATGATGCTTTTGTATAATACATCATAATTATATTTGATAAGGACATAAGAAAAAGAATATTTGTTAATGTTGCAACTGCATAAATTATAGGTGGGGGAAATTTTTCATTTAGTTCCCCATATATTCATATATCAGAGTGGGTGGTTTTAGTGGTTGTCCCTACACCCTTCCAAGGTATGAAAATAAATGGCACCTAATGAAACTTGTGAGGTAACTTGTAGAAACCCATAAGTTTTTATCAAACAAGCATAAGTCAGGGATCCACTTCCTTATCAACATAGGGAGATATACTTGTCCTTCCCTATCAAAATCCAAATATGTAGATGTTGAGATGACTCAAATGACTTTGAGAGCTCTCGATACAAGGCCCTTCTATGATGTGATTGGATATGTTACTAGTATCGTAGGTGACACATATTCACACATCCTTTTCTATGAAGATTACTAGGAAGATATGTAAGATGAAGAGGTTAGATTAAGAGATTATTCAAGGTTGACCCTAGAGAAGATTGAAGACTACAACATGGCACCAGTCCTTGAAGGCTTGAAAGATGATGAGAAGTCAGTAAATAGGGTCTATTATGATAATAAAATCTATCTACAACCTCTCCCACTGGTCAAGTGGTCTATACCTGAATCCTTCTCATTGATGGATAGGACCACCTAGGTTATAAATAGAACAATAAATTGGTTGAGAAGCAAAGGAGTTAAAATAACTAAAGAGACCCTGAGTATTAGTGGCAAGTTGAGATTAGTGAAGGATAAGGGTATGGAAATAGTATTAGAGGGTCCTAGTAGTATAACCAAAGTAGACCAGGAAGATAGTTTAGTTGTGTCACATAGGCAAAAGTACAAGTAAAAGGCAAAAAAAGCACCTTGTAATAGCCAATAGCCAACATCCCAGACTATGGATCAACCACTATCAACTTCTATGGAGGATATAGTTATTGATCAATCGACACAAATAGTCCCTCCTCCTATCTCAACTATTCAACCAAAGATAGTACTCCCTCCTCCTATTTCCACCATCCCACCTATACAAGTGAATCCCTTAGCATTAATCCAATCAACATAGTTGGATACTCAAACTCCACCTTCACCTCTCTCTTTTTCAATCACTTCTACCTCATCCCCAACCTCTATTACCACTCTATTGATCACTAATACCTCCCAATATTACATGGTTATGGACTTAGTCATCCTCACTACAATCCCACTAGTTATCCCAACCATTGGGATAGATATAGCTTCATTTTCATCTCTAATCACACTCCCCATTTCATCTACTTTGAGTGTTCCCACTAAGTTGATTGATTCATTTACTACCTTGGATTCCACCCTTCCACAAGTCCTCCTATTTTAAATACCCATACCTACCTTTCCACTTGTGTCAATCCAAACTCCCACACCCCTAATAAACACATATATACCCATTTCTTCCTTTCCCATAGTAACCCAAACCCCCATTAAGGAGGTATAGATAGAAGGACCCACTAATACAATTGTGGTTATTCAACCCACAAATGGGAAAGAGATATCCAAATAATCAGCTAAGGATTTAGTGGTAATATCAATGGTAGACATATCACTTGTCATAGTAACCACTAGTATAACATCTTTAGCTATAGATTCATATATGATAGTTCTTGCTTCAACTACAAATTCATAGGTTGCCACTCCAAGTTGGCTAACACAATTAGTATCAAATAAAAAGAAACAAACAGTGTCTCACAACACTCTAGACTTTAGTCTTTTGGAGGCATCCAAATGACCAAAGATAGGCCCAAGGACTATCTCCAAAATATTATATGATGTAGTGAGGGAGAGATATGTGTAAATAATATTTCCCCCACAAGATAAACAAAAGGAAGATCTAGTGGTGGGGGATAATAAAATATCTAAAGTACACGTAGGTCAACTGATAGGAGAAGGACTGAAGCATGATGTTTAGTCAAGTATCAGATCTCTTTTTGAGAAGATGGATAGTGATAAGGTCACTAAAGATGAACTAAAAAATAAATTTGAGTAGTTGACAACTAACTTGAGGAAGTTCATCGAGCTAGTAACCCAGCCAACTCAATCTCTTGCTCAATTCCCTGACAAAGAAACATTTAAAGCAATGACAAAGATTGGTACCATGGGAAGGGTCACAAAATACTAAGCTGATGAACTCATAACAAAAGGAAACAAAGTGATAGATTTATAAATTGACAATTATAAAATTTTGAAGGATGATCATGCATCTCTAAAATCATAGATAAGCAAATTGAAATACTGGACCTATTCTTTCCAAAATTGTAGGTTTTTGACCTAATTAAGATGGACACCCTCATATCAAAAAAGATATTGAAAATTTTTATATAGCATGAAGATATGGATAGGGTATCCCATTTCATAATCAAAATACACATTGAAAGTATCAATAAGGACAAAAGCACATGTGACAAGGCCACAAATACAATTTATGACATTAAAGATTCACTTGGTAAATTGTCATGTGAAGCAACAGATCACCAAGATCAACCCCTTCCTATTCAATAGGTTCAAGACAAATATAAAGGGGTAGTCAAGAGATTGAGTTCCGTCCATTGATTCATCAGGTATCACAATACACTAGATTAGATGGGAAAAGACACTCAGGTTTATAGATATACATCTAGGGAACTATCTGAAGTAATAGCAGAATGTGAGATCATCAACCTTTACACCCTTGGTCCTAATGAATAATTCCTTCAATATATCTTCATTATCTTTAATTCTTACATCAATAAGATACAATAAAAAAAGTACAAATAATCTTTAGAGGTCATGGTTGTAGATTAACTTTTTCAATTGACTGTAAAAAACTTTTGTAAATTACATTCTTTATTGTAAGATATATTATAAAGTTGAAAGTTTCAAATTGTAACTATCATTTCAATATCTCTTTTTTAGAAAGAGCCACTTGTAATTTTTAAGTATCTTTTTGATAGGATTTAATTGTAAAGTGCAAACTTATAATTCACTCTTTTCCTTTTGACAAAGTTTTAATTACAAAAACTCATGTTATAATTTACATTTTCCTTTTTATCAAGTTGAATGACTTAAAATTTTGGAAAAGTATTCACTTCAACTTAAAAATTAGGTTTTGCAAATTATAACATAATAAATCCAAAAAATATTCAATGTTTATCACGTAATGATTCAGTTTGGCACCTCATTTCTTGGGAGAGATAATAGCAGCACAACTCAAAGAAGAAAGGGTTAAACTAGAAGATTTCAATGGTTTTCTGTACTCCAACACTTTTTGGAGTACCCAATAGTTACGTGTTTCTTTTCTATCCATCTACTCCACTAAGGACACCATTTTAATCTGAAGAGGAGGAAGTTTGCATGAAGTTTCTTGGATTTTCTTGCTCAGTAACTAGTCATAAGGTTTTATTAACCTTCTACATTTCAAGGAAGTATTTATGTATAAATATGTGTACCCTAGCATAGCCCATCTTTCTTTTTTCCATTGGATAAATTATTCTACATTTTGAATAATTGATCTACAAGTTGTAACCTAGAGAAAGTTAATAGACTAAAGTTTTGCCTTCTTTGTGTTATGTCTTCTTTATGTATGTATGGATATTTATTAAGTTTGTGATTACTCTTATTCTTGTTTCAATCACATAGATTCATTTGTGGTATTATTTATGCCCTTTTGAAAGCTTGTTGATTAAAAATAAAGAAATTTATTCCTTTTTTTATAAGGATTACATATTACCTTTGATCTCATATTTGTCCAAGATTGTGCTTTAATAAACTTAGCATATAAAACATTCAATTATGTTAAAATAAATCAAGCATTACTTTCCACTATAATATTTGGCGTAATCACCATTTTCCAATTTTTACTCATTCTAAAACTCTTTTCCTCACAAGTCAAACACTAGTTATGATAAATATCACTAAGAGATAATATTTTGACATGAACTGGTCATATACCAATTGCACTAAACTTAGTGAAAATAAGCTAGCCTTCTCTGGAGGTTCACCTAAATTCACCAAGGTTACACAGCTTGGAGTTGATCCCATTATGTCATTAGATTTTCCATGTGTTACAACTCATGTTTCTCATAATAATACAAATACGTTAAATGGGAGAAAAATCTAATTGATAACACGTGTATTATAGTAGCAATAAATAAATCATTATATTCAATGAAATCTAGATGAAAATAAGAAAGCTTGACTGTAATGATCCTATGGTAAAGGGACTATTTATTTTACTTTTGTAACTACCTATAAAATATCTATAGAAATGTCATGTGAATTTTTATGTATTGTATGTATATGTTTAGGTACCCATATATGTTGTTCATATTCACCTTCTCCTTATGT
Source organism: Torreya grandis (assembly GCA_037957365.1). NCBI lineage: Eukaryota > Viridiplantae > Streptophyta > Pinopsida > Cupressales > Taxaceae > Torreya > Torreya grandis. The sequence goes on from JARHVA010002898.1 coordinate 639,207, forward strand.
CTCTTTATGAATAACTTAATTGACCAATGGTTCCTTGGTAGGATCAGTGTGTGAAAGATCAGTCCTAGGAGAGAGTACACTAAGAGGACTTATAGTAGTGGTCATCTTCTATGAAGTTCGATGGACCATGTGTTCCTCATAAGGAGTAGCATGCAATGACTCTACCCTCTTAGAAAATCCTATGGGAAAATTATATGGAATAGGTATAGATATGTCTTTTCGATGTGTAATGATTCCCTGATTAGCTAACTGTATAAGCTTTTGATCAAGATCAAAACATTCATTATCTCAATGTTTGTTAATACCATGCTAAGTGTATAAGTGTTTTCCTTTTGCATTTTCAAATTAGTTTGGTGGATAATGTGAATTAGGAGGGAGTGTTATCATTCATTTGTCTAACAAAGTTCATAATATATCATGTGGTCTATCTTGGTACCAATAAAACTGAAGAGGTTGTCATTTGGTATAGGTAAATGGTCTAATTATGGGAGATACTCCATAATAATGTTCCTTTATTTTGTTCAACACCTTTTTTTTTTTTTTTTGCCATATGTTATTAGTTCTACAGAAGGTGTTTGAATTAGTTTATGATCTTTGGTGACTTTTTTATTTATCTTGAGAACGTGACTCTTATTATGCATTATTTTCAGTGAAGAGATTGACAACTTGGTTTGAGTATTCATTAGATCACATATATATATTTGTGCACATCCAAATATAATGTCTCGAATGAAGAAAAGGGATTATGTGGTTCTCTTTCTCTAAGTGGATAAATAATATCTCTACTAAATATAAATTTTACTTCTAAATATGAGGGTGTATAAGTTAATAAATACAAATCATCCTTAAATATGAGGGTGTATAGATTCATTTTCTATTTGTGTCAATGCTTGTAAATTTTCTAATGGTAACCTAGGTAAGGTATAATGATGAAAATGAGATAGAAAGACATCTTCAAGTTTTTTGAAATTTGATAATGAACCATTTATAAAACTATAAAACCAATCAACAGTGCCTTGGGTTAAGCTATGATGAAAGCCTTTAAGATCAAGCTTCCATTTTGGGCCCATTGTTCAAAGGAATGTATATATTTTTGTAAATGAATAATAAGGTCCCCTTAACCATTAAAGTAGGATTATTCAGGCATAATAAATTTTGAAGGATAATGAGGCATACATTCATAGCAATAGGTTGCTCTATTAATGTATTCTCCTAAAGAATAGCCTCATGAGAATAAATTTATAATTTAAGAGTGTTGACTTCTTGTTGAAAATCTCCCATGGTATTCATGATAGATAAAATATCATAAGAAGAGGTTTAAGTTTTTACTAGTGGCTATAAATTACCATGCACATGGAACATAGGAATAATTAAATCTTTTCCACTATCAAGGGGTAAATCAACCCATGTTTTTACTTCATGTTGCATAGGGATATCCATGGTTAAAGAGGTGAGTATATCATGTTGCATTACATGGAAGTTAGTACTATTATTGTTAAAAATATCTTGACATGAATAGAAGTAGAGGGGGGGAAATCACTTTTAATCATTTACTCTTTTGTATCAAAATTTTCAAAGGAGGGAAGGAAAGATACATTTTCTATTTCATTTACGACATCATGAAAGGGAAGAATGCAATGTTCACTTTCAGTTTTATTTTCTAAAGGATGTAAAGAAGATGCAATGTTCACTTTCAGTTTTATTTTCTAAAGGATGTAAAGAAGATGCAATGCTATTTTTTATTGTCTTTGTCTTACATGACTTAACCTTTGTAAATGATACATGAAATATAGTTTGGAGCTTATTTGTGTCCCCAAATAATGCATGTAAGTACTTCCTTATGATTTTTATATGCACTCTCATTTTTTTCCTTAAGTAAGATAATGGGAGACATAGTACATGCATTTTTCTCATCACAAACTAAAGGGGAAGAACAAATTTTTCCATTGGCATTTGAATCATCCAAATAAATAATATAATTTTCAACATTAATATTACTTGGATAATAAGGCACACACTTGACTTCATCAATGTTTTCATCATGAAATATAGGGGATGAACATTCAACTTATTCAACATTTACATTATTAGAAGGGGAGGAAACATACTCACTTTTTGAAGTAACAAAAGAAGGTATGCATGCAACATTTTGAATTTCAACATTATGAATTCTACCATTTTGTATATCTATTAACTCATCATTATCATAAAAAAAGGAATAGGATTAACGTCATAGCCAAGAGAGATGTCGTCAAAGTCACACCTAAAATTAGAAACATCATAATCACTACCTTGTTCATTTACATTTGTATTTTCATCATTGGTTTTTTCATTATCATAATTGTAAGAAAAAGAGGTTTTATCCTATTTTTGGTATTATAAAATATCTTCATATGCAATACATTGATCATCAAGTGGATTAAAGTAATGGTCATAATGGAGCTTTCATGCATGGAATTATATTAGTGATACCATAAGGGTTGTAATGTTTAATATAACTATGAAGCACACAAACACTTGGGCCAAATAAATAATGTAACTAAGCATTCCTAAGCTATGCCCATATAAGTAATAGATAAATCAGATCTGAAAATAAAATATAGAAATATGAAATGAACTTTTGAAGAAGGCAAAAACCTTAATATGCAAACTAGGGTTTTGGTTGAATAAATAGAGGATGGGTTCACAAAATGTTTAATGATTTTTGGAATTCACAAGAGAAACATACAATAAATACAAGTTATTTAAATTAAATGTTTTAATATTCATATTTTAGTAATGTAATACAATACTTTGACAATATAATTCATGTAATCACGTGTAATAAATATAGAAAGTACAAAGTAGCTAAGGGATAAAATAGAGCATATCTTGTTTGATGTTATATTTTGGAACATGAAAATGATCAGGAATAATCATAGCATTACCTTAAAGATCTTGACCTTATTTTTTCTATATTCTAACTATTTTTGTCTATCGAATGATTGCATCAAATAGGGACAGTAGCATCGGTGTAGGTTTCCACATTTGATGGAGGTGTCCAGTCAAAGATATGTACAGGAATGGTTCCAAATTTGCATCAAGATTATGCTATCACTTGTGTATCTATTTTACATTCTTAGATATCTCCTACTATGTGTGTGACATATATAAGAATAAAAACCTTAGTTCCTTTGCATTAGGCCTCATGTAACTTGGTAAAAATGGGTTAACATATGAGTTGAGGTTACCCTATCAACCCTATTTATTACTAAGTGTTACCTACATAGACAATACTCCAAAGAGGACCTCAGAATCACATGTAGTTCTCCCTCCTAAGAATGTGTGTGAAATTGTATCAGTATAATTATATGCTCTTTCTCCTAGTAAACATTGGTATAAGTAATGCAATAGTATATTTGACCTTGTGAATGCTTTAGATATTTGATTCAATGTTATAGTGTAATTTGATAGTTTGAAATACATAATATTTTCCAATAAAATAGTTGTTAAATTAAATTTATAGGTGTTTTAATTAGATTATAGCCTTTTTATATATAGGACCTCTTTATTTTGAATTAGAATCTAGTGACATGGAAAAATTTAGTAATATAATGAACAAAATAGGGCTAATAAATGGTCATAAAATCAAAAGATATATAAAATGACAAGATAAGCCAAGACACTTGCATCATAGTTAGATACTAATGTCAATGTTAATGTCCAAAATGGACACAAGTGCCTTAGGGATAAAACATACAAAAAATAGGAAATAATAGGTAGGGATCCCTAGCATTCATTAGATGAAGATAAATAACATAACATATAAGCCCAAGAGGTAAGTGAATCAAGTGAAATAAGATGGAATCAAAGAGGTCCATAAGAGGTCATATCACTAGATGTCTAATCCTCAGTCAAAAGGTATATACATATAAGAAAGCTATAAATATGTGTACTTATACCAAAATGGGTGTTACAATCTTAGTGATATGCTTTGGGGAGGCTAAACGAGATTTGCACTCTTAAATAGAGGAAAGATTAGTTTTTAATTGCCTTGAAACCCAAAATTTTTGCAATCTCCCTAGCTTCTATAGGGTGGGAGTTAGATAAATAGATGACTAATTTGTTCTTATTCACCTCACTTCCCATGGAAATATAGTAGTCTCTGATAATTAAGGAGAATCTCCTAGAAATTTGAGGTGAAGCTCTCCCTAGGAAGAGTGTGTCATCATAAGATTGGATGTGGTTAAGATCCTTTCCACCTTGGTAGGTAGAGATCCCTAGGAGGACACTTCATTGTCTTTTGATTTTAAGAGAGTGTCTAAGAAGCTCAACAAAGATAATATAGAGGAAGGTAGAGAGGGGACATTTTTGCCTCAACCCTCGTGAGAGTCTAAATAATTTTTCTAGGTTGACACTGAACAGGGGTGATCCAAGGGCAACTAATGTAATATTTTATCCAATCCACTAAATTTCAATCAAAATCCTAGATTATGGAGAGTTTTATATATAACATTATGGTTAACCCTCTCAAAAATGTTATCCACATCTAGTTTGACAGCCATGATTTTTATATTAGCTTATTGCAATGTATTGCTTCTTGGGCCAGAATGATCCCTTTAGAAATGTTGTGTCCCAACATAAACCCCATTTGTCCTTATGATATTAGCCTAGGTATGAGCTTCATAGTTGTTTGGATATGATATTGGTAATAATTTTTTAAGAGGTGTTACAAAGGGATATTGCACAGAATCAGTTAATGCTCATGGTTTAGAATTCTTTGGGAATCAGAGTCAAGAAGGAGGAGTTTATTCCTCTATAGAGTTTCATGTGCTTCTTATAATCTTTGACCAAATCAAGGAGATATTCTTTGATTAGATCCCAGTAGTGCTAGTATAAATTTTCATTAAAATAGTTGGGTCCTAGGGCTTTGTCTCTGTTCATATTGAAGACCACTTTGTTTATCTCCTCCAATGTCACCTCCTTAAATTAGTCCTCATTCTAATATGGAGAGATGACATTTGGGAAATTTTCCAAAAGTTTACTCAATGTTCATTCCCAATCAACTTCTTATTAATGAGAGAGTTACTTAAAGTGATTTGAAACATGTTCTTTGATGTTTGTAGTGGTTTAAAAAAAAATCCCATCTGTAGATTGGAGTATGGTTATTGTGTTTGGATTTCTTCTTTGCTGGGTTATCTTAAGAAATTATTTGTTGTTGTGATCTCCTTCCATAAGCCATAGCATTTGAGACTTCAGTCACCAAGTATTTTCTTCCTTGCCTAGAAGGTTTAACAACTAGTTAGATTACTTTTGCTACTCTTTTATAAGTTCCTCATTTAAACCTTCCTCGGCAATTCTCTTTTGGACTTACTCAAGTTAGAGGTTGAGAGTAGTGGTGCTTTGGGACTTGTTCTAATCTTGGAGCCAACTTATTATGTATGCCCTTATGTTTCATATTTTTTTATCCCATTATTGACAAGGAAGTGTATGAAACTTATCCTTCTAAGCCTACATGACAACTTGATCAAATCTTTCCTCTCTACACCAAATAGAAGAATATTTGAATGGCATAGGTCCCAAATTAGTCTTATATTTAAGGACAAGGAAAATAGGTTTGTGATCTGATGTTAAGTTTGAGAGGATTTATGAGAAATAAAGAGGGAATTATTCCAATATGCCCCTAGGGATCAAAAACCTATCCAACCTAGTTTTTATGAATACATGACCTATGTACTTTCCTTTCCTAGGTTTTAGGTCCTTTAGGTCATGGGTACTCATGATATCCTCCACAACTATCCCATAATTGTCCCTAAAAATAATCCCCCCTTTTTTATCTACTTAACTAAGTACAATATTTAAATCTCCTCTAAGAATCTAGTTAGCTAGTGAGTTTTGGTTGACATTGTCTTGGATGGACGCCCAATAGGCTCTTTTGTCCATAAAATGGTTAAGATAATACACATTGGTAATAGAAAGGAAATAATTAGACACCTTATCCCTTAATGATGTTATGATCCAATTATCATTCAAAAAATGATCTTCAAGGGTGACATTTGAAGACTAGGTAATGATGAACCCAAATGAGGCTCCTCTGGATAGAACTGCAATGCATTCACAATAGGGCAAAACTTTTTTAACAATATTAATTTCATCCAAACTAGAAAGTTTTTTTTTATGTATGAGGAGAATATACATCTTCTTATTTTTCATAATGTATTTAAGGCCTAGTTTTTTATTATAATCTCCTAGTCCTTTTATATTCTAGGATAACATTAACATTTCTTACCTGATTTATTTTTGGCTTTGATGGTCAATTCCATTGTAGCCTAAGTTTAGGCTATAATATTTTACACTGCCTCCTTTGCCCAAACCTCATTTTTCTTTTTCCTTCCTTTAGACGGTTTTTTATAAGAGGATGGAATTTAAGGAGGTTTTATTTCTTCTAAATATTGTTCATTACTTTGGATTGGGATGTTTCTTATCTCAAGTTGTGGCTAAGGCACAAGTTCTTTTTGTTCTTTTCTTGCATTTTATTTTGGGGAGGACTCTTCCTCTAAGTCATTGTTCACTTCTTCTTCCTTGAATGCATCCTCAAGGGATACAAAAGGGTTGGATATGAGAGTATCCTTAATGGCTTATTTAGGTTTCATGATGGATTTGTTCTTCCATCAAAAGTCTTTCTGAAATCCTTCACCTAAGCCATCCTATGTATTTTTCAACTTATAATTTAGGTAGTCTCTCTAGAAGTGACCATGCTCATATCACATGTTTCATTTCAAAGGAATTTTCTCATAGTTGAGATTTTGTAGAAATGATAGATTTCCCATCTTTAAGTTGATAACTTTAGGGATCCCTTAAATCAGATCAAATTCCATGCATGTTTTATTTATTAAGAATTTTTTTCTTTAGATTCCACCTAGCTTTTTTAGATTCTAATGGTGTTTCCAATAAATTGAAATTCATATTTGTGCCATAGGTGAAGAGGGGAAGAAAGACTAACCCAGACCAGTACTTTAAAAGGATTTTATTCAATATGATCAAAATTAGGGTTTCAATTATTTAGATAGAGGCCACACAGGACAAGGAACTAAGGGTTGAATCTAAAAATCATCTCCTTGTCTTCTTTGTTGGTAAAAATTGCACTAAAAAATCCTCTACCATAAAAAGATATTTTCAATATTACCTGGAACTCAAGGTCTCCATTATTTGTTTACCCATTGTTTGAGAGTTTTGGATGATGACCATGCCCCTGAGAATTTCCCAACTAGAGCATGATCCATTATCTCAACCACTTTTTCTTCTATTTTCTTAGAGGTAAAGTCCTCATTTGGACTTCATCCCATGTTTTAACCATGCAGAGATCAATATGCTCTTAGAGAGGCTTCTTACTAGCCATAGTTTCTTTAATGACCTTTTTCAAAAGTGAAAAGGTAGCTTTAAGTGAGTGAGACCCCAAGGCTTTTTCCTAGTATGATGGAAGATCCATGGGCACTCAGAGGAGAGGGAAAATGAAAATAGAGGGGGAAGGGAAAGAATGTGCTCTAGGCATGGCCAAAGCTCTAGGATGTGACTAGGGCAAGCAACAAAGCCATTTCAACAAAATATTCTTACAAAACCTATTCTATATAATTAATTTGATTCTTTTATTATTTCAAATAAGAATAAATATAAATTTGTTGTAAGTAATTAGCTTGAACTTAAAATTAACCATTTCTCTTATCTATACAAAGATAAAAACATGTAATATGCCTTGACCTATGATCTCAATTAGTTCATTCATCCACCACAATAATTAACTACCATACCCTTACTACCAAAATATTATTATACCCAAATAATATTTAGGAATCCTCTTTTAAAATCATCTTTTCACTCTCTCAGATATAATTTTATTCTAACATGAAATAGACATTGATGCATGCAGAGATGCAATCTTTTATCAGCCTTGTCATCAATGGTCATTTAGATATGGACAACTAAACTATGATTAGTACATATCAAAATGTGCAAATTGGTCAATCCACAAACACACATCCTATTTCTATGACCATACTACCTCCCTACGGTATCCAATGATTGATTTTATATAATATTAACTATATGAACATATAAACCTAGCCACTTATTTAAATGTGTTACGATCATGAATCTCTCTCACAAGGTTGTAAGGTCCATTGTCAATAAGAAAACTAGTATAAGATGGGATACCATTTTATCACTATCAAATGCATCTTGCTTCACCCCTAGGGGGTAGAACAAATAGGGTTCATTATTATAGTAATTAATGCATATTATTAAACCCATTATTCATAATGCACAATTATCCCCAAAATATATAGTGTAGTGGACTAAAATGTATGTGTTTAATCCAAGGGAATTAAAACATAGGGACATGAATATTATTCATTTTATGCCTTAAGAAATATAATGATATTAAACTAACTAATTCATTTAAAACATTTTAGATCTCATAAGAGATCAGGAATAACATGCCATAATTTCCCCTAGCATTATTCAAATCAACATTCATATTTCCTAGTAGTATATCATAATTTCTAGGGAAATGAAAATAGTGTATTTAAGTTAAAACTTATGCACCTATTCAATAGAGCTTATATGTTTATCAATAAACTTTATCATGCTCATTCTTCAATACCAATTATGAGAAGATTTGGTGTCATGATCCACACAACCACCCATGTGTTGTTTGCACATAGTCCATAGGGTGAAATGGAGGAATTCATTTCACTGATCTATTTTATACAATTATAACATTATCCATTAATATAATTCAGTTTGCATAAGAACCAATGCTTTGGACAATGCTACCAAATCCATCCTTTAGTTGAGCATTTATATGTATGATCTTTCCTTTGCCATAGAATTGTGTATGAATTACACTGAAGTGTCTTGATCTAGATGAGTGTCTATACATTATGATACCATAGGTTAACATGAAGCTTTCATAATATAAAATTTATCCTTTATTGACTAGCTTATTCCAAAACATTATCTCCTTCCTCTTATTTTGTTAAACATTTCCTTCAAATTAATTGTCTCTCTCTAGAATTATGTGTCTTCTTCAAAGGGTTTTCCTATAAATATCTCATGATCCCTTCATTAGAGAGTCATCTCAATCATTTACTATTTAAATTGCTTTGATTTAATTGTGTTTCCTTTTATTCTCTGACTTCAATATTGCTTGTAGTTGCATTTTAATCTATTCACATTTACTTTTCTACAGGCTATAGGATCATATATCATTTCTTGTTGTAGTGTTCATTCTTCTCCTACAATTTGTCTAGACTTTCATCTCTTGTATTTGTTTTCAATTTTTTTTAATTTACTTTTATTGTTGAACAATTGTGTTTCTTGATACAATACAATTTACTTGTTATGCACTCTTTTCATAACACACAGGGTGGTTACTTTGTCATTTATTTTCTTCCAAGTCTATCATCCATCTTAATTATTTAACTACCACCTTCCTTCTACTACTCATAGCCCACTATATATTAAATTATTTCCAGCCATCATAGCTTTGATGGTGTTCGATTCTTTGTTAGTGTCTGTAGTTTTAATTACAATTACAATCTATAATCAAAACTCACTTTGATGACCATGAAGCCTTTTAGTTTCTCATATTATTATTTTAATTCCTTTCCATGTCCACATGGATATTGTTCCTTATAACACTCAATTTCCTCTTATTTTTATGCCAGATATGCATAATATGATAAGGCCTTAGGCATCCAACATGCCATACATTTGGTTACACATAAAGTGAACATCATTGCCAATCTATCATCGTGATCTATGCTCATTATAGATGTCCTTTGTTGAAATCTCACCCTTGTACCACATCAACTTAGATAAAAATCTGATAGACTAAATGTAAACCCAACCAACTCATATCATAATTGGTATATGAATAACATATCAACTCATTTATAAATACTTATTTCCTGCACATGCACCAAACTCATCATGATACCTCTATGGTATGAACAGATAGAAATAAAAGCACATTAATCAATTACATATTCATTATAACAATAACAAATATCCCTTCTTCTAGATCTAATATAATATCACCAAAGGATATATAATATAAATCATGATAACAATCATGAATAAATAACATATCAATGGGTCAAACCTTGATTAATATGTAATCATGTGCCTAAGCCAAGGTGAGGCTAGGTAGTGCATTACATTCACTTTGATTACTCTTACATCAGACATCTAATTTAATTAAAATGTGAGATCCTACTCACATAGATGGATTCAATGGTGAAACCATTATTTTGTAAATTATGATTGATGACCATGGTGTCCCCTTCCACCACACTAGATATCTCAGCTAACAATCATGTTCTTTTTTTTCCACTTACAGCTTTTGTTGGCTTCAATTTTGTTCTCGTTTGCTTATCCATGTTCACTCTTTCCTATATTGTGAGATTATACCCACCTCTATATGAACACCTCCACTAATATACTCTTTCTTACAGCTTATGCCCTCTTGTGGGCTTAAACCCACCACTATTTTCCAACTCCACCAAGTGTATTTAACACCATTATTTCTCAAGCTTTTATTAGATTTAAACCAACCACTTATTCCTCCACTATAAGCATATAACTTATGATTTCCTTCCTCTTCTATCTCATACTATCTCTTATTCACTTCTTCTCTCCTAGATTTATTATCAAAGAATCCATCATATCCACTTTTCATCATCATTGTAATGTATCCCATATTTATCCTCTAAAGACCAATTCATTTGATCTCTTCATCATAAAACTCTACTCTTATTTTATGCATTCACCCATACCCTCAACAAAATCAACAAACCAATCATTTTAAGAATAAAAAACTTTCATGGGAATTATCCCATTCACACTATTATAACATCACTCTTCTGTAACTCTTCCTCTGATGTAGATTATTTTTGCATGATCTCAACCTCATTCTCTTTCTCAGCTATTAAAAAAAACCTAATATACTTAGTGTCATGGGAATTAATCATTCCCATATGCATATACTTAAATTAAATCTCTAATGCAACACTAATGTATTTTCAATTCATTGATCCCTCCACATAATCATCATATGCATTTACTTGCACATCATTCACCTTTAGCTTCATGAATTTTTAAAGACACACTTCAGTTAAAAAATAACCCTATACTGCACATGCTTGGGTTGATAACAACATCATCTCTTTAATATCATTATCTTCTTATTTTTTTCCTTTTTATCTATTTATATTTAATATCTCAGCTATAGGTTGACTTCTATCTCATTTCTTTATCCTCTTGTACATCTCAAGAATGCCATGTGTAAAGATACTTACACTCATGTCTTTGATATAAAAAATAAGGAAACCTTTGACTCATGAGATTCCATCCTTAAAATCCTATATGGGTTGATCCCACACCTTATACATCCTTAATTTGCCTTGGCATAAACATATCTACTATCTCTTTCTCATTATTTCCCTCTATGCAACACAAGTGACATATTTCCTCTCTTATTTTTGCCCAAATGCTTTTTATAAAAAACTATACCAATGAATTATGAAATTTTCCATATTCAAATTCACTTTATACCCATGTCTAAATAAGGAGAATGAATGACAACTTATTTGATCTATTTTTTCATATGGATAATGTTTTATCCTTTGTTCAAAACTTTTTCAATCTCTCTTGTGAGATTCTTCTCTCTCACTTATAATTGATGAAAATTAATTCCTCCTTATGTGCCTCTCAAGGAATCCTTTTACCATAACTTTCCCACTCTCTATCTCCTCCATGTTAACTTAAATATATTCATCTACTACTATCATGTCCTTACCAATAAGTTATTTAACTACTACTACAATAGTATCTTCTTGTTTCAACTCTTCACTTTGTTTCTCATACATATGAATATGTTGGAATAAATCACACTTTTTCATTTCCTTTGACATATTTTCCATTGTTGGACCTGCACATTTATTAAATATATTAAGGGAATCAAGAACTCCCATTGACACTTATTAAACCTCTTCATCATGCCTCATAGACATGTTCTCATGTGGATATCTAAATCTGGTCATAGGTACTTGACAATGTTATTCTTTTACATAACTTAAACCACTTAATTTGAAATCAAATGAATAACTCTTATTTACCATTCCTTTAATCCATTTATCTATATCATGGATTGACCCTCTATTCATATTAATGATACATAATAATTTCAAAGAATATAGTCAAATTATCTCATATCAGCTCTCAGACATTTACAAACTCAAGATAACTATCCTTGGTTTTTTGAGATAGGTTCATTACCAAAGACACATCTATTTAGTTCAGCCTCATCCTAATTCCATTGAATGGATAGTTTATAAGTTTTAAATATTCTTATGGGTCTTCTTGCACATTTTTTAAGGTTGGATAAAAGAAATTGTCAAAAGGTTTCACTATATAATCAAATCAAAATCTTATTTCAAAGGGAATTAATTTTGATCAATTATATATATTTTAAACAATTGCACACTAAATAATTTTTCCCTGATCTTCCCAAATTTAATATCAATCACTAAGAGCAGTCACATTCTAAGTCTGAAGCATTTCAAATTAATTCCAGAGATAACATTTTCAACTATCAAATCCAAATTTCTAGCTTCATACATATATTCAATGAACATAATTCCACTGTCACTCTAGGTGGAAGAACTATGTGTGGTTTTATTCCCTACTTTGAGTATTTAGATATGTAGTTAGTGGACAATCATCAAAAGTGGTAATTGGGGTTAGCTTAGACCTTTACACTTCCCGTATCTTTTTTCAAGTTTATACCTCTCACAGGTACCCATATGGTTTCTAAAGAAAATAGAGAAAATCATGTTTTTTGGCAACATCTACAGAATTTGAATCTCTCAATGATCTTAGTGGACACATGTGCAAGTGGTAGAATAATCATAATTTTATCATAATCAACATGGATAATTTTAACGTCAAAGGACACAATTGGCTTGTGTTGTTATCTAGGTAACACAAACTTATCTAGAAATATTCATAGATTTGTAAACATTATTTTTGAATTATATATCACCTCAATATTGTACATTTGGCAAATACACATCATGGATGTAACTTCATCTTTTATACCTTCCCACTACCAAAAGGATCGCATACATTATTTTTTGTGCCATTTGCTTATCTCTTAGTATGAAAAATGATATGCTAATGACTTAGACCTTCTATCATTCTCAAAATGTTATAAACTTGTTTATCTTTTATTTCTATAAGTTCTAGACATGTGCTTGTTTCCCAGCTATATAGACACTTACATCCTAGTCAAATACCTATAATGACACAAATGTCTTATCCCAACACAAGTGTCTAGTGCCCTAAAGTAATCCAATTTACAAGTTAAATGTATTTCTATGTTCGGTCTAAATGATTTAATGCAATATATTCTCCAAAAGGATTGGTATAAATACAAGATCAACCCTCATTCGTTCCTCACCTAGAAACTTATTACCTCTCACAAGGAAATTACCAAAAGCATTCAATCGACCATTCAAGGGAACAAAGCTTTCCTATTTTATTATATTCCATATCAATAATAGGTACAATACATCTATAGTTTTGAAGTACTGAAGGATCATCCCATGAGCCATATTTACCAATTTACAAGCTAAGTCACTCCATGTACTTATTTACTACACATTTCGTGATACACACAATCCAACACATTGGGGAGAACTATATAAGTTTGAATCCCTCTTCAGAGCATTGGCTATGTAGGTAGTATTCATTGATAGATGGATATTTGGGGTAGCTCGACATCATGAGCCCACTAACCCATTTTACCCATAGCCATTATGAAGATGAAGAACTATAATTTTATTACTTGACAAGGAACAACAATCCATTAGTTATATCTAAGCACACCAGAGCAAAGGTGACACAAAACCCAAAATATTTAAGGTGATCACTTCTATATCTAGAAAGTATTCCATATTAAAAACTTGCATCTAGGTTATATAAAAGCATCGATGCAACCATTTGAGGTTGATGCAAGTGTCTAAGGTCACAGAAGTGCTTAATCTAGAATATGACAACTGATCGAAAATCCATTTATATTCTTATTTTTTTTGTTCTAGAATTAGATTTGTATTAGATTGAAAACCAAGTGTCTTGTTTTCATTATCATTATAATATATAACATAGTTGTACTTTATATTTTTAACATATCCTAGCATAATAAATTTAGTATATGTTTATCCAAGTTTAAAAATAAATTGGCTTGTTATATAGCTAGTCTACCATCTTTATGCCCTAGGCTATCTCTACCCCTTTAACCCTAGATTCCCCAAGATATATTTTAGGTTAAACATTTAGTGAACCTAATCTATATCAATGCAAAATCTTCTAAGGTGTTATAAAAACTTACTATTTTTTATTCATAATTAGCTAAATTTGTTGCAAAAATCAATTTATTTTCAAAATTAAATAATACATAAACAAAATTAATTACTCCTTAGAGTTTGTGTGTCTCTCTTATCATGACCTCGTTTAGGTATTTAGAACATTTCAAATGGACAAAGTGGAGTCTCTTCCATTTTCTAACCCTAAGGAGGGTGATAGCTACCATTCCTCTAACTAGGTCCATTTTATAACTTCTTCAAGGGGTAAAGTGGCCCATCCTATAATGCATAAATAAGGTAAAAAACAATCCCTTCTTAAATACTTAAATAGTATATGTATGCATATTCAATCAAAAGCACCTAGGGTTTGTGCTTGTGAAGCTATAAAGGATCAAGTTACCACTATAAACAAGTTGATATAAACATTACAAAAACTAAACAAATATTTAGAATTAAATCACACGTCACTGAAAAATCTTCTTTTCCATATTCAAAACTCAAAATATGCTAGTAATGCCTTTGCATATTCTACTAACAAAGAATCATTTCAAAAATAAGCATTCAAAGACAAGATATTTATGATAACTGATTTACATAATTTGTAAATGGATATTATTCTACATAGTCATGATTTTTAATAGGATAATAGAAGTTAAAGTGAAACTCTAATGGTATTACTTAAACACAAATTGATCATGTTACCACCTTTACAACATCTCAACAGAACACAATATTATTTCCAATATCATAGAATGCAGGGGAATCACACAAACCATTGTTTGCCTCTAAAGAAGGTGATACACTACATAATTCATAGTGGTGATCCTACACTCAATAACTCCCACTTGGGGACATGAAAGGTCTCACATATTCGAAAAATACCAAAAAAATAAAGAAACTTAAAAATTCTAAAAACCTTTTCAATAATTACATGTTATATTAGCTCATTGGCATATATGTTATTGGTTCCATTTTGGAAGATAACATATCATTCATTTATATATACACATGTGTTTCATGCATCTTTTGAGTGTGATTCAAGCATACATAGATACATGATATATGCACCTTTGGATGTTGAGTCTTCCAATTACTCATGTCATTTGGACATTAGGGGCATCCACTTCTTTGATCATGATTCACCTAGGTTATGTCACTTTATGATCATTTTCCATTATCATTTTGAGCTTATGTACTTATACATGCCCTTTTCTATGATTATATATTTCACAATGTACTTGATATGTTATTATACTTAACATTTTTTGCTAACACATATTATCCATGGCCTAGTATGCTATATTATGCTAGTTGTTTATTGTCTATGTTTTCCTTTATGCACTTATTTGAGTGTCTTGTCTTGCTTGTTGATCATTTGAATATGCTACATTGATTATGTTCCTGATGACTTTGTTTTCCTCTTTGACATTTGAATATGTCATATTTTTTTTTATTTTGACATTTGAATATGTCATTCCTTGATTTGTGGACATTTGACTAAGGTATGTCCCTTCGATTGTGCAGTATTGAACATGCCCCTTATTTGAAGTCTCCTTGGACCATTATCTTTTGATTTAATTTTAAGTGCTCTTATGTGTGTGTTTGATTGATTTTTGAGCTTGTATTGTTACTATCTAGGCATTACCATGATTCACATCATGCATCTTAAGACTTGATGTGATCATATTCTTCATGCTTCAATGATATATCTACTTAGACATGTTATTTATATATACTACATGGTTTATACATAGATTATATAGTTTTCTTATCCTTTTGAGGTAAGGTGACTACCATTTTTTACTTCCCCTCACCTCAAAAAGGGGCATATTAGTGGAGGCATGTCATAGAGGCATGGCTTCCACATTTTTGCACAGTTCACCAGATTTAGATATATAGTGGGGGTATGTTTTGGAAATAGTTATCCACACACACCAATTTTAATTATAGATATATAGCGGTGGAATGTTATGGAAACATATTCTCCACACTTACGTAGCTTGTAAATTGGCAAGAAAATCATAGTTATATGATTTAGATACATAATTGTGGCAAAATTATATACAATGGTACCATTTTTATACCTAGGTTTCAACATGATACATAAATAAATTGCATATGCTATGAAAAATAACACCTAAAATTACAAAATCAAATCAACTTTCAGATTTCAAATACTTCTATGAACTTTAGCTCACCAAGTTGGATTGTTATAGACTATATTGAGCCAATTTACTATAGTAGTTGGTTTTATTTTTAGTCTGGTTGAGGTGATTAAATCACTTTATCTTTCCAAATTTATAGGTTGGGATTGATTACACCATCTAAATTCAATAGATTTATAGTGTGAGTTAACTAGGTTCACTCACACTCACCAGGTTATAAGTATGATTAGGTTGCATGATTGAGCTAATCTCAACTTTTGGGTGTCATCTCACATTTTCTCCAAGGTGGGGGACATATGTTCTCAAATATTTCTATATATATGCACTTTATATATTTATATTTGTCCTAATCTTAGCTCTAATGGTTTATAATGATACATCTTTCATCTTTTCAAATCAAATTTTGAAAAAAATGCAAGGTGGTTGCATCGATACATAGATGTACTCCTAAACTTTACTCTCTTTCAATTTCAATTATTTCAATGACTTCAATTTCAAATTATATGCATTGATTATATATTGCAATATGTTATTGGTTTTAGGTCAGTCACCAATAAAGCACTCAAGTTGGACCCACACAAAGGTAAGGTGTGTTATACACACCAATGTATGCATTTATTTTCCTTTAAATTAGAAATTTGATTAATAGATTGGGTGGGATTAAATGTAGTCACTATCTCTAAATTGTATAACACCTCAATCTTGTAATCTTGACAATTACATAACATGGATGTACCTTTAACTTCTATACCTTCCTATTATCGAAAAGTTCACATACACTATCTCTCTATGGCTATTACTTATCTTTTAGTCTGACCAATGCTATGTCAATGACTCAGACCTTCTATCATGCTCAAAATGTTATAAACTTTCTTATCTTTTGTTTCTATAAGTTTTGGACCTATGCTTACTTTTTGACTGCTTGGACACTTGTGTTTTAGTTAGACACCTACATTAATGCAAGTGTCTTATCCTGACACAAGTGTTTAGTGCCCTAAAATCATCTAATTTATACATGAAATATATTCCTATGGTTAGCCTAAGTATTTCAATGTGATATATTATCCAAAGGGATTGGTATGAATACAAGACCAACACTCATTCATTCCTCACCTAGAAACTTCTTACCTCTCACAAGGAAACTTACCAAAAGCATTCAAATGAGTGAAGCTTCCCTATTTTCTCCTATTTCCATATCAGTCATAGGGACAACACATCTACAAGTTTGAATTACTAAAGGAGTATCCCATGAGACACATCTTCCAAGTTCCAATCTAGGTCACTCTATGTACTTTCATATCACACATTGCATGATACACACAAGCTAACATGTAGGGGATAACTACATAAGTTTGAATCCCTCTTCAAATTATTGGTTATGTATGCAGTGCTCATTGATAGAGGGGTCTTTGGGGTATCTCAAAACCTTATTTCCAAATACCCATTTTTCTTATAGCCATCATGAATATGATGAACTAGGGTTTTGATATTTGACAAGGATCAATAGTCTATAATCTAGATCTCAATACACCAGAGTGAAGGTAACATATAACCTAAAATATTCCAAGTGGTTGCATCTAGATATAATAATTATTTCATACAAGACACCTAAATCTAGGTTATATAGTAGCATCAATGTAACTTTTCAAGGTCAATGCAACTATTTGAGGTCGACATAAGTATCTGAGGTCATATAAGTGTTTAATCTAGAATCTAATGATTAATCTAAAATGCACTTATAGTTTTATTATTTCATGTTCCAAATTCATATTTGTATTAACATCAAAAATAAGTATCTTGTTTTCATTATCATTATGATATTTAACATAATTATATGTAATGAAATTACTTAGATGATTTGAAATAATAGACTAATATATCACATAATTAAGAACATAATAAGTATATCCACAACAATAATTGGAAGAAAAGTAGAATACTTGAATACTATGACTGGGCCACTTTAAGGGGGTAACCTCCATAATGAATTTAGAACAAATTCCCAATATCATTTTAAAATACTAACCACTACCCCCTATATATACTCTACTTATCCATGGTTATTCCATAGGCTAATGATACTAAAAACATTGATAAATGTAAAAAGATAATATGAAGGTATGTAAGCAACAAGTCAGCCACACATATCCCTAGATGCACTATAATTTAAGGTAATAACATGCCCATCCACTTCAAAATAAAATTATCCTTGATGTTGAATCAAACCAAGATGATGTTGAAGGAACACTTCATCCTACCTTGTTGCATCTTTAGAATGCAGATTCTTCCATTTGATCAAATACTCCTTGATCACTCTAGTCTTTAGTTACTTAGTGCACGTGTGAAGGATCACTTTAAGATCCAAAATGACTCGGCCTTATTCATCCAATTTAGATAATTTATTTTGATTGTAAATTATGTGTCCATTTACCTTCTTTAGTTAATATACATGGAATATCGGATATATCTGAGTAGATGAGGTAATTCTAACTTGTAAACCATACTATCAATGTTCTACAAGATATAATAAGGGCCATAATAATTAAGTGATATCTTGCTATCCTTTTTTTATTTATTTATACATTTTCTTAAATTTATATAAATTCACAAATACCCAATTGCCTATGTCAAAATTTCATTCACTATGGTGTTGATTTGCTTGTTGCTTCATTTTATTTTGTGCCATTGTTAAATTCTCTCACAAACTACCTTGTACCTTAATGTAGGTCCATGCTTGTAAATAATTAAACTATATTTTTTTGTGGTATTAATTAGTCTTAGATTTAATATATCATCATTAAATATATTTTTACAGGCTTCATTAGTTATTTAGAGGTCATTTAGGTTAATTTTCAAATTTCCCACCTAAATAGAAAATTAAAAAATCTGAATTTGCAATTAGAGTTTTAAAAAGCTTAACAAAATATAAAGGTCTTGTAATTTAATTGAGGGATAATTAGGTTCTAATAGTCTATTTTAAATTTATTTTAACCTTTCACCTTAGTTTTAATGTTCTTCAATCATGTTTTGGTCAAATAAGGTGAATGCAGCGTAGAGAAAGGATAAACTAAGTAGATACCAAGTTGAGTTTTGATGGTTGAGAGATTTTGGAGATGAAAAATATACTCACGATAATTTTATAAATTGGATATACTTTTAAATATAAATAAATGAGGTGGAGAAATAAATATTTGGAGAAGAAGAATTCAATTTAATAAATAGAGGTGCAATTTTAACAATTTTTGGGTTGTTCTATTGAAGTACAAGTTTGAATACTAAATTATAAATCCTTTGAATAAAATAAGTTGGTGTTTGATTCCAATATATTATTAAGATAATCATAAATTTAATTTTATGTGATGATTTTTTTTTTCTTATTTCAAGTTAAGAAGCAAATTTCTTAGTCTACAGGGACTGTAAATAGGGTTTTGTGAATACAATCTAATACAAGAGGGAGGTTTTCACGTATGTTTTATGAGTAGAGAGCTTGTAGAATATTTTAAAGATAAAAAATAAAATTTTAATGTCTAAATTAAAATGAAACAAATCCTTCAAAAACTTTATATCTTAAATTATCCTCAATTTAGTACTCTCGGGTTGTCTATAGATTGTAAAACCCTAGTATAGGGTTTGAGAAACTAAATTTGTTTTTCCTTAAGATTTAAACATTAAAACCCATTAAAATTTTATTATTATATTATAAGGGATATTTTTAGAGTGTTAAATGTTATTTAAGAGTTTAAAATAACTATTAAAATAATTTATAAGGGATTGTGTTGTGACAGACCTAGAAATAGACCTTAAATTAAGGGTTAAGGATATGAAAATAGAATTTTATTAAAGTTGTCTTTCTCATATCATTAAAAAACTTGTATATAAATACCATATTATGTTTTCCATAGAATATAAGTGTTTTATTATCTTTAAAATCACTTTGAAAATAGTTATTTAATATTGAGTTACTATAAACCTCTCAATAGGCCTAAACAGGACAAGAGAGAGAAATTCCAAATTTGTTTAAATTTTAAGGTTACAGAAGAGTCTGAAGTTTGTTGATAATCATTTTTCACTTATATATGCATGTTTAAGGTTAGTTTATCATCAAAAATATATTTATTTTGGTAATCTCCAAGAATCCAAAACATATTTAAGGAAATTAGGCCATAGGCTTAATAGGTCAAAATACATTATTGTCATTGAAGGACTTTAAGGACACTATTACATCATTTGTGGTATCAAAGCATAGTATTATTTTTTTCAATATTAAAATTATATCATTTAATTTTTTATAATTTATGAAAGGAACTTGACATGATGGCAATCAAATCAAGAGGTAGAGGTCAAAGGAGACAACCTACTCAAGCTGTATTGCTTAAGAAGATGAGGAATATTCAAGCTAGGTTATAGGACATGGAACTTTCTCAAAGGAGAGGAATTAACATGGGATATTTCATTGATATATTAGAGGAAGAGAGACCTTAATAATTATTATTATAACTTAAGGAAGCAAAAGAGAGCAGAAGAAAGATTGATTATAGCAGTTATGGGGGTTAGCTCCAAGTCTAAGTTGGAGGTACCAATGTATGAAGGCATACCAAATGTAGAAGAGATGGTTCATTGGAATAATTCCATGGATAAGTATTTTTAGTATTAATTCATACAATATGATGACAATAAGATGAATTTTTTAGTTACCATATTGAAAGGACATGCATCCCTCTAGTGGGATGGAGTACAAGATCAAAGAAGGTGAAAAGGAAAACCCAAGATCAAGAGTTAGGATAAGATGGTGTCCAATGTGAAATTCAAGTTAATTCCAAGGGATTATCAAGATAATCTATTCAATGCACTTCAAAATCTAAATCAAAAAGAGATGACAGTTAATGACTACACAAAAGAGTTTTATAGGCTAATTATCAAAGCAAGTCACATTAAAGAAGATGTTGAAAAGGTGGGCAGATATATGAATGGATTGAGATTAAACATTTAAAATGAAATAAGTATTTTGATAGCAAGATTATTTGAGGAGGCATACCAATATGCCATCAAATAAAAATATAAATTATCAACGAAAAAAACTCAACATTCAAGAGGTAGAGGAAAAACTATTAGAAGCAAATGACAAAATGGTGGAAGAAGTCATCTACAAGCACATCATGAGGAAGACAATATTTCACAAATCCTAAATTAGCCTACAAGAGGTGGTTACTCTTTTAGAGGTAGGAGACCATTTACTAGAGGTAGAGAAAGAGGCTTTATAGCTAAGTGTTTTAAATGTAATAAGTATGGGCTTAGATCTTATGAGTACCCTAAGAATCCTTCCACAAGCCTAGGTAGTGCTCACAGCTCAAACTAATGAAGAGGAGAGTATGGAACCACCTTCTCATGAATATGCACATAAATATGGAGAATCTCTACTTATGGAGAGGGTTTTACTTAAGCCCAATAAGGAGATCAAAGAGCCTACTGAAAGGAAGACATTATCTAGAACCACCTATAAATCCAAGGTTAACTATTACAAAGTCATTATAGATAGTAGAACTACTGATAATCTAGTGTCATTTAAGATGTTTGATAATCGAGGCTTAAATGTAATTTGTATAAGGTGTCTTGTCTACAAAAAGGACATCAAGTCTTGGTGAATGAGAAATGTAAGGTGGAATTTTACATAGGAAGCTACAAGGATGAGGTGTTATTTGATGTAATGCCAATGGATGTTCTCCATTTTATTTTGGGTAGACCTTGACAGTTTGATAGGAAAGAAATGCATGATGGGATAATCAATACCTATACATTTGAGAAGGATGGAAATAAGAACACACTTACACCCTTGAAGGATGAAAATGTAACAAGAGAGGATAGTCCTAAAGTGTTGTTCTTAGTTGGAAAAGAGTTCTTACAACAAATCATAAAATAAGAGGTAAGCTATGCATTGATTGGTAATTCTAGGACAGTTGTTACCAATATAAAATTAAATTATTTTTCTATATAAATGTATAATTTATTGAAAGAGTTTATGGCTATTTTTGTGGATGACCTTCCTAATGAATTACCTCCAATGAAGAGCATCAGTCACCATATAGACCTAATTCTAAGAGCCAATCTCCCAAACAAGGCAGTATATAGGATGACACTAAAGGAAAATGAAGTGATAAAAAATTAAGTGCAAGAATTAGTAGATATAGGAACACTAAAGGAAAATGGAGAGTTTGAGTCCTTGTGCTATTCCAACAGTTTTAACACCCAAAAAGGATGGAGGTTGGAGAATGTGTATTGATTTAAGGGATATTAATAAGATCATAATTAGGTATAAATTTCTTTTGTAAAGAATTAATGATCTAATGGATTGTCTAAGTGGTGAAAAGTACTTTTATAAGATAGATTTGAAAATTGTTTATCATCATATTAGAATTAGAGAGGGAGATGAATTGAAGACTGCTTTTAAGACCAATGATGGGCTCTATGAATGGATTATTATAGCATTTGGATTGACTAACACTCTAAGTACCTTCATGAGGCTTATGAATGAGGTACTCAAGGCCTTCATAGGTAAATTTTTTATTGTTTACCTAGATGATATCCTAATTTATAGTTAGTCAAAGGAATAGAATCTTAGACATCTTAAATTGGTTTTGAATAAGTTGCATGAAGAAAAGATACTAATCAATCTCAAGAAGTGTGGTTTTATAAATATAGAATTGGTTTATTTGGGATTTATTATCTTTCAATAATGATTAAATATTGATAAGGATAAATCTAAAGCCATAATAGAAAGTCCTACTCTAAATAATACATTTTAAGTAAGAAGTTTTCATGGCTTAACTAGTTTCTATAGAAAGTTTGTAATAAATTTCAGTAGTATTTGTGCTCTAATTATTGAAATAATCAAGGGGAAAAAATAGCCATTTAGATGGACTAAGGTAACTAATAAAAGTTTTTATATTCTTAAGAATAATATTATAGATTATCCCATTCTAAACTTCCCTAATTTTGGCAAACTTTTGAGAGTGGAATGTGATGTTAGTGGAATTTCCATAGGACTTTTTCTAAGTCAAGAAGGCAAACCAATTGCCTATTTTAGTGAGAAACTTAATGAAGCAAATAATATGTATTCAACATATGATCAAGAGTTATATGTTATTGTTCAAGCCTTGAAGAATTGCAAACACTAATTGATGCTTAAAGAGTTTGTATTGTATACACATAACCATGTTTTACAATTTATTAGTTGTCAAACTAAATTAAGTCAAAAGCACATGAAATGGGTTGAGTTTTTGGAAAGTTTCTCCTTTATTATCAAGCATAAAATTAGAAATTTTAACAAATTTGTAGATGCTTTGAGTAGGATAATTCTGATTTTATAGGAGTCTCAAGTCAATATCTTGGGATTTGACTCATTAAATGACTTGTATAAGGAAGATCTTGATGTCAAATAGGCTTATGAGGCATATGAGAATCTAATGAGTAGGTCTTGGAGTCCATGGATGGATTATATGCTACAAGAGTGATTATTATTCAAGGGAAGCCAATTATGCATACCAAAAATATCAATGAGAGAGAACCTATTGTTGTTAATTTGGCCTGTCAAGGCCAAATGCCACCCCCTATAATTTGAAACTTCCCAAGATCTTGTTAATAGCCTCTACAAGATGGTCTACTAGGTGTATTTTCAATAAAAATGACAAGTTTTGGTATTTAAATGTTAAATTATGATCCAAAAGGTCATTAAATTATCCAAAATTTCATCAAATATATTCAAATACATGTACTTACTTTAGTTCTAAAGTTGCATACTTTAAAAAGGTGATCTCATGCAATTTTAAGCCTAAAAGGGCCCTTTTTGAGCTCCCACATGCCAAATTTGGCCACAAAAGTGTGTCAAAAGATCTAATATTTGTTTTAACATGTTAAAATACTCTTTTTATCTTTTACATGCACTGATTTTGGTAGTTTATAGCTAAATTTGTTAATAAAAGGCAAAAAAGGAGCCATTTCATGCATATTTACAAGGAGAATTATGGAATTATACAACCATCTTTATATTTGAAGACTAAATTAGGATTAAGAGGGAATAATAGAGGTTCATGAATAATTTCATGATAATTAGACTCAAGATAGGCTCAAAACCAGTTCATAGCCTTCACCTTGCTAGTTTGCACATAATGAGGGCCTTCTAGGTTTGATGATGTTATGGTCATGAAAGAAAGAATCCATGATTAAATTATTGGTCAAAAAATGTAGACTCATATGGATTCCTAATGAATCCATTAGTTATAAATTTGGTCTCCTCTCTTTCATGAACCATCTTTTTGAATTCAGGGTATTCAGGAGCAGTCTTTCATCCATGAAGGCAATCAAATCTCTATAATTTCTCCTCACAAGGGCATCATATCAAGAAAATTCAAGATTTTGGGGCTTCTCAAGAACCTAATATACCTTCCCATGACATTATTTAGGACATTTTAACATGTGTGAGGGTCAAATAGATCTCAAAAAGAAAAGATGTGCAATCTATAGTTTGACATGCTTCTAAAGAGGAATTGTATGATTTAAGAGAGAGAAAAAGGTTTCAAGATTTCTTAGTTTCCTCCATGGCATGGATTTCCTTCATGATCATCAAGTTTCCAAACAAAATTTGTCAATAAGTTCTCCAAATATTCATGTCATATCCCATCTTTATGTTCTTAAGCATCTCAAAATCCTTGTTTAGCAAAGATTAAGGTTTTTTAGCACTTTCTAAGGTTCCTATAATACTCTTAGGTTTCATTTTCCCCTCCTTATCCTCTTTTAATGGCCTATAAACTGATATATGTTGTGGAGGGTATGTTTATTCTTGCATATAACTCTTCAAGTTGTTTTTGGCATGATCTTAGTGCTCTTAATCCCCTCCATCTTATCCATCTCCATTATCACTGTCATAACACTACCATTCTTGTTGTGTAAGGCTTCTTTCCACCCTCCATTCATGTTTTCACATCATCCATTCACTCCTCATCACATTTCATTCATATCCATCCCATAAATTCATTGCCATAAGGAATCAAGGTCACCATGAGTCATTTTAGTCTTAATAATCTTGTATGAGACCATGATAAACATGCTAAACTAAGATAAAATCAATACTTACAACCAATAAACCAATAGGCAAGGGTATATCATGAATTTGAAATGAAAGAAGAGTCTAAAAGATGTCTTATCCATGATTTTGGATCAAATTCTCTTGTCAAGTGGTAGTAGATTGAATGAAAAATAGCATGTTCATGCCTTATGATCTTCTTTAAGGCCAAATCCACATATAGTTAGCTATAGTTGATAAGGGACATAGTACTTATGATGTTTAGACATGACATCAAGACATGAGTGAAGATGGGCAATCAATACAGGGGTTTTGATCCAAATGTGACTCTATCCATGTCATAAATCCTTAGACAACCATGTTCTTGAAATTAAGTGCTTTAAAGGCACTTACAGGCCTACTTTGAGGTTAAAACCTATAGTTGGTAATGGTCTTGGAAACCTTAAGGACTATCCAAATGGAAAAGAGGTTAGATGGATTAGCCAAGGTACAATCATATGAGGATTTTTAACCTCAAATGAATTGGATTAATAACAACACAATATCTAGGTCTACTCAAGGTTCAAGTAACTCAAAAAGTCACCTATATCCTGCCCTAAAATGAGCTACAGTTAGAAGGTAAGAAATGCTTCAAGGTGGTTTTTAAAGATGTGGACCTTCAATTTGGTGGTTTAAAATTTTTTAAATCATAACAAGACTTTATAAATACTCAAGACCACCTTATACTTTTTTCACACTCTCTAAGCATAAAGAGACACTGCTACAATCTATACAAGGACAAAAAAACTCACACACAATCGAGATGAGGGAAGAAGAGACTATTCTCAGGAATGTGGAATGATGATTATGTAGGTGGCAATTTTTGTAAAGTAATGATTATGATTTGAGATCAAATATATAAGGGTTTGAACTCATATTGTTCATGTTTTTTTAATGAAGCTATAGTCACCTATAATAGGCATAGAGTCATTTTGGAGCATGATAATACTTCACATATTTTTAAATCATGAGAAGGATCTTATTGTGATTTAAGGATCAATGAGGTCAATCCTAGTTTTTAATAGCATTTTTAAATGGTTTCAATATTTTTTTAAGGCATAAGGTTCTACATAGATATAACACTATCTTAAACCCTTTAATAGACACCTACAACCATTAGGCTAATGGTCCATCAAGTTGGCAAATAATTTGAAAACATAGTGGCTCTTCAAGAAGTTTCATGATGGTATGGAGTATTCATACTAAATGAAGGAATTTTATGAGGTTAAGGAATTCTAGAGAGGAATATCAAGGATAGGACTCAATCAAGCTCAACCTCAAAAATGTACTCCTACAACCATATGAGGCTAAAAGCCTACCTACAAGCTAGTAAGACAAGTTGAGGGTCAATGATCTATAAAGGGGTTTATAGGTGCAAATAAGATGCTTCAAGACAATAATTATTATAATATTAAGAGATATTCATGGTCTCCAAACCCTAATAAAGTACTAAAGTGAAAATCAAACTTCAAAGTACTCACCTATAGCCATACTCAAGGGTAACCAAACCTCTAAGTTGTAGGGGTCAACAAGCATAGTGGCCTAATGGGTAATCATGAGTAAATGGAAGTTTCATGTGGGTTATGGGTTATGAAATGGATAAATAATTTGAAGAGGCATTAAATTTACATCTACACTCCGCCAAAATCTCTTGAGAAAATGAACCTATAATCATACTAGAGCTCTTAGTACACAGTCATATCTTTAAGAGTATGAGGGCAAGGTTCTTCATTTGATGAGTCTTGTGATCATGCGGTTAATAATAAAAATATAATTATGTATACTAATAAATTATGATATCAAATCCATCATGAAACACATTTAGGCTAATTCATCAAGATCTGCACCTACAACCATGTTAACACAAGCTTATATGAAAAAGATCATGTAATAGGCCTAAAATAATGTTTAAAGATCAAAATGATAAAAATATTAGTGAGAAGAATTTTTAAAGGGTTATTAAGGGTATTAAATTTTAAAAACCATGGTGTATTATATCTCAATCACCTCCATTTACTCTAATGGGCACCTACAACAGTTTGACAGGGTACAAACTTTGAGAGCCTATGAGGAAGAATGTTGTTGGATGGGTAGAATGATCCAAGAAGTGACTTGTGAAGAGGTAAAAGACACTATGAAAAGATTTTTCTAACCTATAAAAACCTATAAATCATGAATCAAACCCAAGGATTAATCTTAAGTATGAATACACATTCATATTTACCCAGAGTGCATACATAGTTAATATTAAGAGGTATTTTTTAGAGA
Source organism: Torreya grandis (assembly GCA_037957365.1). Taxonomy (NCBI): domain Eukaryota; kingdom Viridiplantae; phylum Streptophyta; class Pinopsida; order Cupressales; family Taxaceae; genus Torreya; species Torreya grandis. The sequence goes on from JARHVA010002898.1 coordinate 667,157, forward strand.
GTTTTGAGCATTTTTTGGCATATATAGGTAGAATTAAGACCAAAAATTTGGTAAACATAATCCTTTGGACTTTATAAATCTTCCATGTCATCCTCTAAGCCATTTCAAATGTGGAGAACCTTACTATTTTAACGCAGTCAACTGCTTGTCTACAGTCACTCTCAAAGGCAACAAAGAACAAAGTTGAAATCTTGGTCATTAGAAATGATAATACAGGTTGGGAAAAGGTATGATTAATTTTTTATGATGATTCTACTCCCACATATCACATATAATTTCATTGAACTCCAATACTCAATTTTAGGCCAAAACCCAATTTTAGGCCTAGAAGGCCTATAGCACTAAAAAACATCTTCAAACCCTCTGAGAAAATTGACACGTTGAGAATTATATAATGACATTTTATATGTCCCATGATGATAATTTTAATCATGGAGAAACAATGGAGGATTCAATTTTAGTCCAAAGAGTAAATTCAAATTCTACAGGTTAAGATACCCATTCAAGCCACCTAATCAAGTGCTCATATCTTTCATCACATGAAGAGTTGGTTTGAATGATATTATAATGATTTTAGGACCCATATTCACTTATAATTAATGAAAAATTAAGTTTTTTTGATGGGATATGCTTTATTAACAATTACTAAGAGTGTAATCATGTCTAGAATGGTTACAAATCCTACAAGCAAATTTCTTCAATTGGCTATCTTTTCATACCTTTTGCATGGGAACCCAATATTCTCAAGTAAGTTTAGGGGGTTTGTATAATAAAAATTCATGGTAAGAATTTTTTATTTGGATGTTACTTTATGAACCATCAATAAGAATTTTCACCTTCAAAACCCTCCCAAACCCTCATAATAACCAGTTTTACAGAAAAGTCAATTTTATTACAATAAAAGCCTCATGGTTCAAATTTAAACCTCTTCAAACATCAACTAAAATCATAGAGAGCCCCATCAATGATAATGTTTTGTACAAAATTATATGGATCATTGCATAAAATAGGTTTTTTGAAGAAAAAAGTACAAAAAAGGAGGTACAAGGTAGTCCAATGAAATCCAATCCATAGAGGGAAAATATTGAGACTTGTTCTTCATCCTCAAATCATCATTTGCTTAAAAATATACCTGGAAGTATCCTTATCAACTCATCCAAAATAGCCACTTTGCAAGAAATTCAAGCTAATTTGACCGAGTCAACTAGTTTGACAGAGTTATAGGTGTTTCTTTATCAGGCAGAGATATTTCATGGATGATTTTTATAGGAATAAATCTCATTTTATTTTCAATTTATAATAGTTTTATGCAAGTTTCAAAATCCATTAAGTATAGAAGGTTAGTCTACTAGGCCTATTTGGCAAGTCAAGTCAGCTAAAGAATGGCATTGAAAGGCTATCAAGGAGTTAATTTAGAGATTTCATGCTTCATTATTTAACTTCAAGTGGGCTTAAGTGGAGTTAACTTGTCTTAAGGACCAATCACTCTGAGTTGACTAGCATCATGCATTTTCCATGTTCTTCATGCAAGAAAAGGTTATTCAAACACTTTGAACTCACTTCAAGTGGATTTTTCATCAAGATTTGGTGTATCATACATGCAAGAAGAGATTTGATAATTCAAATGGGCCCACCAACTAATTCTAATGCAAAAAAGGAGATCATGCAAGGATTACACAAGAGGATAATTCTTGAAAGCTATTATTATCAATTTGTAATTGATTTTTAACTTGATTTAATGTGAAGTAGAGTTTATCTTCTCTCTTCTACACCAATCTCTTGCCTTTCTACATTCTCTTGTTCTATATATTCAGGTTTTCAAGCCATTTTTTAGATCCCTCTCTTGGGCTGGATTAAACTCTACCAAGATTGAGCTTTATAACCTTTTGAAATGAATAAAATGACTATTTTTAGATTCATATATTCTTGTATAGTGTGTAATATTGGTTTGATTTACACATGTGGTATTACTTTCTCCCTTGGTAGGTCATGATCTCACCTAGTTACTAATATGTTATCTTATGCAAGTCAAATACAATGTTTAATGTCATTTAACTAAGCTAATAGTGGATATATTGACTGGTTAGTGCCTTAAATCAAACCTATTCCATCATTGCACACATGCTTTGATCACCTAATAAAACATTTGTATGAAATATTATTGCATAAGAATCATTTGGAGTTGTAGATTCAATAATTTTCTTGTCTTATCAATGTTTTAAAAGCTCAAATAGAGTGGATGCACCAGTAATATAGGTGTATCATAAACAATAGAATAGGATTTCATTGTTAGTTTCCTTATAACCCTTTTCATCCCAAAATTTAGTAAGTCTTAGTAATTAGAGAATCAGTGATACATCAGAGGATCTAGCCTCATCAAAACTAGAGGTCTGATCTAAGCAATGTTAGTCTAGGTGTGAAGGATTTTTATAGCAATCTATCAACCTTTAGTAGGGTGTTATCCAGATTGTTAATAGTTTTGGCATGCTCGGTGAGGCATAGATCCAACCATTAGAATACATAGTTTTCAACATATTAGTCTTCAAATGTGGTTTTAAGTACTCTTATGGTCCTTATCTCAGAGGTAAAAAGAAAATTTTGTTCATAATTTAGTTGATTTTCCTGTGTTTTCTAGGCTATGGCAGCCCATAGAGAAGAATTCTATCATTCATATCCTTATCATCAGCTTCAAAATGATCCATATACATCTTATTATGATATGAATAACCCATATAAATCCTATCATGATCCATATCACCCTTATAATGAGCCTCACCAACCATATACAGAACCTTATCAGCCCTATGATGAGCCTAATGAGCCTTGTTATCTTTTTGATCAGCCCAATCAAGTCTCAAAATAATCCATCTCAAGCTTCAAATAAACCCTATTTGGCTATGATAAATAGATGGTAAGAATATATACTCAAAAGAGCTATAGACAAGAGATATCCAAGTATGAAATTCAGAAAATGAGAGCTAATTTGTAGTAGGTGAAAGAGGTATGTGCATCTTCCATAAGGCAAGGCCATTCAAAGTTTAGTGTTGATATTCTAGACATAGGTAGTCTAATTGTAGGCATTGAATAGAGGTTGGTGGTCCATGAAAAATACTAGGGTTATCACAATAAACATGTCCCTATTGAACTACCCTTTTTTTTATGATTAGCAAGAAAATATTTATCAAAGAGCTTGAGATTCCATCCAAGCCTTACCAGGCTTTCCTACTTGGAAAGTTATCCAAGAGAGACCTTAGAAGGTTGAGGAATCATGTTTTGAGGAAGCTAATTTTCAAGTTTTATAGTAGATCATACAAGAACCATTATCTTCAAGTTTGTGGGGATAAATCTCCAGTGATTTAGTTCGTGACTTTGAGGCTCACCTAGTCAAGCAAGTTGAGCTTGCAAATTAGCATCTTCAGTATTCAATGGTAGATACAAAGGTAACATAACTGCAAGTTCCTTCTTTCACACCCATAGATGCAACAAGTACAAAGGTAAAATCTCCTAAACCTAAGTTCATGACTTGGTAACAAATGCAACAGTCAAGGGAAGAAGAAGAGCATTCAGGCATAAGTCAAGATGTTGAAATCAAGAGCAACCAAGAGATTATTCAGCCTCCACTCCTTTCTCCATAAAAGCCCAAGGTTTTTTGTTCATGGAAATTTATTTAAGAGAATTTGTAGCAGAGAGAGGAGATGAAGGTGATTCAAGTTGAGTAGACTCAAGATCATAATAAAACATCCATGGTAGCTCCTTTAGACCTTTATCATCTTCTTGAGTATTTTCATGGGTATACCATGTCAATTCTAGAGAAGGAGTCTCTCCTTTGTGAGGAAATTGAAGAAGTTGTAGCTAAGGTATATGAAGATGAAAGAGTCTTACATGAACATGAAGAGAACATCACCATTTGCACACTCCTTGCCAAGGAAGAGCATCATCCAATCTCTCAAAGTGCAATGAAAGATGAAGTCAAAGAAGTTGCTACTAAAATAGAAGATCAGCTAAAATTATATGATGAGATAATCCACTTGCATAAGTTGATGATGTTTTCCATGAGTTCTTTGATCACATAGAAGTTTCCATTCATCATGATAATCCAAAAGTGTTTACAAAATTGATAGAAATCAAGTACCAATTAGCAAGAGAAGATGAAGAACAAGTTGATTTTAAGAGCATGCCAAGTCATCAACATGATGTTGAATATGAAGCAATTTTAATTAACCAATCTGAGATACCAAAAGATGATTTAAAACCTTATGATCATAGTGAAGAAAATCCAATTTTAATTCATCTTGGTGAAATATAATCACTAAATTTGTTTGATGTTTTGATTTTAGGTTATTCTCTACTTGAATATGGTTCATTACAAGTTGAGAGAAGTACTTTCATCAAACAAGAAGGAATCAACCTTCCAAGAAATCAAATCTAGGAGGTTTTTTTCTCAAGAGATGACATGTTTGAGCATTCAAGCATGATTACCAACTTATCCTTTCATTTTTAGATATTTGTTTAATTTTGGAAGCTGAAAATGAAATCAGATGGCCTCAAGAAGTCATGAAATCATATCCATCTTTCTTAGAGGCTAGGCTTGCAAACATAACTCATGAAACACATAAAGCTACCCATCATGATCATAATAAATTACTCATGAATAAATATAAATTGAGATTATTCCCACAAAGTACATGCATATGGGAGAATTATGATTGGGTCTTGGACTCATGTCTTCAATATATGCACTTGAAATTCACAGTAGAAGAACTAGTTACTTCCCCAAGAGATTATGAAGGTGAAAATGCTATTAGTTATAAAAGAGAGATATTAAGAGATGTAGATCATGTTTCAAGGTTAAATAGTGGATAAAATATCATTTTATTTGATCCTAGAGAAATATTTTCACTTTAGGTTAGTTGTTTTAGGTTTGTCTTGTTTCAATAAGTGAATAGCACAAGTAGTAGTTTGCTTCCTTTCTATTATTTTTATCTTGTTTTCTTATTTTCCTTAGGTTAGTTGTCCTTTATTATTAGTTTATTTTTTATTTCCTTTTATTCTTGTTTTTATATTCAAAATAGGTTTCAAATCAAAAAGATTGTATTTGAAATTCAAGAGAGTCATCAAGTCAAGTTGTTGTGTTTCAAATTGTCATTGTCATAAAAAATTCAGTGAGTTATTTCGACCATCAGGCTAGTCAACCCATGTTAATCACCAAAAAATTTGTAAATGTGGCTTTTCAAGGCCAAATTCCACCCCCTCTAATCTGAAACTTCATAGGGTCTTGTTAATAGCCTCTGCAAGGTGGTCTACTAGGTGTATTTTGACAAAAAATTACAAGTTTTGGTCTTTAAATGTTAAATTATGAGCCAAAGGTCAATAAATTATCCAAAATAACTTAAAATATATAAAATACATGTAATTACATTAGTTATAAAGTTTCATACTTTAAAAGGTGATTTTATGCAATTTTAGGCCTAAAAAGGCCCTTTTTGAGCTCCCACATGCCAAATTTAGCCCCAAAAGCATGCCAAAAGGCTTAATATTTGTTTTAACATGATAAAATACTCATGTATCCTTTAAATTCACCAATTTTGATATTTCATAGCTTAAGTTATCAATAAAAGGCAAAAAAGGAGCCATTTCATGCATATTCACAAGGAGAAGTACAAAATTGTATGACCATCAGTACAACTAAGGTATAATCAAGACAAAAAGGGAATAATAGATGTTCATGAATAATTTCATGTAAATTAGACTCAATATAGGCTCAAAACCCATTCATATCCCTCACCTCCCTAGTTTGCACATAGTGAGGACCTTCTAGGTTTGATGATGGTACAGCCATGAAAGAAAGAATCCAGGTCTAAATTTTTGGTCAAATAAAGTAGACTCAGAGGGATTATTTCTAGAATAAGTGGTTCTAAATTTTATCTCCTCTCCTTCATGAACCATCCATTTTAATTAAATATATCTAATAGTAATATTCCATCCATGAAGGCAATCAATTTTCTACAATTTTTCCTTACTAGAGAATCATATCATGAAAATTCAAGATTTTGGGGCTTCTCAGGAACCTAATCTACCTTATCATGACATTATTTAGGAAATTTTCACATGTGTGAGGTTCAAACAGATCTCAAAAATATAAGGTGTGCAATCTGTAATTTGGCATGCTTCTAAAGAGGAATTGTACGATTTAGGAGAGAGAGAAAGGTTTAAAGATTTCTTAGTTTCCTCCATGACATGGATTTCCTTCATGATTATCAAGTTTATAAACAAGTTTTATCAATAATTTCTACAAAGAATCATGGAATAACCCATCTTTATGTTCTCAATCATCTCAAAATCCTTGTGTATCAAATATTAAGGTTTTTAAGCACTTGATAAGGTTCCTAGCATACTCCTAGGTTTCATTTTCACATCCTTATCCTCCTTTAATGGCCTCCAAACTGATATATGTCGTGGAGGGTATGTTTATGCTTACATATGACTCTTCAAGTTGGTCTTGACATGAACCTAGTGCTCTTAATCCCCTCCATCTTATTCATCTCCATTATCACTATTATAACATTCCCATTCTGGTTGTGTAAGGCTTCTTTCCACCCTCCATTCATGTTTTAACACCATCCTTTCACTCTTCATCACCTTTCATTCATCTTCATCCCATAAATTCATTACCATAAGGAGTCAAGGTCACCATGCATCATCTTATTCTTAATAATCTTGTATGAGACCATGATAAACATGATAAACTAATGTAAAATCAATGACTATAACTAATACACCAACAGGCAAGGGTATCTCATGAAGGTGCAATTAAATAAGGGTCTAAAAGATGCCTTATCCATGATTTTGGCTTAAATTCTCTTGTCAAGTGGTAATATATTGAATGAAAAATAGCATGTTCACGCCTTGTGATCTTCTTTAAGGCCAAATCCACACATAGACCATACATATACAGTCAACTATAGTTGATAAGGGACACAGTACTTATGATGTTTAGACATGACACCAAGACATGAGTAAAGATAGACAATTAATATAGGGGTTTTTATCCAAATTTGACTCTATCCATGTCATAAATCTATATAAGGCATACATGTAACTGTAATTAAGTGCATAAGAGGCACTTACAAGCCTACTTTGAGGTCAAAACCTATAGTTGGTAATGGTCTTGGCAACCTTAAGGACTATCCAAATGGAAAGGAGGTTAGTTAGATTAGCCAAGGTACATTCATATGATAATTGTAACCTCAGTGATGTGGCTTAACAACAACATAAGATCTAGGACTACTTAAGGCTCAAGTAACTCAAAAATTCACCTATAGCCTGCCCTAAAATGAGCTATAGTCAAAAGGTCAAGAAATACTTCGAGGTGGTTTTTAAAGATGTGGACCTTCAATTTCGTGGTTTAGAATTTTGGAAATCATAACAAGACTTTATAAATACTCAATACCACCTTATTCTTTATTCACACTCTTTGAGCACAAAGAGACACTACTACAAGTTGTACAAGGACTAAATAACTCACACACAATCAAGATGAGGGAAGAAGAGATTATTCTCAGGAATGTGGAATGATGATTATGTAGGTGGAAATTTTTGAAAAGTAATGATTATGATTTGAGATCAAAAATATAAGGGTTTAAACTCATATTGGTCATGTTTTTTTCTAATTAGGCTATAGTCACCTATAATAGGGATAGAGTCATTTTGGAGCATGATAATCCTTCACCTAATTGTAAATCATGAGAAGGATCCTATTATGATTTAAGGATAAATGAGTTAAATCCTAGTTTTTGAGATAATTTTGAATGCTTTCAAGATTGTTTTAAAGCATAAGGTTCAACATAGAGATAACATTGTCTTTAACCCTTTAATAGATACCTACAACCATACAACTAATAGTCTATCAAGTCAGCAAATAGGTTAAAAGTACAGTGGCTCTTCAAGAAGTTTCATGATGGTATGGAGCATTCATACTAAATTATGGACATTTATGAGGTCAAGGTATGCTAGAGAGGACTCTCAAGGATAGGACTCAGTCAAGATCAACCTCAAAAATGTACTCCTATAGCCATATGAGGCTAATTACAAGCTAGTAAGACAAGTTGAGGTTGAATGATCTATAAAGGGGTTTACAACTGAAAAGAAGATGTTTCAAGACAATAATTATTATAATATAAAGAGATATTCATGGTCTCCAAACCCTATGCAAGTACTACAATGAAAATTAGACTTCAAAGTACTCACCTACAGCCATACTCAAGGGTACCCAAACCTCCAAGTTGTAGGGGTTAACAAGTAAAGTGGTCTAATGGGTAGTCATGAGCAAAGGTAAGTTTCATGTGTGTGACAGGGTATGTAATGGATTAAGACTTTAAGGAGGTATTGAATGCACATCTACACTCAACCACAATCACTTGAAAAAATTAACCTACAACCATACAAGAGCTCTTAGTACACAGTCATATCTTTAGGAGTATGAGGAAAAGGTTCTTCATTTGATGAGTTTTATGATCATGTGGTTCATAACAAAAATATAATGATATAAACTCATAAATTATGGTCTCAAATCCCTCATGAAACACAATCAGGCTAACTCATCAAGATCTACACCAATAGCCAGGTTAACATAGGCTTGTATCGAAAAGATCAGGTAATAAGACTAAAACAATGTTTAAAGATGAAAACAATAAAAATCTTGGTGAGAAGAAGGTTATAAGGGTTATGAATTTTATTCAAGTTGAAAAACCATGATGTATTATATCTCAATCACCTCTATTTACTCCAATGGGCACCTACAGTTGGTTGGTAGGGTACAAGCTTTGAGAGCTTATGAGGAAGAATATTTTTGGATGGGTAGCATGATCTAAGAAGTGACTTGTGAAGAGGTAAAAGACACTATGAGAAAGTTTTTTGACCTATCCAATCCTATTAAGCATGATTCAAACCCAAGGATTAAGTTTAACTATGAATACACATTCATATTTACCCACAGTGCATACATAGTTAGCATTAAGAGGCATTTTTGAGAGAGTTTTGAGATTTTTTTGGAATATAAAGATAGAATTAAGACCCCAAATTTGGTACACATGGTCCTTATGAATTGATAAATATTCCATGTCATCCTCAAGTCCATTGAAAAGGTGGATAACCTCACTATTTTAACATAGTTAACTATTGTCTACAATCAGTCTCAAAGGCAACAAAGAACAAAGCTTAAATCTTGGTCATTAGAAATGAAAATACAAGTTGGGAAGAGGTATTATTTTTTTTTTATGACTCTTCTACTCCCACATATCACATACAATTGCATTGAACTCCAAAACTCAATTTTAGTCCAAAACCCAGTTTTAGGCCTAGAAGGCCTATAGCACACAAAAGCATCCTCAGACCCTCTGATCAAGATGACACATTGAGAATGATATAATGAGTTTTATAGGTCTTATGATTATGATTTAAATTATTTATAAATAATAAAGAAGCTAGTTTCAGTCCAAAGAGCAAATTCAAATTTTACAAGCTAAACCACCCATTTGAGCCACCTGATCAAGTGCTCGTATCTTTCACCACATGAAGAGCTGGTAAAAATGATTTTATCATGATTTTAGGACCCATATGCACTTATAATTCATAAATAATTTAAATTGGTTGAGGGGTTGTGCCTTATTAACATTTACTAAGAGTGTAAGCATGTCCAAATGCTTGCAAACCCTACAGGTAAATTTATTCACTTGGCTATATTTTCATACCTTTTGCATGGGAACCCAATATTATTAAGTAATTTTATTGGGTATGCATACTAAAAATTCATGTCAATAAATTTTGGTTTGGATGTCTGAACTTTATGAACCATCATTAAGAAGGTTCACCTCCAAAACCCTCCCAAATCCTCATAATGACTAGTTTTGAGAAAAGTTAATTTTATTACAAAAATTAAATAAAATCCTCATGGATTAACTTGAAACATCTTCAAACATAAATTAAAATAATATATAGTCCCATCAATGATAATTTTTTGTATGGAATTGTATGGATCATTGAAAAAAATAGGTTTTTTGAAGAAAAAAGTGAAAAAAGAGGAGGTACAAGGCAGTCCAATAAAATCCAATCCATATAGAATAAATCCTAAGACTTTTTATTCATCCTAAAATAATCATCTAGTTAAAAATATTCCTGAAAGTTTCCTTATTATCTCATCCAAAATAGCCACTTTGTAAGAAATTTAAGGTGGTTTGACCTAGTCAACTAGTTTGACTTAGTTGCAGGTGTTTCTTCATCATGAGGAGATATTTCATGATATGTATGATTGTTATATGACTAAATATCATTTTATTTTTAGGTTATAATGGTTTTATTTAGGTTTAAAAATCCATTAAGTATAGAAGGTTAGGCTACTAGGCCTATTTGCCCTAGTAGGCCTATTTGACAAGTCAAGTCAACTATAGAATGGCATTGAAAGGCTATCAAGGAGTTAATTTGGAGATTTCATGACGAATAATTTCCCTTAAAGTGGATATTTCATGCATGTTTCATTATTCAAGTTCCAATTCATGAAAAAAGGGGCTTAGGTGGAGTTAACTTGTCTTAAGGACCAATCACTCTAAGTTTACTAGCATCATGTATTTTCCATTGTCTTCATGCAAGGAAAGGTCTTTCAAACACTTTTAACTCACTTCAAGTGGATTTTAAATAAATATGTGGTGTAACACATTCAAGAAGATATTTGACAAGTAAAATGTGCCCATCACCTAATTCCAATGCCAAAAAGGAGATCACGAAAGGAATAGACAAGAGGATACTTCTTGAAAGCTATTATTAGCAATTTGTAATTGATTTTTGACTTTATTTAATGTGAATTGGACTCTATATTCTCTCTTCTATACCAATCTCTTGGCTTTCTCAATTCTCATATTCTATTTATTCAAGCTTTCAAGCCATTTTACAAATCCCTCTCTTGGCCATGATTAAACTCTGCCAAAAGTGAGCTTTGTAACCTTTTGAGATGAATAAAATGACTATTTTTAGATTCATATATTCTAGTATAGTGTGTCATATTGGTTTGATTTTCACATATGATAGTAATTTTTCCCTTAGCAGGCCATGATCTTACCTAGTTACTAATATGTTATCTATTGCAGGTCATATATAATGTTTAATGTCATTTGACTGAGCTAATAGTGGATATATTAACTAGTTAGTGCCTTGAATTAGGCCTATTCCATCATTACCCCCATGCTTTGATCACCTCATAAAACCTCTATATGAAATAATATTGCATAGGATTCATTTGGAGTTATCGATTTAGTTATTTGCTTATCTTATCAGTGTTTTTGAAGCTCAAATAGAGTGGATGAACCAATAATATAGGTGTATCACCAATAGTAGAATAGGATTTTCCTTTTAGTTTCTTTATATCCCTTTTCATCCCAAAATTTAGTAGGTTTTAGTAAGTATAGCATTATTTATACATCATAGGAGCTAGCCTCATCAAAACTGGAGGTCTGATCTAAGCAATGTTAGTCTAGGTGTGAAGAAGTTTTAGAGCAATTTGTTAGCCTTTAGTAGGGTGTTATCTGGGTTGTTGAAAATTATAGCACACCTGATGGGACATAGATCTATCCATTGGAGTGCACATTTTGTAGCATATTGGTCTTCAAAAGCAATTTTAAGTACTCCTATGGTCCTTATCTCAGAGGTAAAAGGCAAATTTTATTCATAATTCAGTTGATTTTCATGTGTTTTCTAGGCTATGGTAGCCTATAGAGAAGAATTCTATGATTCATATCCTTATCAATAGCTTCAAAATGATCCATATACATATTATTATAATCCTCATGACCCTTATAATTCCTATCATGATCCATATCACCCTTATAATGAGCCTCACCAACCATATACAAAGCCTTATTAGCCTTATGATGATCCTCATGAGCCTTGTTATCTTCCTGATCAACCCAATCAAGTCCCAAAACAATCTATCTCAAGCTTCAAACAAACCTTGTTTGGCTATGAAAAATAGATGGTAAGCATAGATACTCAAAAGAGCTATGGACAAGACATCTCCAAGCATGAAATTCAAAACATGAGAGCTAATTTATATCATGTGAAAGAGGTATGCGCATCTTTCATAAGGCAAGGCCATTCAAAGTTAAGTGTTGATATTTTAGACATAGGTGGCCTAATTGTAGACATTAAATAGAGGTTGGTGGTCTATGAGAAATACCAGGGTCATCCTAATAAATAGCATGTTCTTATTAAACTACCCTTTTTTTTATGATCAACAAGCAAATGTTGATCACAGCCCTCGAGATTCCATCCAAGCCTTACCAGGGTTTCTTACTTGGAAATATATCCAAGAGAGACCTCAGAAGGTTGAAGAAGCATGTTTTTAGGAAGATAATTTTTAGGATCCTCAATAGATAATATAAGAACCATCATCTTCAGGTTTGTAGGGATAAATCTCCAATGATTTAATTCATGACTTTGAGGCTCACCTAGCCAATAAATTTGAGCTTGAAAATCAACATCTTCAGTATTCAATGGCATATGCAAAGGCAACAAAGCAGCAAGTTCCTTATTTCACACCCATGGATATAACAAGTACAAAGGTAGAAGCTCCTAAACCCAAGTTCATGACTTGGAAATAGATGCAATAATCAAGGAAAAAAGAAGAGCATTCAGGCATAAGTCAAGATGTTGAATCAAGAGCAACCAAGAGATTATTCAGCCTCCACTCCTTTCTCCACAAAATCCCAAGGTCTTTCCTTCATGGAAAGCTATTTAAGAAAAAATTTAGTAGAGAGAGGAGGTGAAGTTGATTCAAGGTAAGCAGCCTCAAGAGAAGAATAAAACATCCATGGTAGCTCCTTTGGACCTTTATCATCTTTTTGAGTACTTTCATAGGTCTACCATGTCAATTATAGAGAAGGAGACTCTGTGAGGAAATTGAAGAAGTTACAGCTAAAGTATATGAAGATGAAAGAGTCTTGCATGAACATTAAGAATAACATCACCATTAGCACACTCTTTTCTAGGAAAAATCATCATTTGATCTCTCAGAGTGCAAAGGAAGATGAAGTCAAAGAAGTTGCTACTAAGATAGAAGATTAGCTAAAAGTATATGATGATATACAAGAGAAAGAGGTTATAGTTATACAATTTGATGATGTTTTCCATGTGTTCGTTGATCACACAAAAGCTACCATTCATCATGAGAATCCAAAAGTGCTTGAAGAAGTGATAGAATTCAAGTACCATTCAACAAAAGAAGATGAAGAACGCATGCCAAGTCATCAACTTGATGTTGGAGATGAAGCAATTTTGATTGACCAATCTGAGATACCAAAATATGATTCACAACCTTATGATCATAGTGAAAAAAATCCAATTTTACTTCATCTTAGTGAAATCTAATCATTGTATTTGTTTGATGTTTTGAATTTAGGTTATTCTCTACTTGAATATGGTTCATTGTAAGTTGAGAGAAGTACTTTCATCAAATAAGAAGGAACCAACCTTCCAAGAAATCAAATCCAAGAGGTTATTTTCTTAGGAGATGACATATTTAAGTATTTTAGGCATGGTTACCAACTTCTCCCTTCATTTTTAGATGTTTTTCTAATTTTGGAAGCTAAAAATGAACTAAGATGGCCTCAAAAAGTCATGAAATCATATCCATCTTTCATAGAGGCCAGCGTTATAAACATGACTTAGGAGACACATCAAGCTACCCAACATGATCATAATTAGTTGATCATTAATTAAGAATAATTGATATTTTTTCTTACAAGTACATGCATTTGGGAGGAGTATGACTGGGTCTTGGACTCACATCTTCAATTCATGCACCTAAAATTGGTAGTAGAAGAACTAGTTGCTTCCCCAAGAGATTATGAAGGTGAAAATGCTCTTAGCTACAAAAGAGAGATATAAAGAGATGCAAATCATGTTTCAAGGTTAATATGGATGACAAAATATCTTTCCATTTTATCCTATTGGAAGCTTTTCACTTCAGGTTAGTTGTTTTAGGTTTGTCTTATTTCAATAAGTTAATAGCACAAGCAGTAGTTTGCTTCCTTTCTGTTGTGTCTTTCTTGTTTTCTTGTTTTCCTTAGGTTTGTTTTGATTTATTCTTAGTTTATTTATTTTTTACTTTTAGTCTTGTTGTTTTTACAATCAAAAGAGGTTTCAAAGCCAAAAGAGTCTATTTGACATTAAAGAGAGTCATCAAGTCAAGTTGTTGTGCTTCAGATTGTCATTGTCATAACAAATTTAGTAATTTATTTTGACCAAAAACATATTAAACCCATATGAGTTGCCAAAAATTTTGGTAATTTGTCTTTTCAAGGCCAAATTCCACCCTTTATAATCTGAAACTTCTCAAGATCTTGTTAATAACCTCTACAAGGTGGTCTACTAGGTGTGTTTCTACTAAAAATGACAAGTTTTGGTCTTTAAATATTAAATTATGAGAAAAAATGTCATTAAATTATACAAAATACCTTAAAATATATTAAAATACATGTACTTACCTTAGTTCTAAAGTTTCATGCTTTAAAAAGGTGATTTTATGCAATTTTAAGCCTAAAAACTCCCTTTTTGAGCTCCCACATGCTAAATTTAGCCCCAAAAGCATGTAAAAAGGATTAATATTTGTTTTAAAATGCTTATAGACTCGTGGTATCCTTTAACTTCACAAAATTTGAAGGTTCATAGCTTAAGTTGTCAATAAAAGGCAAAAAATGAGCCATTTTGTGCATACTCACACGGAGAAGTACAAAATTGTACGGCCATCCATACAACTAAAGTATAAATAAAGAGTAGGAGGGAATAATATAAATTCATGAATAATTTCATGGATATTTAACTCAATACAGGTTCAAAACCCTTTCATATCTTTCACCTTACTAGTTTTCACATAGTGAGGGCCTTCCAAGTTTGATGCTGGTACAGCGATGAAAGAAAGAATCCAGGTCTAAATTTTTGGTCACAGAAAGTAGGCTTAGAGGGATTCTTGCTAGAACAAGTGGTTCTTAATTTATTCTCCTATCCTTCATGAACCATCCCTTTGAAGTTAGGGTATGCAACGAAAGTCTTTTATCCATGAAGGCAATCAGTTTTCTATAATTTCTCCTCACCAGGGCATCATATCAAGAAAATTCATTTTTTTGGGTATTCTTAAGAACCTAATCTAACATCCCATGAAATTATTTAGGTCCTTTTCACATGTGTGTGGGTCAAACAGAGCTCAAAGATACAAGGTGTGTAATTTATAGTTTGGCATGCTTCTAAAGAGGAATTGTACGGTTTAGGAGAGAGAGAAAGGTTTCAAGATTTCTTAGTTTTTTCCATGGCATGGATTTCCTTCATGATTATCATGTTTCCAAATAATTTTTCTCAATAAGTCCAAGGATTCATGGCATAACCCATATTTACATTCTCAAGCATCTCAACATCCTTGTTTAGCAAAGATTAAGGTTTTTTAGCACTTTCTAAAGTTCCAAGCATACTCCTAGGTTTCATTTTCACCTTCTTATCTTCCTTCAGTGGCCTCCAAACTGATATATGTGATGGAAGGTATGTTTATGCCTATATATGACTCTTTAAACTAGTCATGACATGCTGCTAATTCTCTTAATCCCCTCCATCTTATCCATCTCCATTATCACTATCATAACACTGCCATTCTTACTATGTAAGGCTTCTTTCCACCCCCCATTCATGTTTTCACACCATCCATTCACTCCTCATCACCTTTCATTCATCTCCATCCAATCAATTCATTTCCATAAGGAGTCAAGATCACCATGAGTCATCTTAATCATACTAATATTTTATGAGACCATGATAAACATGCTAAACTAAGGTAAAATCAGTACCTATAGCCAATACACCAATAGGCAAGGGTATCTCATGAAGGTACAATGAAAAAAGGGTCTAAAAGATGAATTATCTAGGATATTGTCTCATATTCTCTTATCAAATGGTAGTGGATTGAATGAAAAATAGCATGTTCATGCCTTGTGATCTTCTTTAAGGCCAAATCCACACATATTCCATACACATACAGTCAATTATAATTGATAAGGGACATAGTACTTATGATGTTTAGACATGACATCAAGACATGAGTGAAGATGGGCAATTAATACAAAGGTTTTGATCTAAATGTGACTCTATCCATGTCATAAAGCCTTAAAATTCAGCCATGTATTTACAATTAATTTCCTTAGAGGCACCTAAAGGCCTGCTTTGAGGTCAAAACCTACAATCGATAATGGTCTTGGAAACCTTAAGGCCTATCAAAATGGAAAAGAGGTTAGTTGGATTAGATAAGGTATAGCCATATGAGGATTGTTAACTTCAGTAAAGTGGCTTAGGAACAACACAATATCTAGTCTACTCAAGGCTCAAGTAACTCAAAAATTCACCTATAGCCTGCCCCAAAATGAGCTACAGTAAGAAGGTCAAGAAATGCTTTAAGGTGGTTTTTAAAGATGTGGACCTTCAAGTTGGTGGTTTAGAATTTTGGAAATCATAAAAATCCTTTATAAAGATTCAAGACCACCATATTCTTTATTCACACTCTCCAAGCACAAATATACCCTGTTACAGTCTGTACAAGGACCAAATATTTTACACATAGTCAAGATGAGGGAAGAAGAGACTATTCTTAGGAAGGTGGAATGATGATTATGTAGGTGGAAGTTTTATCAAAGTAATGATTATGATTTGAGATCAAAGATAGAAGTAAGGGTTTTAAATCATATTGGTAATGTTTTTTTTAATTAGGCTATAGTCATCTACAACAAGGATAGAGTTATTTTGGAGTATGGCAATCCTTCACCTACTTCTAAATCATGATAAGGATCTTATTGCGATTTAAGGATCAATGAGTTCAATTCTAGTTTGAAGAGAATTTTTAAATGGTGTCAAGATTATTTTAAGGCATAAGGTTCATCACAAAGATAGCATTGTCTTTAACCCTTTAATATACACATATAGCCATAGGGCTAATAGTCCATCAAGTTGGCAAATAGGTTGAAAACACAGTGTCTCTTCAAGAAGTTTCATGATGGTATGGAGTATTAATACTAAGTGATGGACTTTTATGAGATCAATGCATGATAGAGAGGACACTCAATGATAGGACTTAGTCAATCTCAATCTCAAAAATGTACTCCTACAACCATATGAGGCTAAAGGCCTACCTACAAGCTAGTAAGACAAGTTGAGGGTAAATTATCTATAAAAGGGTTTACAAGTGCAAAAAAGATGTTTTAATAAAATAATGATTCTAATATAAATATATATTCATGGTCTCAAAACCCTAAGCAAGTAATACAATCAAAAATAGACTTCAAATTACTCACCTACAGGTATACTCAAGGGCAGCCAAACCTCCAAGTTATAGGGATCAACAAGCACAATGGCCTAATGGGTAGTCATGAGAAAATGGAAGTTTCATGTGGGTGATGGGGTATGGAATATATCAAGACTTTGAGGATGGATTAAATTCACATCTACACTCATCCAAAATATCTTGAGAAAATTAACCTACGGTCATACAAGACCTCTTAATACATAGGCATATCTTTAGGAGTATGAGAGCAAGGCTCTTAATTTGATGAGTCTTATGATAATGTGGTTCATAAGAAAAATATAATTATTTAAAATCATAAATTATGGTATCAAATCCCTCATGAAACATAATCAGGCTAACTCATCAAGATCTACACCTACAACCATGTTAACATAGGCTTGTACAGAAAAGAGCAAGTAATAGGCCTAAAATAATGTTTAAAGATCAAAATGCTAAAAATATTGGTGAAAATAAGGTTAAAATGGTTATTAAGTGTCTTCAAGATAAAAAACCATGGTGTATTATATATCAACCACCTCCATTTACTCCAATGAGCACCTACATCAGTTTGGCAAGGTACAAGCTTTTAGAGCCTATAAAGAAGAATGTTATTGGATGGGTAGAATGATCCAATAAGTTACTTTTGAAGAGGTAAAAGATAATATGAGAAGGTTTTTTTTACATATCCAAGCCTATCAATCATGACTTAAACCCAAGGACAAAGCTTAACTATGAAGACATAGTCATATTTACCCATAGTGCATACATAGTCAACATTAAGAGGCATTTTTTAGAGAGTTTTGAGGTTTTTTTTTGCATCTACAGGTTGAATTAAGACCAAAAATTTGGTAAACATGGTCCTTAGGACTTGATAAATATTTCAGGTCATCCTCAAGGACATTTCAAAGGTGGAGAACCTCACTATTTTAACACAATCAACTGCTTGTCTACAGTCAATCTCAAAGGCAACAAAGAAAAAATTTGAAATATTGGCCATTAGAAATGAAAATATAGGTTTTGAAGAGGTATGATTAAGGTTTTATTATGTTTATAATCCCACATATCACATATAATTGCATTGAACTCCAAAACTCATTTTAGGCCAAAACCTAGTTTTAGGCCTAAAAGGCCTTTAGCACCAAAAAGCATCCTTAAACCTTACAAGCAAGATGACACCTTGATAATGATATAATGAGATGGTATAGGTCCCATGATGATTATTTCAAGTAGGGAGAAATAATAGAGGATTCAGTTTCATTCCAAAGAGCAAATTTGAATTATGTAGGCTAAGACACCCATTCGAGCCACTTGATCAAGTGCTCGTATATTTAACCACAAGAAAAGTTGGGAAAATTATCTTATCATGATTTGAGGACCCATAATCACTTATAAATAATAGATAATTGAGGTTGGTTGAGGGGTTATGCTTTATGAACAATCGCTAAGAGCGTAATCATGTCCAGAATACTTGCAAACCCTACAGGTAAATTTTTTCACTTGTATATCTTTTCATACCTTTGTCATGGGAACCCAATATTCTTATGGAAGTTGAAGGGGTATATATAATAAAAATTCATGGAAATAAGTTTGGGTTTATAGGTTTGTAATTTTTGAACCCTCCCAAACCCTCAAAATGACTAGTTTTGAGAAAAGTTGATTTTATTGCAATAAAAGCCTCATGGATAAACCTCTTCAAACATC
This sequence comes from Torreya grandis, assembly GCA_037957365.1. Taxonomy (NCBI): domain Eukaryota; kingdom Viridiplantae; phylum Streptophyta; class Pinopsida; order Cupressales; family Taxaceae; genus Torreya; species Torreya grandis. The sequence goes on from JARHVA010002898.1 coordinate 686,220, forward strand.
AAGTACACTTATAGAGAGTCTCATTAATTATATTTTTTTATTTAATTATATGGATCATGGCAAAAAAATAGGTTTTTTAGATAAAACGGTACGAAAAGAGGAGGTACATGGTATTCCAATAAAATCCAATACATAGAGGGTGAATATTGAGACATTTTCTTCATCCTTATATCATCATTTGGTAAAAAATATACTTGTAAGTGTTCTTATCAGCTCATCCGAAATAGCCACTCTGCAAGAAATTCAAGCTAATTTAACCTAGTCAACTAGTTTGACTAAGTTGAAGGTGTTTCTTCATTAGGAGGAGCTATTTCATGATATGGAGGATTTTTTCAGGCCTAAATATCATTGTATTTATAATTTATGATGTTTTTATTTAGGTTTCAAAATCCATTAAGTATAGAAGGTTAGTCTACTAGGCCTATTTGGCAAGTCAAGTCAACTAAAGAATGTCATTAAAAGGCTATCAAGGAGTTCATTTGGAGTTTTCATGCTGCATAACTTATCTTCAATTGGATATTTCATGAATTTTTCATTCTTCAAGTGTCAATTCATGCAAAAAAAGGCTTAAGTAGAGTTAACTTGTCTTAAGGACTAATCACTCTGAGTTGACTAGTTGACTAGCATCATGTATTTTCCATGGTCTTCATACAATTAAAGGTCTGTAAAATACTTTGAACTCACTTTAAGTGTATTTTTAATCAATATTTATCTATCATGCATGTAATAAGATCTTTGACAAAGCAAATGGGCCCACCACCTAATTCCAATGCCAAAAAGGAGATCATGCAAGGCTTAGACAAGAGGATACTTCTTGAAGGATATTATTAGCAATTTTTAATTGATTTTTCACTTGATTTAATGTGAAATGGACTCTCTCTTCTCTCTTATCTCTTCTCTCTACTACACCAATATCTTGGCTTTCTCAATTCTCTTGTTTTATATATTCAGGGTTTCAAGCCATTTTTTAGATCCCTCTCTTGGGCATGATTAAACTCTACCAAGATTGAGCTTTGTAACCTTTTGAGATGAATAAAATGACTATTTTTAGATTCATATATTATGATATAGTGTGTAATATTGCTTTGATTTGCACATTTGGTAGTACTTTCTCCCTTAGTAGGTCATGATCTCACCTAGTTACTAGTAAGATGTCTTATGCAAGTCATATGCAGTGTTTAATGTCATCTAACTAAGCTAAAATGGATATATTAACTATTTAGTCCCTTGAATTAGGTATATTCCATCATTTCCCTCATGCTTTTATCACTTTATAAAACCTCTATATGAAATAATTTTTCATAGGAGTCATTTGGAGTTGTAGATTCAGTTATTTGCTTGTCTTATCAATGTTTTAGCAGCTTAAATAGAGTGGATGAACTAGCAATACATATATATCACCAATAGTAGAATAGGATTTAACTTTAATTTTAATTCTAACCCTTTTCATCCCAAAATTTAATAAGTTTTAGTAAGCAAAGCATCAGTGATACATCAGAGGAGCTAGCCTTATCAAAACTAGAAGTATAATCTAAGAGCAAGTGTCTCACACCTTAGATCATTCCAATGTTAGTCTAGGTGTATTAATATGAAAAGTACAAATTGGTAACTTGAGTGTGGCTTGTGACATCCAATCAATAGGACCCTCTTTCATGCTCTTATAACCCTTCCATACACCTTTTTACTTATAACTAGTCATCCATAGACTTATGAGACCTAATTCTAGCTCAGCTAGGTTGTATCTCCCATGTTAATTCCATCCCCCTAGGTCCCGAACCTATAGGATAAGATCATTGGGGTTGGACTATAGCATCAGACCCTAAGGTGTCCCATTTTTGGTGCACCTATTCAATCACATTTTGAACCCAAATGATCATTTCCTTTCGATTCTTATTATTCATTATGTCAGCCTAACATGAATAAATTTAACCCATGACCAATAGATCTCTCTAAAATCCAATTCAAAGTTCATTTAGAAGGGGTTAGAAAATATTACAAAAGCAAGCAAGAATAAAATCAAGACCACAAAGATAAATTTCCCTATTCTTTGCATATAGACATCTAATACAGCTACCAACATATTCAAACCCTCACACCAATCCCTAGCCATCTCAAGCACTCTTAGTTTGGAATTTTTCCATTAGCATAACACTATTACACAAAGCACATCAAGTGGGAGAAATACATATGGCTTGATCCCTCTTTAGAGTATTAGTATGTAGGTAGTATTCCCACATAAGGGGTGTGGATACACGTTTAGTACATCTTACACACACTACCCCCCTCTTTCTCAAGTTTTATTCAAGAACTATAAAGGTCTAGGGTTGGAGATTTAATCATCTCTACAAGGAGATTCCTCAACATTTAGGATATAAAATTTCATAGGTAGGCTCACGTAAGGACAACGGACAAAACCTAAAATACTTAGATCTCTATAACTAGTTTGGATAATAGTAGTAGGACCCAGACTTTAGCATCAGACCCTAAAGTGTCTTATTTTTGGTCCTCCTATCCTTTCATCGAACAAAAGCCAGATCCTAGTTCATGACACTGTCCCAGTCCTACACAATTAGTTTTAGCCTCTGTCTCAGTTGTCTTATTCCAATTTTAAGCTAAGTTACATTTCTCCTCATTTATTTTTATTTTTAGAAAGGTTTAAAAGGCACAGTAAATTATATAAATTAGTGGTTAAATTATTGCAATATTAATTACTGATTTACTATTGTAGACCCTTAACTAAATTAGGAATAAGACTCTTATTGTTCCTAAAATCTGTAACTCATTTTTGGGACAACATATGAACTATTTTGGTCCTACAGGCCAAAATTATCTCTTCCCTTCTCAAAAAATTGTTATGAGCATTCAAATTCTTCATTATTCAAGCTTTATTAGTTAAGGAATTAGATGGTTCAACGACTTCAATAGGTGAGTTCTCTCTAAGTAACGAGTTCCCAGCACTTAGGCAATTTCCATATTGGTTCAACGGCTTGGTTCAACCAAAAATGTCCATTAACAAGCTTCAAAGGAAGGATTGAACCATTGAACCTTAAACCAAATTGGTTCAACGGGTTCAAAGGTTCAATGGCATCGGCAATCTTAATGAGTTAAGCGCTTCGTCAAAAGTTCAAAGTTCAACCACTTCAGCAAGTTCAACGGCTTCAAAACACTTAACGAAAAGAAGAAGGCTTAAACCGTTGAACTATTGAACCTTGAACCAAAAAGGTTCAAAGGTTCAATGGGTTCAATGGTTCAAAGGTTTAACGAGCGATTGGTTCAACACAATTAGTTCAAGCGGTCATTTGAATGAACAGAACACAAGATTGAACCATTAAATAGTTGAACCAAAGTTGGTTCAATCGGGAGGTTGAAAGGAGCGCCCCAAAGCCTGAAAGGTAAGTGCCCTTGTGGAGGGCAATGAACCAAGCCCAAGTTCACTTGTGAAGGGTAGTGACCAAAAGCGGACAAAGAGATTTTCTTTAGAAAAATGAACAAGGCAAAAGACAAAGTGAATTCTTTTAGACAAAATGTTCGAAGGAATTCCTTTGGACATTTTGTCTGAAGGAATTGAATCTGAAGAACGCCGAAGAACCCTGAAGGGTAGGCACCCTTGCAGGGGGCTCTTATCGACCAGAAAACTGACCTTCTCAAGGCCCGAATGGAGACCTTCCCTTTAGGAAGTTCCAAAGGCATTAAGTCCCATGACTGATTTATATGGACTCTGCAGGCCTAATTTCTATGGACTCTGTAGGCTTGATCTATGGACTCATTTCTACGGACTCTGTAGGCTGGGTTCTACAAACTAGTTTCTATGGACTCAATTCTATAGACTTTGTAAACTCATTTCTATAGACTCTGTAGGATGATTTATAAGGGCTCATTTCTCTGAACTCTATAGGCTCCTTTCTACGAACTCTTCAGACATATTTCTATGGACTCTTTCAAAGCTTGAGAGACTTAGAGAAAACAAAGGCTTCTGAGGAAGAAGATGAATTGTTGAACCTTGAACCAAAATGGTTCACAGGTTTAATGGGTTTAATAGTTTAAAGAAAGCTCTGAGTAAGGATAAGAAGTGGAAGTTTATAGAGATCAGTGCAAAGAGAAGGTTCATGTGAATGAACCAAAGAAGCGATAGAACCAAGGAATCACGGAGACCACCCGAACCATTGAAATAGTGAACCTTTGACATCCTTGTGGACGTCAAATTCAAGCTAATGAAATATCTGTTAATTTTCAAATGTGGCATGGAACCTAAAAACAAACTCAGTGACCAGTTAAAAAAGGAGTTGAAAGAGCCAATAGAAAGGGAAAAGATAGCTCGAGAGCTCAAATCACAACAAGAAAGAGGGAAAGACCAAAAAAATCTACAAGAGTTATTCCAGTAGGTGGAACAGTCCACCAAGTAGATATTTGAGCTTGCAAACATTAAAAGCATGGTCTGTTTGTCTCCCTTGGAGTAAAGATGAAGTGGACAACTGCGTAGACATCAGGAAAAGGCCCAGATGACCCAGGCCTAAGAGAAGACATTTGAGATGAATTGGCATGCCATAGTTAAGGCAAATGCCCTACTCCAGCATGGCCCTCTTTGACAAAACTAAAAATGCATTCAAGGCATTGAATGCAGCATGGGTCGTTCCATAAAACAAAGTGCCAAGTCCTTCTAGGTAGCTATATATTGTAAATCTCTTCTTTTCATAAAAGAGACTTTTCCATTATAGAAGTGAAACTCTACCAAAATTGAGAAGTGATTACTGAGACTTTGAGCTCAGATTGTTCATCATATTTCTTTGTTTGAATGAGAAAGCAAGTTACTTTTAGACTTTGTGTTGTTATAGCTTGTGTCATTTTAGGAGATTGTTCTTATGTCTATTTCCTGAATGTGTTTTTGTCTATTTTAAAAAAATAAGTAGAACTAGTGGAAGTAATCAGGAAGGTGTCCTAAAGCCAACTATGGAGAGACTTTGTGACCCCCACAATTGTCTTTAGTGTATTTGTCTATTTTCTATTTCTATGTAAAGGACCTTGGAATGACTTTGTGCCCTCATTTTCCCTCGTGTTTCACTCTTGGGCAATCAAGGTGGAGACTTTGAGCTACATCTCAGTCTGTTGGTTACTACGTCTTTTGTTACCAGTTACTTATCACTACCTGAAAGAACTCCTACTATTTTTTGCAAAATCACTTTTGATAGAAGAGAAGTGCCTCCAGTGTTTTCACTAGGATTTTCTCCTTTGTTTGTGAACATCATCTCTAAAAAAAGAGAGATGGATGGTGTTATTCTACCCCTGAGTGTTATTTTTTGCTTATATATATATATTATATAGCCTCCTCCTATTTACAAGGAACCTCCCCTTGATGAGAAAAGAGATTTTTCCCCTTTTGATGTGGTAAACCTACACATCTGGCTGACCAATCTCCCTATGCTATGGTTGAAGAGACCTATTTTACTCATCAGTTAGTTGTTGACAAAATATTCACCCAACAGTTTTTTGGTGACTCCGCTAGGGATTAACAAGCAGTTCCTACCCTTATCCATTATACACCTTAGTGACTCTAGTTTGTGTCTTACCCATTATCATTATAGCCTTACCACTTTCCTCCAGCTCCATGCCAACAGTTTTTGGTGACTCTGTTGGGGACATTATGTGCAGACTGAAGCCTCAAGTTTTAGATTGAAGCAGTCCCTATACTTATCTATTTTTATTCTAAAATCTAGAAACTCCACGTTATACCAAAAACTAGAGAGCCCAAGGTGTTATTGACCCTATTTTTGAGTTGGTGTAACAGGGCAATTTCGATTTGTTCCCTCCCCAACTTCAAGTTCAATGATCCAAGAGTGTTCCTCCTACCCATACCAAGTCACCAACACAAGGCAGAGCTTTTTTTTCTACTGTTACCAGAGCTTTGCCTATAAATACTCCACCCAAATTTGTTATCCCCCTTTTCTATAATCAAATCATGGTAGCTCAAGGCCCCTAGGGTAACTCTTTTGGTCCACTCAATCTTACTCCACCTCTTCATGAGCTACCATGTAGTTCAAAGAAGAAGTTTCTCAAGTTCTTTGGTGATGAGAAAGTTTATTTTGATGAACATATTACTGCCTTTAGCATATCTTGTGGTGTGATAGGCGTAGAATACGAGGACATAGCAGTTAGGCTATTTGTGGAAACACTGCAAGGTGCTACTACAGACTGATTCTACTATCTATAGGCTCGATCAGTGACTGACTGGGACACTCTCAAAGCTAAATTTGAAGCTAGGTTCAAGCCTGTAGAAGATGTGCATGCCTTGTTACCCCAACTCACATAGATAAATAAAGAATCTCATGAACCTATGAGGGATTTCATTGTCAAGTTTGACAAGCTAAGGAATCGAATTCCTACAATTACTCAGCCAACACCTTAGAACCTTAAATGCTTCTTCATCAACTCACAACTACCCAAAGTGAGTTTTTTGCTAAGATAGGCTGGCCACATAGACCTTACTACTACTCAAGATTTGGCTACTAAGGTATAAGATGACCTTATCTTCACTAGAAACATAAGGAGAGATCCTAACAAAGGTAAATCATCTTCATCTTTTGAATACTCACCTACATCCACCACTGATCCAATGGTGCAAAAGCTGGCAAATGAATTGCTAGCTCGTAGAAAGAAAATGGCTCAATGGATGTCATCCACTCCTTCATACATAAATGTACCAAGGAGGACATTCCCTAATCAGTCATACCAAGGCAATACAGCTAGGAATCAAATGCAAACAAATCATCTTCCTCCCCCATGGGGAAACCTTGCCATTGAAGCACCTCCAACCAATTTAGCAGTTGGATGTCTTGAAGCAGAATTAGATTTCTCCTTCCAGCCTGAATTAAACTCTGAAGATGATGTTAATCTCTTCACAGAGGAAGAAGAAGAATTAGCTGGCAACTCCAACATTAGTTTCATGAATTATCAGGATGAACCTAGAAGTGAAGGTAGGGTAGTTGAGGGAACTTACATTGTATTCACCTGGTCTAAGAACCAATCAGCCTAGCAAGCTGATAAGAAAAGAATAGAAGAGCGAGCTCAGCCTGCAATTTTAATTGCTAAGCAGGGAACCACTCTGCCCTTCCAGCCAAAGGACTCGGTGACTGTTAAAAAGGTGAGTACCTCAAATACGCATTCACATCCAACTTTAAATTTGTAGACCAGTCCTCCCCCTTCTAAAAACTAAAAGGATGAACTCCCAGCCTCTGTCCCTAGTCCATTTTAGACATTTGACATAATTGACCATATAAAGAAAACTAAGATTCAAATGTCAGAATTTGAATTCCTACAATCCAACCCTGAGCAGTTGGATAAGTTAATGGAATGTGTGAGAAATAAAACCATCCCTATAGGACCAATTGTTGCAAAGGTGACTCCTCTTGCTGCTCCCAGAAGAACCAAACCATTTTATGTCTCCATGCTGATAAATGGACACCAGCATAACAATTGCATCATAGACTCAGGTGCATCTAATAATGTCATGCCTACCAAAGTGGCTGAATCCATTGATTTCACACTGACCAAGACATTTAGGAGGTGTTTCTCCATAGATAAAAAACAAGTGCCACTGCTAGGACAAATCAAGGATGCCCAATTTACATTTGTGGCATTTCCAAAAAAAAGAGTCAAGATGACTGTCCTGGTGATTGACGTCCTAGCTTCATACGGCATACTTCTTGGGCAAAATTTCTGCAAGGTTGTTGATGGTGAGCTAAGCATGGACCTGTTTGAAGTGAGGATCCTAGTCAAAGGCGTTATGCAAAGATTACTCCCTGAGAAGGAAGTAAAATATGTGGTCACTAAAATATCAGTGCCTGAAGCTCAAATTTTGTTTGATTTTTCAGGTGTGGGTAATTACTTCCTGACTATAGAGGATGTTCCCTCTTAGTTGATTAAACCTCTAAAAATGATAGTCTGAAAATTGGTTCAGATGGACCAGTAGAAGACATGATAAAGTGGATTGCAAGCGCAAATAAATCCTCCCCTCCACACAAAGAGAAATCTAAGAAAGGATCAGTTTCAAATGAAGTATGGATACTGGAATTTGATGGCAATTGTTTCTCTACTAGTTTAGGAGCTCAGATTATTCTAATATCTCCCTAAGGAGATATTTTTCAATCTTCATACAAATTAAAGTTTAGCAATACTAACAATACTACTGAATATGAATTGTTGCTGCTTGGATTGAAGGCAACTCAAGATAAGGGTGTCAAGCTCCTTCATACCAAAGGAGATGCTGAGCTGGTGGTTTGTTAGGTGAGAAACCTGTACCAAACTAAAAATGGGAGATTGTATCATTACCGTAATCTAGTTTGAGAACAAATTGAAAGCTTTGATGCTTTCAGTATCTCTATAGTTCCCAAAGAATTCAATGACAAAGTTGATGCATTGGCTATTTCAACAACTCTTCTGGTCCCTTACCCTAATTTTAAAGGAGAAAGGTACACTATAAAACTAGTATTTTGACAAAGTGTGCCTGATAATGCCAATCATTGGAAAGTGTTCAATGGCTACCACCAAATCATTGCCTTCTTGGAAAAAAAATAGCTTTGAACAGCTGCATTTTGAAGGCAGTGAACCTCAGAAACTTGAACCAGTCTCTGAATCAAGTTCAGACACAAGTGATGAATTCCTGCAACTGAAAGAGAATAAAATTCTCAAAGGCCTAGTTTCCTTTGAGAAGTTTTTTGACAAGCATGACAGATTCATCAAATAGTAGCAAACAGATTCAAGCTCCTCCTAGGAGTTTGATCAAATAAATTTGGGTACCAAGGAAAATCCCAAGATGGTGAACATTGGGAAGTGTTGCACTCTAGAAGAGAAGTTCAAATTTGTTGCTCTGCTCTGTTAGTACATGGATGTCCTAGCATACTCCTATGATGATCTAAAGTCGCTCAAGCCTGATGAAATTTGCCATAAAATTTCTCTCAAAGATGATTCAGTGCCTTACAAGAAAAAATATAGGTAGTACAATCCGAAGATATCAGGGACTATTCTGTCAAAAATATAGAAAATGTTGAATGCTAGGATAATTTTTCCAATCCATCATTCCACATGGATTACCAACATAGTACCTGTGAGGAAGAAAAATGGTGAAATTCACCTCTACGTGGACTTTAGAAATCTGAATCAGTCATCCTTAAAGGATAACTATCCTCTGACCATCATGAAAAAAGTACTTCATACAGTGACCATTTTAGAGATGTTATCAATGTTAGACAGCTTTTCAGGATACAATCAAGTTGAAGTGGGTGAAGCAGACTAGCATAAGATTACCTTCACCACACTTTGGGGCACCTTTACCTATCGAAAAATGCCATTTATCCTGATAAATGATGGTGCCACTTTTTAGAGAGCAATGGACTTTGCTTTCAATGACAAAATGGATAAGTTCATTGTGGTATACCTTGATGACTTGACCATCTTTTCTAAGCATCGTCTTGATCATATACATTATTTGTAACAAGTGCTGGAATGTTGCCACTAGAATGACATCTCTCTTAATCCCAAGAATTTTGCCTTTGGATTAATAGAGGGAAAACTTCTTAGACACATTGTATCCAAAGAAGCATAAAGATTGACTCAGACAGAGTCAAGTCCATCTAGGAGCTTACCCTGCCTACAAGTAAGACTATAGTTCACTCTTTCTTTTGAAAATTGAACTTTTTACGAAGGTTCATTCCCAAATTCACAGAGAAGACTCACCATATCGTAAATATATTGAAAGGGAAGGCCACCTTCAGCTGGACTGTGGAAGGCAAATTGGCATTCCAAGATATTAAGACAGCTATTACCCACACCTCAATTATTATTTGTCTAGATTAAAACAAGGATTTCACAATGTATAGTTATGCTTCTGAGCACACACTTTCAACAATTTTAGTTCAACAGAACCAAGAAGGTGTGGAATCTCTCATTTCTTTCATGAGCTATCCTCTCAAAGCTCATGATCTGAAGTATTCAAACATGGAGAAGCATGCTTATGCAGTGGTAAAGGCAGTGAAGCACTTCTATTTTTACATCTTGAATTCACACACTACTGCCCTAGTTCTTAACACCACAGTCAAATCCATATTAACTCAATAAGAGTTTGGGACAAAAATAGGCAATTGGATTGCTAAAATCTAGGAGCTTGATCTATTCATCAAACCAACGAAGTTGGTGCGAGGAAGGGGCCTATGCCAATTGATTGCTGACAACAAACCAGAAGAAATAGAGCATGGAAAATAAAAAATTGAAGACACGCCAATAGTCCTCTTTGTCTCCACCACGAATGAGTGGTATTCAAGTATTGCTCATTTCCTTACTTATGTTGAGTGTCCTGCTCACCAATCTCATAAAGAAAGGAGGACTATTAAATTGAAAGCTGCCAATTTTGTCCTCTAGGACAATGGCCTGTATAAAAGGAGCCTTGATGGAGTGTTCCTTCGTTGTGTGGATAAATAGTAGCAGAACCAACTTTTGAAGTCCTTTAACAATTTGGCCTGTGGAGGACATTTTTATGCTCTTGTAATTGCCCATAAGATTTTGTGAGCTAGGTATTATTGGCCTACCTTATTTCAAGATGCATACAAATGGGTAAGAAAATGTAAACTATGCCAGCAGTTTATTAGAAGACCCAAGTTAGTTGCCCTGCCTCTCAAGCCAGTGGTGATAGAAGAGTCATTTCAGTAATGGGGAATTGATTTTATTGGTGCTATAAACCAATATTCAAGTGATGGACATGATTATGTCTTCATAGCCACATATTACTTCACCAAGTGGGTGGAAGCAATTCCAACCAAGCATGCTAATTCAGAAGAAGTGTACAATTTCCTCAAGGAGAACACCATTTCCAGGTTTGGGGTCCCAACCAAGATTGTCACTGACAACGTAGCTTGTTTCACTTCCAAGGAGATTACTCAATTCTATTTTTACTATGGGATTACCCTCTCCCACTCTTCTGATTACTTTTCACAAGGGAATGGCCAAGTTAAATCAAGCAACAAGAACCTAGTGACTATCATCAAGAATCTGGTAGATGACAACCAATGAAGATGGCATAAAGCATTAGTTAATACTTTATGGGCAGACAGAATTACACCAAAGAGGGAAATTGGTATGTCACCTTTCCAACTTCTCTATGGACTCAATGCTGAGATACCAATCACCCTAGAATTGCTAGCATTGAAATTGGCTAAGGCAGTCCAAGATCAGACATATGAAAGCTCCATTGATAAGAGGATCATGTGCTTGATTGAGCTAGATGAGAAATGAACTATGGTGACAGACTGAATTGCTGTGCATCAAAGTCTGGTGAAGAAGCTCTTCGACTAGAGAATAAAATACCATGATTTCCAAGTTGGAGATTAAGTCCTGTTTGGGACAAGAGAAGAGAACCAAAGGGAATGCATGAGAAATTCAATTTCCTTTGGAGAGGCCCATTCACTTTCCATGAGCTCAATGGTGAAAATAGTTTCTTGTTGAAGTATCAATATAGCATGCCCTTTTCTCTACCTCACAATGGGCAGCATCTCAAGCACTTCAATTTTTAAAGTATCAGATAAGTTCACCTGTACATATGTATATTTGTAAAGTCTTTAGTTTTATTTTATGCTTTTCATTTTTGGCACCTTTCTTTTTTGGGTTAGCATGACTCTATAGCCCAATTGCATACTTCAAGGCACTAGAGATTCTGGTTTCTACTCCACTCAGTTGTTCCAAGTTTTCAACTGAAGGAAGTTTCCCAACTGGAGCCAGTTGTTGTTCCCAAAATTTATCACTCATTTTTGGGACATCATATGAACTATTTTGGTCCTACAGGCCAAAATTATCTCTTCCCTTCTCAAAAAATTGTTTTGAGCATTCAAATTATTCATTATTCAAGCTTTTTTCAGTTAAGGGATTAGCAATTTTAATGACTTCAACAGGTGAGTTCTCTCTAAGGAACGAGTTCCCAGTACTTAGGCAATTTTTAAATTGGTTCAACGCCTTGATTCAACCAAAAATGTTCATAAGTAAGCTTCAAAGGAAGGATTGAACCATTGAACCTTGAACCAAATTGGTTCAACATGTTTAAAGGTTCAATAGGTTCAAAGGTTCAATGGCATCGACAAGCTTAATGAGTTAATCACTTCGTCAAAAGTTTAAAGTTCAATTGCTTTAGCAAGTTCAACGGCTTCAAAACACTTAACGAAAAGAAGAAGGCTTGAATCATTAAACCTTGAACCAAAATGGTTCAAAGGTTCAATGGGTTCAATGGTTCAAAGGTTCAACGAGCGGTTGGTTCAACGCGATTAGTTCAAGCAGTCATTTGAATGAATGGAACACAAGACTGAACTGTTGAACCATTGAACCAAAGTTGGTTCAATCGAGAGGTTCAAAGGAGCGCCCCAAAGCCTGAAAGGCAAGTGCCCGTGTGGAGGGCAATGAACCAAGCCCTAGTTCCCTTGCGGAGGGTAGTGAGCAAAAGTGGATAAAGATATTTTCTTCAAAAAAATGAACAAAGCAAAAGACAAAGTGAATTCTTTCAGACAAAATGTCTAAAGGAATTCCTTCAGACATTTTGTCTGAAAGAATTGAAGCCGAAGGATGCCGAAGGATGTCGAAGAACCCCGAAGGGCAAGTACCCTTGCGGGGGGCTCTTATCGACTAGAAAATGGACCTTCTCAAGGTAGGAAGGGCCTTCCCTTCGGGAAGTTCCAAAGGCATTAAGTCCCATGACTAATTTTTATGGACTCTGTAGGCCCGATTTCTACAGACTCCGTAGGCTTGATTCTATGGACTCATTTCTACAGACTCTACAGACTCATTTCTATAGACTCTGTAGGTTGGGTTCTACAGACTCGATTCTACAGACTATGCAGGCTCATTTCTATAGACTTTGCAGGATGATTTCTAAGGGCTCATTTTTATCAACTCTGCAGGCTCATTTCTACGAACTTTGCAGACATATTTCTACAGACTCTTTCAAAGCTCGAGAGACTTAGAGAAAATAAAGGCTTCTGAGGAAGAAGATGAATCATTGAACCTTGAACCAAAATGGTTCACAAGTTTAATGGGTTTAATGGTTCAAGGAAAGCTCTGAGTAAGGATAAGAAGCAGAAGTTTCTAGAGATCAGTTCAAAGAGAAGGTTCAGGCGAATGAACCAAAGAAGTGATGAAACCAAGGAATCACAGAGACCACCCAAACCATTGAAATAATAAAGCTTTGATGCACCTGTGGACATCAAATTCAAGCTAATGAAATATATGTTGATTTTCAAATGTGGCAGGGAACCTAAAAACAAACTCAGCGACTAGTTGAAGGAGCTGAAAGAGCCAGCAGAAAGGGAAAAGATAGCTCGAGAGCTCAAATCACAATAGGAAAGAGGGAAAGACTAGAAAAATCTATAAGAGTTATTCTAGTAGGTGGAACAGTCCACCAAGTAGATATTTGAGCTTGTAAACATTAAAAGTGTGGCCTGTTTGTCTTATTTGGAGTAAAGATGAAGTGGACAATTTTGCAGACATCAGGAAAAGGACCAAATGACCCAAGCCCAGGAGAAGACATTTGAGATGAATTAGCATGCCATAGTTAAGGCAGACACCTTGTTTCATCATGGCCCTCTTTGACAAAACTAAAAATGCATTCAAGGCATTGAATGCAGCATGGTCATTCCATGAAACAAAGTGCCAAGTCCTTCTAGGTAGCTATATATTATAAATATCTTTTTTTCATAAAGGAGACTTTTCCATTATAAAAGTGAAACTCTACCAAAATTAAGAGGTGATTACTGAGACTTTGAGATTATTCATCGTATTTCTTTGTTTGAATGAGAAAGCAAGTTACTTTTAGACTTTGTGCTATTATAGCTTGTGTCATTTTAGGAGATTGTTCTTATGTTTGTTTTATGAATGTGTTCTTGCCCATTTTAAAGAAATAAGCAGAATTAGTGGAAGTAATCAGGAAGGTGTCTTAAAGCCAACTATGGAGAGACTTTGTGTCCCTCACAATTGTCTTTAATGTGTTTGTCTATTTTCTATTTCTATGTAAAGGACCTTGGGACAACTTTGTGCCCTCATTGTCTTTCATGTTTCATTTTTGGGCAGTCGAGGTGGAGACTTTGAGCTACACTTAGTCTGTTGGTTACTATGTCTTTTATTACCAGTTACTTGTCACTACCTAAAAGAACTCTTTCTATTTTTTGCAAAATCACTTCTGAAAGAAGAGAAGTGCCTCCAGTGTTTTCACCAGGATTTTCTCCTTTATTTGTGAACATCATCTCTAAAAAAAGAGAGATGGATGGTGTTATCCTACCCCTGAGTGTTATTTTATACTTATATATATAGTATATAACCTCCTCCTATTTACAAGGAACCTCCCCTTGATGAGAGGAGAGATTTTCCCCCTTTTGATGTGGTAAACCTGCACATCTGGTTGACCAATCTCCCTATGCTGTGGTTGAAGAGACCTATTTTGCTCATCAGTTAGTTGTTGACAAAATATTCACCCAACAACTCTAATATTCTAAAAATAGTTAAATCATCAAGTGTGAAGGAGTTTCAGAGCAATATATCAACCTTCATTAGGGTGTTATCTAGATTGCTAACACCTACTAAAGGAGAAACATAATGGCATCTTGGAAAGACATTTTGGGAAAGATAAAACACTTGCTCAATTGAGTGCACACTATTATTGGCTAGGAATGTAAGCTGATTTGAATATGTTTGTTGAAAGTTGTATAATATGCCAGTATGTTAAAATTACAAGTCAAAATGTAGGACTATACTAGCCAATACCAATTCTTGATAGGCTATCGAATTCAGTTAGCATGAATTTGTACTTGGGTTGCCAAATTCTTAAAAAGGTAATTATTCAATATTTATGGTAGTTGATAGGTTTTCTAAAATGGATTTTTTTATTCCTTGTACAAAAACAAGTGATGTTACTCATATTGTTAATATATTCTTCAAATAAGTGGTAAGATTGTATGGGCTTCCTAGAAGCATTGTATTTGATAGGGACACTAAGTTTATTGGTCACTTTTTGAGGACTCTTTGGAGTAAATTGGGGACCTCTTCGATTTTTAGCTCAACTTACCATCCTAATACAAATGGTCAAATTTTAGTGTTCAATAGAAGCCTTAGAAACATCCTTGGGAGCTTGGTAAGTGGTCATCACAAATAGTGGGATCAAGTACTAGCTCAAGTAGAATTTGCATACAATGACTCTCCAAATAGAATTACAAGAATTAATCCATTTTTTATTATGTATGGAATTCATCCAAGGGGAGTATATGAGCTAATAAATTTAGGAAAACAAGACAGAAGAACTAAAAAAGGAGATTATTGTACATCAAATATTCAAGAACTCCATGAATAGGTAAAACAAAAGCTAGAGATGAATTCAAGTATAAAAGGAATGTTGATTTGAAAAGGAGAGAAGTAAAATTTGATGAAGGTGATATTTTACTCGCTTATCTTAGAAAATAAATATTTCCCAAAGGATAATATAACAAATTAAAAATGAAGAATATTAGACCTTGAAATGTCTTAAGGATTCCACTTGGAGGACACCTTCATAGATAATGAAATATGGTAGCAGTGTAAAAGAACTCACAAGTAAGAGCTCACGAACAAGTCTTTTGTTCCTCAAGAGTATGATGCAAGTGCATGATTGTAAATAATTCAAATGTGTTGGTTTGTGGTCTTAAATAGTCTTATATGTAATATCTCATTAATAAATATCCTTTTCTAGGCTTCACCAATTATTTAGAGGTCATTTAGGTGCATTTTCAAGTTTTCAGCATAAATAAAAAATTCAAAATTTTAAATTTACAATGAGAGTTTTAAGAAGTTTAGCAAATTGTAAAGGTCCTAAAATTTAATTCAAGGGTACTTAGGGTTTATTAGTCTATTTTAAATGCATTTTACCCGTTCACCTCATTTTTAATTGTCTTCAATCATGTTCTGGTCATATAAGGTGAATGTAACATAGAGAAAGGCTAAACTAAGTATATACCAATTTGAGTTTTGATGGTTGAGAGAATTTAGAGATGAAAAATAGACTCAAGATAAGTTTATACATTGGATAAAATTATAAACATTGATAAATGAGGTGGATAATTCAATAATTGGATAAGAAGAATTTAGTTTAAGAAACAAAGGTGTGCAATTTTGACAATTTTTGGGTCGGTCTGTCAAAAGTTGTACGTTTGACTACTAAATTGTAAATCCTTTATATAAAATAAATTGGTGTTGATTCCAATACAATATAAAGATAATATTTAATGTGTAAGTCCATGTTATGAATTTTTTTATTCTTATTTCAATTTAAGAAGCAAATTTATCAATCTATAGGAACTATAAACAGGGTTTTGTGAATATAGTTTCATACAAGAGGGAGGTTTTCATGTATGTTTTATGAGTAGAGAGCCTATAGAATATTTTCAAGATAAAAAGGACACTTTAAGATTATAAATTTAAGTTAAACCAATCCCTAAAATCCTTTATATCCTAAATTATCCCCAATTTAGTACTCTCATGTGGTCTACAGACTTTAAAACCCTAGTATAGGGTTTGATAAACTAAATTTGCTTTTCCTTGAGATTTAACCATTCAAAACCATTGAAAATTTGTGATTAGATTATAAGGGATAGTTTTAAATTTTTAATTTTGGTTTGATATTTTAAGAGTTCCTGTATAAGAATTTATAAGGGACTATGTTGTGACAGACATGGAAAAAGACATTGAGTCAGGGGTTAAGGATGTGAAAATAGAAATTTCTTGAAGTTGTCTTTCTCATATCATTAAAAAGTTTGTATATACATACTAGAGGATGTTATCCATATAATATAAGTGTTTTAGGATGGTGAAAGTTACTTTTAAAATATCTATTTAAGACTAATTTGATGCAGACCCCTCAATAGGTCTAAATAGGACAAGAGAGAGAAATTCCTAATTTGTTTGAATTTTAAGGCTACAAAAGAGTCTGAAGTTTTTTTTATCATCATTTGTAACTTATATATGCATATTTAATTTTAATTTATCATCAAAAATACTAAGTTATTTTGGTAATTTCCAAGAACCCAAAATAGATTTAAGGAAATTAGCCCACAAGCCTAATAGGTCAGAATACATTATTGTCATTAAAGGACTTTAAAAACACCCTTACACAAACCATACCTCCTATTTATGGTGAATGTATTCATCAAAAAATCAAACCTTAGGATGCATTTTCAAATTTGAAGTGATGGATGGGGGGTGATACCCATATAATGCCATCAAGGGAGACATTTTGGAAGAAGTGTGAAAAGAAGTGTTATACCATCATTCAGCAAGTGGCAGCTAATGAACCCATTTATCATGTTTGTCAAAAACATAATAATTAAGATACCGTTTTAGACATTTTTTTAATACCTTTATTTTTCCATCAGATTAAGGATCATAAGATGAGATATGAGCCAACTGGATATGCAAACATGCAAATAATTCAATCCAAAAATTACTAATAAATATGGGATCTCAGTCACTTATAATGATCTTTGGAGTATGATGCAATATCTAAACTATATTAAGAAAATCAAAAGCTACTATACTAGCAAAAAATGGATGTTATAAGGATAAAAAATGAGCATACTTGGTGAGTCGATCCACAACTACCATGATAACATTTTTACCCTCAGACCACAATAACCCAATAATGAAATCCATGAAAACCTCTTCCCAATGCTATCTAGGGATGGAAAACAGATTCAAAAGACTTAGGGTCTTAATGGTTTCACCTTTTATCTATTGACATACCATGAATTAAGCCACATATTTTTTGACATCCCCCTTGATTCCTTCCCAAAATAAATATTGCTTGATTTTATGATATGTTTTCAAAAATTTGGAGTGACCTCTGAGTGGAGAGGCATGAAATTATTAAAGAATTGTATGTTTGAGGAGAAAATGCTTTAAAAGGTAAAATTTGTCTTTATAACATAATGCATTTCCCTTTCATTTATTTTTTTTAGATTCATCAAAACCCTGTTGAAGAGTTTGAATCAAATCCTTGTTAGCATTATCATTATCCCATTTTGATTTTGCTTCCTCTATCTAATTTTCCTGCCATATGGTCATGACACATAATAATTCCTCAACTAATTCATCTCATTAGGAGAGGGCATCTACCACCACCTTATATTGTCCTTTCTCATACACTATTTAAAAAATATAGCATAATATTTTAGTCACCCATTTCTATTCTTCTAATGATAACCGTTGTTCTAAAAAATATTTGAGGCTATGATGATCATTCTTTACCTAGAAATGATGACCCATCATATAAAGTCTCCATTGCTTGATTGCATGGAAAATAGCATCATATATTTCTCATAGATTAGTTTGATCTTATTTTTTCCCTTCAATTGGTGACTTTCAAATGCTAGTAGTCTACCTTCCTTCATGAGTATACCCCCCATGCCATATCCTAATGTTACCATATCCTGATGTGTCACACTCCACAACACAAAATTTTGAAAAATCATGAGTATTCAAAATTAGAGTTGTGCACATAGCCATTTTCAAATGTTCAAACACCTTGGTAGATGAATCGATCCACTAGAACGAGTCTGTACTTAACAAAGAGGTGAGTGGGGCTACAATGCTACCATAATTTTTGAGAAACTTGTGATAACAACCAGTTAGCCACATAAATCCTCAAAGGTTCTTGAGGGTCTTGTGAACCAACCACTCCACCATTACTTGGATTTTTTTAGGATCAAATTTAAATCCTTCATTTGAAATCATATGACCCAAGTACTCCACCTCTTAGATACCAAAAGCACATTTGGAAGGTTTGGTATCAAGTTGAGGTTTTTCCAAAATTGAAAGTACTTATTTCACATGCTTCAAATGGTCTTCCTAATTTTTATTGTAAATGAGGATATCATCAAAAACCACCAGTATAAACTTTATCAAAAATGGTGTAAAAATAGTATTCATAAAACTCTAAAATGTATATGGTGCATTTATGAGACCAGAAGGCATGACCATAAAATCATAGGCTGGCCTTCATGAGTTTTGAAAGTTATTTTAGGTATGTCCTCATTGTGAGTTAAAATCTAATGATACCTAAAGTGAAGGTCTAAATTGGTAAAATAAATAGCATCATGAAATTTATCTATCAAATCATCAATTACTAGAATAAGAAATTTATCTTTTATGACATACTTTTTGAGTTCTTTGTAATCTAGGCCCATCCTCCAAGTGTCATCCTTATTTTGCACCATGACCATAAGGGAGGAATATTTGATTTGACCATGTCAGATGATTCCTACCTCCAACATATCTTGTAACATATTTTCAATTTCACTCTTATAGGCATAAGGTTACCTATAGGGTTTGGTATTAGGTGGTGTATTTACTAAAATGAGCCTGATGGCATGATCATGCATGCAACTTGGAGGAAGTCCTTTTGGCATATCACCAAAAATAATAGAATGGTCATCTATCACCCTTTACCAATAAATACATGTATACTCCTTGGTTTTTTGAACCTATATGTAAAATAAGCATGCCATTTATACCTCAGCACTTTTTCTGAGAAACTTCATCATATGATGGAAACTAAAATTTATGGAGTTTTAGCCTATAATCCACATAGTTTAAAGGTCTTGTCTTCTAAATGGAACCTCATGAATAGTTATTATAAATTCAACTCAATAGTGTCAAAATTGGTGACCCATTTCACTCCTAAAACAATGTCACTCCTCCCATGGGAATAGAAAACATAGGGGAATCTAACAAGTAGTCTCCCATATTAAGCTTAATGCTATGACATTTTATAGAATAGTTGATGGTACCACCATGTATAATCATGACCTAAAATTCTAGAGTTGGGTAAATGAAACAATTCAAACAAGTATCCAACTTAACATTTATGAATTTATGTATATTCCTAAATTCATTTAACAAATTCACCTTTTGTTTCTTCAAGAAACCCACCACCTTAAGAGTTTGAGGAGTAGTAATGCTTAAAAGTGCATGATAGGAAATAGTAGGTTGAGAATCTTTAAATAGATCCTTGAGCTCTTACCAACCTACCTCTATAGCCTCATCATCTTCTTCCTCTTTATTGGTGATTTCAATGTAAAATAACTTCTTTTCAGCACATCGATGTCCTTTACTCCATTTTCTATCGCAAATAAAACACAAAACTTTTGCATGCTTTTCTTCAATTTGTTAAGGTGTCAATCTGGTAGGATGTGGATATGATGATGTTGGGAAGGTGTGTTCACAAATTTTAGTGAAATATTTTCATCTGATCAACTATTTTTACTCATCCATGCATGCCCTTGGTATGGATTCAGATACATTACTAAGATGTAACATGCAAACTTCCAATTAGATGTTATCTTTGAGGCCACCCACAATTAGGTCATTCATATTTTCCTTAGTGGTGTCCACCACTTATAAGGAGAGATTCTAAAATTGATGAATGTGATCCTTTATAGTCACAGTTTGGTGTAACTTGGCTAGCTAGCTAAAGTATATTTTAGAGACATTCTTTAATAGTGGAGTTGTAACTCCTTAGAAAATATCGACCATGAAACTGGGACATCCTTATTTTTATTTTGAGCACACAACCATCGATACCAAATGAGTTGCTCAAGTTATAGATACAGAGATGCCATGACCAAATTTTGTGAATAAGAAGTCTGAAGTAGATCAAATAAATTTTCAATTTGAGTAAGCCTTGTGAGTGGATCAACCACAAAACTTACATAGGTCCACTTTTGGCAACAATAACTTCATACCAGGATTGACATTGTGATTTTTTAGAGGAGATCTAAATTGGAGTGGTGGAGGGTTATTTTTAAATGGTTGAGCTAAAAATATGAGCAATTACATAATTATTTGTTGCAATTGATAATTAAATCCATTCAAGTCCTCTCTCAACCCCATGATGTCCCTTTTAACCACATCAATATTATTTTTTTGCACCATGCCATGCAACTCTGACTTTAGTTGTTGAACTACCTCTGAAATACACAAATTAGAAGTTTTAGACTCCATGTCATCCTTATGAGGAGTTTTAGGCATTTATTACCCTTTCTCACATCCATGAGTGTTAGACCCAGCCATGCGTAAACACTAGGAAGGTTACAACCCTAGAAAAAAGTGTATGAGTAGATGATACCATTATGATCGCATCGCCAAGATGAATCCAACTACCACTAATGTGCACAAAGGTGAAAAATTTTAGCCCAAAAAAGTGTATTAGTAGAATATAACATTGTGATTATCTTGTAGAGATGAATCCAATGACTACTAATTTTTACAAGGTAAAAGAATCCAGACTTTTTTTCTATTTTTTTATTTTTTGTGAAAAAATCCACAAACGAAATTATGGTGATGAAAAAATTCAATTTTTCCAAGATCACAATTCAACCTTATACTGCTAAGGATGCTAGATCTAAAAAATTATACTATAGAAACTTGCCCAAGTTTAAACTCTTAGACCACTTATAATTAAATTACTTAGATGATACATAATAATATAATAAAGAACATAATGAGCATATCCATAATAATAATTGATATAAGAGTATAATACTTGAATATTATGACTGAGCCACTTTGAGGGGGCAACTTCCATAACAATGCAATAAGAATAAAATTCACAATATGATGCTAAAAGACTAACCACTACCTCTTATATATACTTTACTTAACCATTATAATTCCATAGGCTGACCATACTAACAACCCTGAGATATGTAATAAGATAATATGAAGGTATGTAAGCTATAAGTTACACACACAAATACCTAGATGCATTATAGGTTAAGGTCATAATATTGTACTTTATTTTTTTATCATATCTTAGCATAATAAATTCAATATATGTTTATCTAAGTTTGTAAATAAATTTGCCTACTATAAATATATTCTACAATCTTTGTGCATTAGGCTATCTCTACCCCTTTAACCCTAGATTCCCTAATCTAGATTTTAGGTTTAAACAAGATTATGTCTTTGGAATTGAGTTGTCGTAGTCCTCCATTATTTTACTTATCACTTTTAGACATCATTTACAACCAATCATATATCAAAAAAGCTAAGTAACTTATATGTGGTTATACTTACTACTTTAATCATATGTTACTTGTTAATTTCAATTTCAATCAAATATGTTTTACATTTAACTTTATGCTTAAATGTCATATATTACAATCTGAATATATCCATCAAGTTTTATACATATTAAACAAAAATTTCTATGTTAAATCAAAAATAGGTTAAAACAAATAGGTATTAAATACAAACACCTTTCATAATAACATCCCTAGGGTGTGTGCTTGTAATCCTAAAGCATTCTTGATTTGTGTCAAATGTTTGACTCCTATGCCTATTCAATATAGTATTCCTACACATATTATCAATGTTAAGGCTAAACCCTTGAATATAAATATTGAGAATACAACCATTGCTACACCTAAGGCACTCACCATGATGCATATTATAGAAGACTTACATAGGTAAGTGCATAATCTATCACTTTTTCAAGAAGCATATGAAGCCACCTTGGGGATAATGTTGTGTATTCCAATCCTGTTAATAAGGACATTTTATACATATTATCTCATCTTAACTTGGTTATTCTATAATTCAATCTTTTTTATGGTCATGGGGATTCTAAATCCCAACTTCATGAGTTTTACCTATCTATACCCAATTGTGAAGATAATTCATTGGTCGTACTTCAAATATTCCCTAAAACATTAGTAAATAAAACATTTGATTGGTTTAAGTCTTTTTATAATCGATATTTGTATACATTAAGTGGCTTGAAAAAAACATTCCTTGACAAATACATCACTAATAATGGACCAAGAGCTACATTGAAATCATTCAACATCTAAGAAAATATCCAATGGAAATCACATCAAATTTTGTATTTCAATTTCATTATCAAATGCACTCTTAAATTTATCAACCAAGTGAAGTTCAAATGCCAAAAATATTTATAACTAGCCTTATACTAAATTTCAAGGGTCAAATACTCACTTGTGAATCATTCACCCATCTTATAAATATGATCTTCAATCTAACAAAATATGAACACAAAGATAAAACCTTGCCTATTAATCAATCAAACAAACTTATCACTTGGGAATTAATGAAAGTAACATCTAATACTTTGGATAAGAAGAATTCAAAATAAATAATGAAACCAAATACAACATATCATTTGGATTTTTCAAATGTTAAGACATCATACTTCAAGACCTAGTCAAAAAAACTTGATTAATTTAACCCCTATGCATAATACATTTGCAAATAATAAATCAAAATCCTACAAGCATAAATATTTTTGTTCATATCATGAAACATGAGGGCATTCAACAAATAGATGATTTGATTTAAAGTACAATTAAAAATCTAATTGACCAGGAAAATTCATGCTTCCTCACCAAACATCCATTAAAAAGGGTATTATTTACAAGGAAAAATAGCAAATGTCAATAGTAGTGATCAAATCCAATGTAATCAAGACTTGGATAATTATGATCACTTATTTTATGACTGCACATATTTGAAGCATACTAGGCACCCCCATCAAAACAAAAATTAATATCTTATGTGGCATTTAGGGCTTTCATGCATATATCTTTAAAACCCCTCTTGTAACTATAAATTTTACTTGCTTAATCTGCTACACACTCTGTATTTTATTTGAATTATATTTAAAAAATAGAAATACATTGATAAAATATAAAAACACAAAAATTTATGTGATCCCTATCGTGAACATCATCAATACATATTTAATATACCATAGTCTTATACATAGTTTTCTTCTTCTATATATTGTGCTTTACATGTGCCTTCTTCATAATGCTTACTTTACCAAAATTGTAAAAGCAAAAAAAAATCATGAAAGACAAATATATAAATTATTTTTTGCCTTTATCTTGGTCATTGGATACACACCATACCTATCACTATAATGTTTACACATCTATGTTTTCACACCCACTTTTTAAAAATATACCTTGATTTAGGTGAGATACAAGATAATCTAGCTAGATCTGCTTATGATTACATTTACAACTCTCCCATGAGGGGGGAGGGGGGAATTTCTTAATTTTATAAGAAATCACATTTTTTATATAGAGTTAGCTTTACATGTATCTTGTTTCTTATTAATTACTGACACAGAGTATACGTATCTTAAATGTGTACATGGATATGTTCATGATATTTGCATGCTATCATCACCATCCTTAAATCTATGACTATGATCTAGGACCCTTTCTTGGGGTTGATTGCATTATTCAATTTTATAGATATCATATGGTGTTTGCATTTTATTTTCATTAAACATTATCCTAGCCACTTATTTCATGTTGCTTACTTTATTTCATTAGCCTTGATCACTTGATTGTTGGTCCCATTTTTAACACTTACACTAGTCCTCTCAATAGTGACAACATACTTTTTAGGAAATTCTATCATAATATGCATTGATTTTTGAGGGAGGAATAAATTCTTATAATCCTCCTCATATCATTTCTTCTAGTTTACAAGCCTTGAACCTTTTTTCATTATGCAGTCTTGTGTTTTCTTGTGCTAGTTTATATTCCCTTTTATTTATATAACTAAAAATACAAAAACATGGTTTTGTACATGATCATATCTATTTTTCTATGGGAGAATCATACCCAAGCATAATATATTTTGACTACGTTTATGTACACATATTTGCATTTGGGGGCATTTTACCTTACATGTTTCTCATTGAAATATGAGTTTGTTTAAGAATGACTTCAATATAATCTTCCCATGGGAGCATGTCACTCATAATTTCAGCCACACATTTCACTAATTATATATGAATCACTTTAATAGGCCATATTAATTGTGAGTCTTGTCTTATTTCATTAGTTGAGGTATTTCATGTCCTTAGCACCATTTATGTCTTGACATTGCTTGATTGCCATACACATTATTCACTTGCATATATATTCTACATTGGTGTACATGACACATATTTTCCTATAGGGGGCATTGTACCCATTCATTTTTTCTGTATACAATTGACACTACATATTCTTAACTTTAAACTCTATGATTTATGCACTATGTTGACATATGATGGTTTTTATCATCTCAATATCTAACTTTCTTTGATAATTTTGATATTGGGGGAAGGAGGTATTCCCTATGTACATCAATATGTTTAACTTATAATTCACTTTATATTTATCCTTTCCACCTATTTGGATATATCATATGTCATGACATATTGCTTTTATACTACACTTTGGGAGCTCTATTACATATTTGTCTTGCACTAGTACATAGATCATGATACTCAGTACAATATTCAAACATTTTATTACATTATGTTTATCATGCTTGATGACTATATTTCTTGTGAAGGGGTATAAACATATTGATATTGGAAAAATTCAAAAAATCAAAATCATTGGTGAAATTCAAAAAAATTAAAAAAGGAAAAAATTCAAAAATTCAAAAACATTTAAAAATGCAAAAATAAAAATCATTGTTTTATGCATGTTACATGCTTACCTATGTTAGAGGTTTTCATTATCCATGGTTTATACATATATACTTTTCACATATTTTCTTAAGTAAATGATATGCAAATTCACAAGTTACATAATATTGAAATTCATACTATATACCCATATTTTGGAGAGGCCAATTTCATACACAACATGTCCTAACTTAGAGGCATTACCACTCCAACATATTCCTGCATGGTGGTATCTATCATTTCTTTTCCTTTATCATATTGAGCTAGATTAATACATATTAAGCTAGTATATTATACAAATATTATCTCATGGATAATTTATATTGTTGTTGTTATACTTTACACTAATTACTTATGCATGAATGCTTACCTGTGAGTGCACGTGTTTGCCTATTTGTGTGTCCTATACATAGAGGATCATTTTTTGTCATGGTTTATGAGTTGGGTCATGAGTCAAGTCACTAAATTAGGTGTGGTCACTAACATTGTGTGGCCCTAACTCAAGTATACTATATACACTACCATATTTATACCTATATTGAGGTTCTTGTTGGTGCCTATCTTTCCATGGTGATTACCATATAACCATGGAGGCATATTGCTTATTTATGTTTTTGTTAATTTTTCTAGCCCATATAGAGACATGTATATTATTTTAGATAATAAAATATGATTTAAATAGTATCATAGTTTTATACACTTGGTAAATACCTATCATGGTTGTACCTTTTAGTTATAGACTTTCATGTTGCTGAAAGGCTCGTATTCACTATTTATTTGTGCCTATTTGCTTAGTTCTTAGTCCAACCATTGTTATTCTAATTACCAAGCCTTATATATTGTGAAAAAAAATATAAACTTAATTATTATACTTCACTACCGATTTTGGACCTGTACCTATTTTATAGCTTTCTAAACACTTGTGTCCTTAGACAGAATCCTACATCGATGCATTTGTCTACTTTTCCTACAAAGTATCTAGTGCCCAAAAGTCACTGTAAAAGAAACACATCCAAAATTTCAACCTAAGTGATTTAATTTGAGATATGTCTAATAGGAATTGATATATATCCAATACCAACCCTTATTCATTCCTCAACTAGAAATCACAAACAACTCATAAGGCAATATACCAAATATCACTCAATCAAGCATTCAATTTTTGTATCAATCATTAGATCAATATAGAATCTAATCATTATTATAGGATCATCTTCTAATCCACTTCCAACCTATTCCTACCCAAATTTTCATGCACATAGTAAACCAACTAAGTATCATTTATTTCTAATTTCTTGTAATATCTATCAATAGTTGTACTTTACTATTTTTAGTAATCTTAGTTGTAAATTAAGAATATTATTTTTTGTAGTTTTCTATTAATTGATTTGTTTCTTAGGTTAGTTCACCACCCTTGTGTAAAATATAATATAATCCTCTTAATCATATATAATCTCATTTATCTAAATTTAGGTTTAAATATTTGATGAACCTGACCTTTGGTCTCCAAATCCTAGTGGACTTAAGGTTTATGGTTTTTTCTTAGATTTATAATTTATAAACTAAAAATAATTTAAAATCATAGTTCCATTCATTTTAAAGGAATTAATCATGGATGCATATATCATTTATTTCCTTTTCCAATATTTCATAGTGACCCTTGTTTGTTATGCTTCATACATGGCTAAATTTAACAAAAAACTAAGAAGGGATAAACATCAAATTTATCTCTATAACTCCTTTTATAATACTATATATCCAATGTCTAGATGCTAATGTGCATGTGCCTAGGACTTTTTTCCACCTATATCCTATTCAAGTGACAACTACCAACCCACACCCATTATTCACCCACAACCTATATTGGATTTCACGATCCACGTTGTGACTACTTGAAAAGGTAAGGGTGCCCAACCTATCCCACCACATGTTACCATACAACAGGTTCCTCATAAACCTAAACTTGTTATAAAATAAAAAGGATGTGATATTATTGACCAATTGAGTAACATCCATGCTAAAATTTCAATCATCCAACTCCTAAAGCAATCTACTATCTACAAGGATATTTTATACGAAGCATTACATGAAACCCAAGTACTAAGTGATATTGAACAAGATTTTTTGTAGATATTATGTAAGATATCAAAAATAATGCAAATATTATTACTTTTGATCCAAAATATTTACCATTAAAATATATTATTCACCAATATTTGCCTTTGTTCATACAAGTGAGCATGCATAATAAGTGAATCAAAAGGGTGTTAGCTGATAATGTTTCAAGCCTAAACATTTGTGGCATGAATTTATTAACCACCATGGGTATTAGAACCAATCTTCTTCAAAAATTAAAATATGCACATCAAGGGATTTTATAATTCATGTAGCCCTTTAGTTTATCAAATCACATTAAATGTGACATTTGGGGCCAAAAATGGTTCCAACTACATTCCAAGTAATGTCTTAGTCATTACACTATAACTTACTTTGGGTAGATCATGGAGACATACCATGGAATCCATCCCATATACATTACATCGATGTGTTAAATTTATACATTATGGGACTTTATACACAATGTTTGTTGATGATGAACCCTTCAAATTTTGTAAAATTATACCTTTTTAACATATAAGGGATACCTAAAGTGGTACCACCAGAATAATGTATTTCACTTGAAAATATACAAACCTATGAAAGGGGTGAGTCAATCACAATGACTCCTTTACATAAAGAAATAAATAAAGCATTAACCATTGAGGTGTACATGGATGCACATTAAGATAAATAACCATTACCAAAAGAACCAAAGTTATCAAAACCAAAAGAAAGTCAAAACATTTAAGATTCCTTTATTGGTCAAAGAAAACAACATGGAAAAGTTATAGATTACTATGATAATTATGATGAACTACCTCATGATATAACTAATGAACAATTGCAAAACTTAGTTTTGATCCACTTGAGCAATTTCACATAACCTATTCACACCTATAAGGCCTGGTACATACAAGTTAAATTCATCACTAGAGGATACAAAACCACATTCAAATAAGGGTAAAGTAAAATTATTGGCTGAACATGTAAATGCTTGTTATTTAATCCATACCTCTTGGCTAAAAACATTAATCCAACCTTACAAGGGACAAATGCAAATACACCATGTGAACAATGTGGAGTAAAACTTCCACAACATTTTATCCATATCTTAGTAAACCAAGATGTTTTTGATTTAATTATTCCTATGTTATGGTAGCATCGCAAGATACCTTCTCATAATAGACATAGATTGGACAACAAACTCAATCCTAAAGAGGCATAACTATATTGTGCTTATCATCGAATCATTGGCCATAATACAAATCAATATATGGCATTTTAAAACCATATTCAGAAATATAAAGGTGAGTAATGCATATAAATTATACCTAAGAATGAAAAAGACCATATATTTCCAATCTATCCACACAAAATCAATCTTCATAGTGATAAAGGTATGAGAGTATAATAGTTACTGTAAACATTAATGGTGTTTCTTGCTCACATTTTCAAACTAATACAACAAATTATGACATTTTTTTGTGTCTCATACTTACCTACATTGGGGCATATTATTAAAGAGGTACGACATTGTTCTATCTTCCCTGAATCTCTTTGATATCTTTACTTACCTATATCATGTAGACCTAAATTGATAAATACCATCATATACATAATGGATACCAAACCAAATCTCACATTTTTCCTTGGATAATACTGGGCAACTCAAATGAAAACAATAATTAATGCCATCAATATGGGTCTTACTTACAAATTCAAAACCAAACTAATCTACATACCACATAATTGGCATAATGATAAACCTATAGCAATAACAAAATTTATTCATTTTATAATGAAATTACTTAGATTATTCACAATAATAGAATTACATATCTTAGAATTAAGAGCTTAATAAGCAAATCTACAACAATAATTATTGAAAGAGCATAATACTTGAATATTATGGTTGAGTCACTTTGAGGGGGCAACCTCCACAACAATGCAATATTAATAGAATTCACAATATGATGATAAAACACTAACCACTACCTCCTATATATACTCTACTTAGTCATGGTTATTCTATAGACCAACCATACTAAGAACATTGAGAAATGCAACAAGATAATATGAAGGTGTATAAGCCACAAATTGGCCACACATATCCCTAGACACACTATAGGTTAAGGGCAGAGCATATCCCTCCCCTTTAAACTAATGTTGTCCTTAATGTTGAATCAAACCAAGATGTTGTTGAAAGAATGCTTCATCCTCCCATGTTGCATCTTCAGAATGCAGGTTCTTCCATTTGATCAAATACTCCTTAATCACTTTGGTTTGTAGTTACATAATGTACATTTAAAGTATCTCTTAAGGTTGTAAAATGACTCAGCCCTATTTATCTAATTTATGTAACTTAGTCTGAGTGGAAAATCTATGTCAAATTACCTTCTTAAATTAAGATATATGGAATATTGAATGTATGCAAGTAGATGGGGGTAATCCTAGCTTATAAGGCCCACTACCAATTTTATACAAGATCTGATAAGGGCCATAATACCCAGGTGATAGCTTGTTATCCTTTTTCTATTACTTCATAGACATATGCTTATATAGTTGTAAATGCACAAAGACCCAATCACCTATGTCAAAATGTTGCTCACTATGTTGTTGATCTACTTGCTACTTCATTCATTTTTGTGTCATTGCTAAATTCTCTCAAAATTGACTAGTACCTCCTATTGATGGTGAATGTGTTCTTCAATAGCTCAAAACTTAGCATGTACATTCAAAGCTAAAGTTATGGATAGGGATCATAACCATACAATGCCATAAAGGGATACATCTAGGAAAAAGTGTGAAAAGAAGTGTCATACCACCATTCAACAAGTGGAATCCAATGCACCCATTTGTCTTGTTTGTTAGAAAGAAAACAACGAAGATACCCTTCCATACATTTGTTGATTACTTCTAATTGTCCATCAAATTGAGGATGATATGATGAGATATGATCCAAATGGGTAGCTAAATATTCAAATAATTTGATCCAAAAATTACTAGTAAATATGGGATATCAGTCACTTACAATTATCTTTAAAATACCATGCAATTTTTGAATTGTATTGAGAAAAGTAGAAGCTATTGTATGGCAACAAATGGCAATGATAAGGATAAAAAATGAGCATACTTGGTGAGTCAATCTAAAACTACCATAATAACATTTTTACCATCAAACCATGGTATCCTTGTAATGAAATCTATGGAAACCTCTTCCTAACATTGGCTAAGGATAGATAAAGGTTGTAAAAGACCCAATATCTTGAAGGATTCACCTTAGTTTTGTTGACATATCATGCATTCAGCCACATATTTCTAGAATTCCCCCTTGAGTCTTTCACAAAATAAATCTTAAAATATTTTATGATATGTTTTCAAAAATATGGAGTGACCTCCAAGTGGAGAGGCATGAAATTCCTAAAGAATTTTATGTTTGAGGAGAGAATGCTTACAACGATATAATCTATCTTTATACCATAATGTGTTCCCCTTCCATGTAAATTATTAAGATTCATTAGAACCCTGATAAAGATTATGAATCAAATCTTTGGTAACATTATCATTCTCTCATTTAGATCTTACTTCATCTAGCTAATCTACGTGCCACATCATCATGGTGAATAATAATGCCTCAATTGATTCATCCTGTCAAGAGAGGGAACCTACCACCACATTCTCTTTTCCTTTCGTATACACTATTTCAAAATCATAGCCTAAAATTATAGTCACTCATTTTTGTTGTTCTTTAGATGATAATCATTATTCCAAAAAATATTTGAGGCTATCCTGATTAGTATTTACCTAAAAATGATGACCCATCAGATAAGGTCTACATTGCTTCACTGCATGTAGAATATCCATCATTTATTTCTAATAGATTAGTTTGAGCCTATTTTTTTCCTTTAGTTGGTGAATTTCAAATGTCAATGTTCTACTTTCTTGCATGATTACAACCCCCAAGCCATATGCTAATGCATCACACTCCACAACAAATTTTTTTGAAAAATTAGGAGTAGCCAAAACTGAAGTTTTACACATTGCCATTTTCAACTGTTCAAATCCCTTGGTAGTTGAATCAGTCCATTTGAAGGAGTCTTTCTTTAATAAAGAGGTGAGTGGGGCTGCAATGTTATTATAATTTTTGACAAACCTATAATAATAACCAGTAAGTCGTAGAAATCCTTGGAGGTTGATGAGACCATAAAATGGCTCATTATATCCATGAAATAACATCCTTTTTCTTGCATAGGAAGTGGATCTAAATGTAGTCTCTAAACTTAAGGTTTATTTAGAATAAAATAGCAAGTATATATCACGGTTATTCTTTTATAATTTGTTGTTATCTATTTGTTATTCATTTCTAATGATTATTTGGAAGAAGGTGTCAATATGTGCATACACAGTTCATATTAAGCTATAATGATTCAAAGTATGAAGAGTAACCATTCAAGAACAATGTTTGAGAAGTGTCAAAGTCTTCTACAGTAGCTTCAGACTTAGTCCATAGTTATGCCCAGTAGCTATGGATTACATCAGACCAACTACAGATTACATCAAACTAGCCACATATTACATCAGATTGGCTATAGATTACATCGGCCCAGCTATAGATTACACAAGCTTAGCTATAGATTACATCAACCCAGTTATGGATTACATCAGCCTAGCTATATATTACATTAGCCTAGCTATAGATTACATAATATTTGTTATATACTATATTAGGACTACTACAAACTTTAATAAAGTCATTAAGGACTTTTTTGGAAAGTATTCTTGGTCGATTTCAACTATCACAAGAATGTTTTTCATTTGGAGTCTTTTTATATATATATTTCTATATATATATATATATATATATATATACTTTCCATTTATAGATTGTATCCAAATATAGATTTATGTAATTTCATTTCAATAAATATCTCTCTCCATATTTTATGGAGATTGAGATTATGGTGTTATTGATTGCATTCTTATAATAAATATCTCTCCATATTTTGTGGAGATTGAGATAGGATAAGATATCTAGGTTGGTACTACTAAATAAGGTGTTGGTTGGAAGCATGAGATTATAAATGCAACCTCCCACACCCAAATAAAATCAATATATATAATTTTCCCTCTATCATTCTAAGTAGTCTATTATGAATTTTGTGTTCTGAGCGAAATCCTCTTCTGAGGAATGAGTTAGCCACTCATTCCAAGGAAGACGGATCAATGTATTTTTACTTATTTTTTTGTTTTGTACTTATGACTTTGTTATAAATTGTTATTTTATTTATTTGTTATTGTAAACATTTATTTCATACAAATTTTTGTGAACTTATAAGTGTTTTATTTGTTTGTCATTTATTTTCAATTCTACAATGTACATTTTGTAAGTGTGCTTTAATTTATGCAAGTGTGATTTTAAATTCCTGCAAGTATGGATTGTGGTAGAAGGAACTATTTTCCAAAGATCTCTTTCTCTTATTATATACAGCCTTAGAACACCATCCCTAGATTGACATTGTTAAATGAATAGGATTAATGACCCTCATCAGAGGTTCTTGAGGGTCTCAAGAATTGTTATCACTTGAAACATGCACATGTGGTTATGAAGGGCTCTCACACATCAGAGAGTTATTCATTATCTCAATGTAACAATGGGATCATCCCCCAAGGTGTGAGACTCTTGCACTCCTTGGTATGAACCTCTAGAGTAGACCAGCTTCCTTATATTCTAGATGCACTTCGTTTAGGACCAACACACAGACCTACAAGAGCAAAATGAAATATATAACTAGCGCTAAACCTAAAATTGACAAGGGGAAAATGGAGGGAAAAGGTAGGAGGTTGTTGGAAGGTAAAAGGTGATGCATCAAGAATAGAGTGAACACCTCTACTCCCTTAAGGAACACACTAAAAAATACTAAGAATAAGATAATATCACACAGACTCCACCAAGGTTACTCTAAATGCATAACTATTTCATATTGAGGTTTAGGAACACAACATATCACTAAGAGGGATAATATTATCCATAGTCAGAGCCTACTCAAACTCAAGTGTGCATAGAGAGTGACCTACAAATGAGTTCCCTTGTTCTATATAGAGGTGGTAGGAATGGAAAGAAATGAGATGGGTCAAAATTACCCATAGAAAAAGATCAAAAAACATAAATCACACATAGAATCCAATATAAAATTAAGGGAGGTGAACTCAATTCTCATTACAGTGTAAGGTTCAGCCAATAAAAGTGTTCTTGGAGGGTAGATTTTGGCCACATAAGGATACCTAAAAATGTCAACCCATTTAAAATAAAAATGCGAAATTTTATAGAGCTAGCAAACCTTTGTACAATAAATCCCCACTTGAGGGTGGATAGGATCTTTGAATTCAAAGGTCGTGCTCATGGATCTAGGCCAATCAGGAAAACCAAATCACCATGCAATAGTCACTGCAGACCACGCTCGTTAAATTTGGGTTAACAATCTAAATCTAGAAGTAGTTAGAATAATATCCATGAATTCTCATGTGCACCTAAAAGTAGAAGGCATTTAGGTTGTTAGAGGAGGTGTTTATCCATAATATAACACCTAATATCCACTTATCATTTAACCATCTTGACTGGCTCATTCTTTGCTCAACTACCCAACTACCACACATACTTTACCTATCATTTGTCAGTCACTTGAATTTTCCTACTAATGTGAGATTTACACAAGCTCTTAAATTTTATCATGTCATCCTATGCACGTGATGGAGATCTACACCCTACACCCTTGGGAATCCATGTGCAGTATAACTTGGCATGCTCTAGTGTAGGCTATGCACTGAAAGCTTGTATGTAGGGAGTCACTCACCTACCATAACTCCTATGGTTTATATGGTTATTTGATTTCTAAATTACACATGTATTCATTCCTACTTATCAAATTATTCTATGAAAGTTTTAATTATATGCACTTAGCCTTTTTTGGTGATCTCACATGTCTACTTTTCCATTTTGGAGCTTTACTAATCTACGTAGAAGGTAGTGCACAACCTAGGTTATAGCCTATGAATGATGGGATCTCAAGTACTAATTTTTGTGATTAGGTATGGGACTCCATCATTTGAGTGAAATAATATTTCTAAATAAAAGTGTGCAAGAAAAGTGAACCCTAGGTGTGTATTTTTAATTTTAATTTACATCACATGCCTTTTTTCTCTTTTATTGCATGAAGTTTGGGGATACTATGCATGTTAGCTTATGCATATTCATAATTTTATGATTCATGTGGGATATGGAAACTATTTGCATGGGTATGTAACTCAATTTGGTACATAGGCACAACATGAGTTCTTGGTTGGGGCTCAAATTGGTTGGGTCTTGAATCAATGCTGACTACTACCTTTGGTCGATTGTAGGAATCATTTGCACTCAATCCCACTTCCATTAATCACTATTGTATAGCATAAAGGTCTCTTTAATAGTGTCTAGTGAGATATATGTAGCTAAATTGACATAGAGGGTCAACATTTTTGGTTACCTCTATGGGTTAGTTACCTCTATGGGTTACTTACCTGCTAAGCGGGAATCCAGTAACCTTGAAGCAATCCATTGGGCATGGAGGCATTTGGAGGTCTTCATCCTTTATCTTTTTAATGCACTAGCCATGAACTCCTCTAGTCTTAGAATAAGCTAAGATCCCTTTCATAAGAACAATAAAATAAAATAAAATACCTACATTGAATAGTGCTTAGAGGAAAAAATATCTAACCTAAGTATAACACTGCATGCAAGCACTTGGAGGAAGTAAAAACTATCCTAAAAAATAATGTGTACAAGTCACTTAGGGAAATTAAAACATCTAACCTACTATTTATAAAGTATACATGATCATTGGAGATAGTGTTTGACATGAATCACATTGACTTGAATGGATAACTCTCCTCTATAAAACTTTACAAGCTGGTATGCATTGGTTGAATTGAAATTGATTACAATATATGGACCACTCCATATAGTATCAAACTTAGTATGCTTCCCAACTTTCACTCTGTCTGCATCCCACTTAAGCACTAGGTCTCCTTCCTAGAAACTTCTATCAATGGCCTTTTTATCAAAGGTCCTTTTCATTTGGGGCTATTAAATCTCCATAGTGTGTGCAACTCACTCTCTAGTTTCTTCAAGCTCCATTAGCTCAGTGAACCTCGTTGTGAGGGGATCACTCTTGAGTAGTTCCAATTGATGGCTCAATTATAAGGAAGGCAACTCAAGGGATATGGGTAACCTGGCTTCCCTTCAATAGACTAGCATGAAGGGTGAATTTCCCAACACTCTCTTAGGCATGATCTGATCTACTCAATAGGTTGTCTTGAGCTTTGTGTGTCAAGCTTGTTGACTATCATCCATGGTCCTTTTTATAATGTGAATCAAAATTTTATTCATGCACTCAGCCAAACCATTACATTGAGGTTAATAGTTTGAAGAGGTGCTCAAGGGGATGTTATGCTTAATAACCCACTTATTGATCTTGGTTCTAAGGAAAGCCAATGTATATTCAGAGAGAATGATGGTTAAAACACCAAATCTCATTATAATGTACTCATATAAATCTATAGTTGATGCCTCATTGGCCTTTTTAAATGACACTACCTTTGTCCACCTTAAGAAATAGTCTATGGTTGTGAGGACCCATTTATGCCCAGTACTTGATGGTAGATTGATAATGTCAATGAAGTATAGGTCCTATTACATAAAGGGTTGGTTAGATTATATTAAGCACAGTGATAATTCCACCATCTTTTATTTGTCTACGAAAAAGCCCATTTATTGCAATTTTGCACCCATGAGTGTGTATCTTTGAATAGAGTCAACCAATAATAGCCAACATGCATGATTTTTATAGTGGTAGTCTTAGGTGAATATTGGCCTCCTGATAGCCCATTATGGAACTATTGGAAAATTTTATTCACCTACTCTTGCTCTATAGACTTCAAGAGGACTCCATTGAGGTTCTTTGGTAAAAATGTGCCATCAATAAGCACATAAGGAATGGCCTAAAACCTAAAGTGTATATGTTAAACTTTACTTAGGTCAAGGGGATATGGATCATTCTGAAGAAAGGTCTTCATTTTTTGGTCTAGATTATCAAGGTACCTTGGTTTACTGGTTGATCTTCATTCAGTACAAGAATTACACTATTCTCATTTCTCACACTTTCTATCAGCTGCTCATATAGACCTTTTCCTTGCACTAGCTTGGTGACTTGGATGTCCACATCATATTCCATCACCTTTATGATTTAGCCAGTCATTTTCTCACTAATTTCCTTACAGAGCAAAAAATATTTAATACTTACGTAGACAACCATGAGATGGATCTTGTTGTTGGAGAGTATGTGTCTAAAAAATTTTATTGCCCTTATTACTATGAGGGCATGCTTCTCCACAAATCTATAGAAAAGCTCATAATCCTTGAGCACCTAGCTAAATAAAGTGATAGGTTGCCCCAACTGATCATTATTTTATTGTGTAAGAATAGATGAGATGCCTTCAGCTCCACTAAATGCATAAAGGGTAAAATCTTTAATGTAATCTAGGTTGATCAAAGTGGGAGTTTGTGCAATGGCATGCTTGATGGCCTCAAAGCCACTTTTCCCTTCATGGGTCTAGCTAAATGTAGACCCTTGTTTAAGCATTATTGTAAGGGGTTAGACTAGAGAAGTGAAATTAGGCACAAATCTTCTCAAAAAAATTATCCTTCCCAAGAAGCTTTATATACTCCTCTTGTGACTTGGGAAAGAGAAAGGCAATAGCTTTTACTCTTTCTAGATAAATTGAAATTCAATTTTTAGAAACAATGTGCCCAAGTAGAGTACGTTCATTGATAGTGAAGATGCACTTGTTTGGGTTTAGAGAGATTTTGAACTCATGACACCTTTCAAATACCACTCCAAATGACCTAAGTGATCCTTTATGTGCTTAGAAAAGATAATTATATCATCGAGGTAGACCAAGATAGTTTTGTTGATGACTCACTTAAATGGCATATACATGGCCTTTTAGAAGGTCGCCCCTACATTTGTCAATCCAAAATTCATCCTTTGATATGCGAAGGTAACCCACTTAGTGGTGAATGTCATTTTATAGCAATCACGCTCTTTTAAAAGAACTTGGTTATAACCCAAATAACCATCTAGTAGCAAAACTCTTTCCGTGCCTACAACTATTTGTAAAATTTATTCCATTGGTGAGAGGGGGTAGTGATCTTTGAGGGAGGCTTTATTGAGGTCCTTGAAGTCTATGCATAAGAATATTTCTCCATTTTTCTTGTGCATTGGGACCAAATTGGCCACCAATGAAGAATTTTTTATTGGAAATATTATGTTGGCCTCAAGGAGTTTTGAGAGCTCCTTCCTCATTAAGGGCTCAAGATTGGGGTTGATGGGCCTTTGTCTCTACCTAGTTGACTTTGTGCTAGGATTGAGCTCAATAATATGTTGAGATAATCCTAAATCAAACCCCCTACGGTCTTTATAGCTCCATGAAAAGATATCAACATACCTCTTGCTGAGTTCGATAAACCTTTCAATTTTGGATTGGAGCATACTCTTCAGACCTTTAAGAACTTGTTATCAAAGATAGTCACTTGGGCAAAGACCTCCTCTTTGACAGTCATGATTCACCTTTCACCTTTGAGTTGATCATAAACATTTAAGATGCTTTTTAGCATGACTAACCTCTTAGGTTATTTGTTCCCCCTTAGTTGAATGATATACTCCTCATATTGGGTTTTAAGCTATGATTTTTTCTTGGTGCTAAAATCTGCTTCATCTTGAAATAAGTTGATGATTTATTCATCATTATCAAACACTTGCCAATTATTTTCATTATCTGGGACTACTGGTTTGACTACAAGTCTCATGAATTACTCAGACTCCTTCATTATCTTGCATGGACATCATACTATGCACCTATAGTTGTAATTATATTAGCGTCAACATTATATGCTCTTGCCATGGAATGGATGTGAAAGGCATCAAAACATTTGATCATGTCTCATGACCTATGCTTATAAGCTCTTAACATATTATTTTTGGACATGTTCTACACTCTGACCTAGTTCACCACTAGATTATTATCACCAAAACCTTGCAGTACCTTCATCCATTTATTATGTGCCATTTGAAGACCTTGGATCAGCACCTCATACTCAATGACATTATCTGTGTAGCTAAACTACAACATGTATGCATGGAAATATCTTTCCTTCTAAGGGGAGACTAACCCAACATCAGCCCCAACACCATTTTCAACACAAGAGCCATCGAAGTATAACTACCACATACCTTCGAGGTCCTCTTGCCCCTTTACCAGGTTAGGCAACACAAGGTCCTTTGGAATGGAACTTAGGTGCTCAATCCCATCTCTTTTATGTGGTAATATGGGTTATGCTCATAATGCTCACATGCTCATTCATCAAGTAAATTATTTGGGACCTCCTCCAGGAGTGTGGTGGCCTCATGGAAGATTTAATTCTCCTCTTGATCAAACATTTTGTAGTTTACCTCAATTGGGCTAGGGAATTATGGCTCCAAACGAATTTTTAAGATAGGCTCAACTTTTATGGTCACCTTGGTTCCATATCTAATTTTTAGTAACATATGTGACCATTATGATGATAGATATCCACCCATATTTATTGTGAAATCTTGGGAAAGGCATACAATGAAGTAGGGGGAAATTGATGATTATGATGTACTATGCAATAGAGAGGCTTGGACATGGGTGTAACATGAGGTTTAGTTCCTTAATGATTCCCATAGTTTTAAATATTGTTCCATCCAAATGGATTATGCCCTTATAAATAGTTTAGTATGAAACACCCAAGACATCTGCAATCTTCATCAGCATCACATAACTTCTCACGCCTGAAATGATCATGCAATTGTGCACTAGGAGTTGGTCAATGATTAGCAAGATGTAGAATGGGGGTGTATTAATGTTACCACATTATTCTTCACTTGGTTTACATAGGATTATAGAGATGGAAGGCATAGGATCTGGTGGTTCACACACTTGGAAATTATTCAAATCATCCTACATCAAGTTCTTTTGGGAAGGAATAGCAAGAGCATCCCACATGGTTACATTAAGGCTCATCTTTTTCATCTTCTCAACTATGTTGAAGGGAATTTGGGGTATATTTGGCTATGATTTTATAATAGTGGCCTCTTATTGCATTTATGCAATGGTTTTAGGTTGGTTCACTTTCTATGCAGTTTATGTTGTGTACACTGAAGCTTGTGCAGGTGTTCTAGTTTGGGAACATGAAACTTGGGGTGAAAAATTTAAGGGCATAGAGGTATGTGGCACCTCCCCCATTTCTCTCTTTTTAAATCTTATATTAAAATCAACTAGGAAACTTTTATGCCCAACATACCACTTTGATTTGCATAATTGAAGTCGCCTTCCTGCTAATTTATAAGAGTGCATTCATCTTGTCTCGACACTTCTACTTGAACCTCTCCTCCTTGAAAAGCTACATAGTTTGGTTATGGCTAAGGCTACAACACATTATGCACCATGAGTACCTAGTTGAAATATCCATCTACACATGTGGCCTCATTGTGTGGCTGATTGCATGGGAAGC
Source organism: Torreya grandis (assembly GCA_037957365.1). Classification (NCBI taxonomy): domain Eukaryota; kingdom Viridiplantae; phylum Streptophyta; class Pinopsida; order Cupressales; family Taxaceae; genus Torreya; species Torreya grandis. The sequence goes on from JARHVA010002898.1 coordinate 726,482, forward strand.
ACCATTCAAAGTCTTGTGCAAGGTTATTCTATACAGGAACAAGATTTCTAAAGGTGATAATAACATTGGAGTTTTGAGCATAAAGTAGTCTATTTTACATGAGTTGGCTCTAGTTTTGTGATACACTTTAATGGGGCCATTCTTGGTTGATATGGATGATTAAAGGATTGATAAGGCTTGAAATGTTATGTTTGTTACCTTTTTAGGGCTACAAACTCATTTCTAAAACTTTATAGCAAGATTTTTACTTCATGCAATTCATTAAGGGGAACAACAGATGTAGTAGCTAGGATAACTATGATGATGATAAGCACTAATGAAGGTTGTGTAGTAGGTTGGCTAGGTAGTGGCTCTACAAAGAACAATAAAGGAGGTCTGGGCATAATTTTCCCTACTTGGATAAAATAATTCTTTGCTCACATAATAACTTCATATACATTGGGAAGTATTACAACTCCCATAGATTGGACCATTATGGCTATATCACTATTTAGGGCCTTCAAATAATATAATAACGTGTCTAGAGATGGATTACATAAGGGTGGTATTCAGTCCAAAAAAATTTGAAATCTAAAATTGAAGTTGACCATCAACTCATGCAACACTCTTTTGATAGTGGTAAGCTCCTCTATCAATGACAAGTGATCACTCATATCTTTGAATTATTTGTATGACTACTCTCCAAGCTCATCTTAGTTGTGGATAAAATTTGGCCTTCAACCTTTGTACCATTAGAGGGATTTACCCTTTAAAGAAGAGGAAAGAAGTCTAACTACTACATTATCCTCTATGATATGGTGAACTAAATAGATGTTGTCAATGTATTGGATATGTTCTATATGGGGTGGTTACATTCTCACCAATAAAATAGGATAAGATTTTAAGTGCTAAAATTGGTATGTCATCATATTGAGCTAGAGCCAAAGTACTACCTCCATTAAAGTGTATAAATAATTGATTTCTTGGAACAACCATGAAGGGGATAGGAAAAAATCCTCTTATAGGTTGGGGAAATATACCAAAAGGAGGGGTAGATTAAGCTATAGAGGATGTCTACCTTAAATCTATAGCTCTCTTGACTAGAGATAGGGATGTTTTAACTCTTCTTCTTCTTCTATAGGATGTAAGAAGCTCCATAAAATGAGAATTGATACCTCTTGAAGATGATCTCATTTATCTTAGCATATGGATGAAATGTTAATTTTAACAAGCCAAAAATACTTGAAATTGTTAGGTACCCTAAATAAGTGTCTTCACCATTGTTAACTAAGGATAACATTAATTCCTCAACATTCTCATTGAACTGGTCCCATCAGGCATGCTAAAAATTGTTATCACTTGAAACATGCACCTATGGTTATGAAGGGTTATTGCATGTCGAAGACATATTCATTGTATTGATGTAATAGTGAGATCATCCCCCAAGGTGTGGGACTCTTGTGCTCCTTGGGATGAACCTCTAGATCAGGTTGACTTCCTTATATTCTAGATGCACCTAGTTTAGGACTAGTGCACATACCTACAAAGAGTAGAATGAAATATACATCTAGTACTAAACCTAAACATGACAAGGGGAAAAGGTAATAGGTTATTAGAGGTTAAAAGGTGATGCACTAAGAAAAGAGTGAACACCTCTACTGCCTTGAGGAACACACTATAGATTACTAAGAATGAGACAATATCACACAGACTCCAACATGAGTACTCCAAATGCATAAGTGTTTTGTACTGAAGCATAGAAACATGGCACAATGCTAAGAGGGATGATATTATCCATAATCAAAGCCTATATAGACCCAAGTGTAAATAGAGAATGACCTACAAATGAGTTTTTCCATTCAATATAGAGGTGTTAGGAATGGACAATAATGAGGGGTGTAAATTACCCATAGAAAAATATCAACAAATACAAATCACACATAGAATCAAAGAAAAGTGAAGGGAGGTGAACTAAATTTGCATTAAATTGCAAGGTTTAACCAACAAAAGTGTTCTTGGAGGGAAAATTTCTACATTATAAAGATGCCTAAAAATCGACCTGTATACAATGAAAATCCAAGCTTTTATAGAGATAATAGGCTTTTATACAACAAATCCTCACCTTAGAGTAGATAGGAGATTTGAATTTGAAGGTGGTGCTCAAGGCTCTAGGCCAATAAATAAGACCAAATCACCATGAAATAATCACTACAGACCATGCTCATTAAATTCTAAATGACAATCTAAATTTGGAAGTAGCTAGAAGAATACTTGTGAATCCTCATGTGCACTTGAAAGTAGAAGGCATTTAAGTTGTCAAAGTAGGAATGTGACCATACTTTGACACCTGATAGTTACTTATACATTTAACCATATTTATCACCTCATCCATCACTCAACTACCCAACTACCACCCATACTTTACCTACCATTTATCAGTCACTTAAATTCTCCTGCTGATGTCAGAGATGCGTAAGATCTTCTTTATAATCTATCATGTCACCCTATGCATGTGATGGATATTTTCACCTTGTGCCTTTGGGAATACCCATACACTTAAACTTGGCTTAGTCTTGCATAGGTTATGCATCGAGATCTTACCTGAAGGGGGTCACTCGCCTATTGTGACTCATATGGTTTAGTCAGTTATTCACTTTCCAACTTGTGCATAAATTTACCCCCACTCAGCACATTATTTTATATAGGTTTTAATTTATGGTCTAATTTTACATTTTGAAAATTTACTAATCTATGTAAAAGGCAGTACATAGCCAAAGTCATATCTTATGAATGATAGGATCTCAGGTACTAATTTCTGTGATGGGATATGAGACTCCTTCATTTGAGTGCAAGAGGATTTCTAAAGAAGATCACACAATAAAATTGAATCTTGGGCATGAATTTTTAATTTGAATTTATATATTGTGCCTCTTATCTTTTTTACCACATGAAGTTTGGGGATCTTGCATAGGTCAGCCTGTGCATATTCATAATTCTAAAATTTTCATGGCATATGGAAACTATTTGCATGGATGTGTAACTCAACTTAGTACATAAATACAGAATAAGTTATTGTTTGGGGCAAAAATCAACATCGACCATTGCCTTTGGTCTATCACATGAATCATCTATGCTCAAGCCCACTTCTATAAATTACTATTGTGTAGCATAGAGGCCTCTTGAGTATTACTCCACCTCTCAGACACCAAAAGCACATTTGGTAAGTTTGGCATAAATATGATGTTGTTGTAGAACTAAAAGTACCTATTTCAAATGATTCAAATGTTTTCCCAAATTTTGTTATAGATGAGGATATCATCAAAAAACATTAATACAAGTTTTCTCAAAAATGGCTTAAAAACAATATTCATCAAACTCTAAAATGTAAATGATGCATTTGTGAGGCCAAAAGGCATTACCATAAATTCATAATGGCCTTCATGAGTTTTAAAAGTTTTTTTAGGTATGTCCTCATTTGTGGATGTGAATCTAATGATATCTAGATTGGAGGTCTAACTTGGTAAAATAAATAGCACCATGTAATTCATCTAGCAAATCATCAATTACTGGAATAGGAAATTTATCTTTAATAGTGTACTTGTTGAGTTATCTATAGTTTGGGCACATCTTCTAACTATCATCCTTCTTCTATAGCATGACCTGTAGGGAGGAATATTCACTTTGACTATGTTAGATGATTCTTGTCTCCCACATCTCTTGTACCATATTTTTAATTTCACTCTTCTAGGCATATAGATATTTATAGGGTCAGATGTGAGGTGGTGTACTAATTGAATTGATCTTGATGGAATGATCATGTGCATGACTTAGAGGAAGTCCTTTTGGCATGTCACCAAAAATAACAAAATGGTCATCTAGTAGCCTTTGCAAAATAAGATGTGTAGACTCCTTGGGTGGTTGAACCTCTATGGAAAATAAGCATACCACAATCCTTCTAGACCTTTTCTAAGAATCTTCATCATTTGATAGAAAATAACTAATTGTGGAGATTAGCATATAATCCACGTAGTTCAAAGGTCCTACCTTCTGAATGGAACCTCATGAATAATTCATAGAAATTCATCTCAATAGTACCCAAATTGGTGAGCCACTACACTCCTAAAATAATCGTATCTCCTCCCATAGAAAGAACAAACATAGGGGAATCTAAAAAGTAGTCTCCCATAGAAAGTTTAATGCTATGTTATTTTCTAGATCAGTTGACTATACCACCATCTTTGATCATGACCTAAAATTATAGAGTTAATAAATGAAATAGTTCAAATGAGTAGCCAACTTACTATTGATGAACTTATGTTTACTTGTAGAGTCAATTAACATAGTCACCTTATGTTTCTTCAGGAAACCTACCACCTTAACATTTTGAAGAGTAATAATGTTGAAAAGTGCATGACAAAAAATAATAGGTTGATAATCTTTAGATTCATCCTTAGGTTCTTCCAAACCTACCCTTAAAGCCTCCTCATCTTCTTCCTCCTCATTAGCACTCTAAAAAAAAACTTCTTTTCAACACATCAATGTCCTTTGCTCCATTTGTTATTGTAGCTAAAACAAAACCTTTTGCACACTTTTCTTCCATTTTCTGAGGTGTCAATCTGGTAGGATGCAAAAATGATGGTGTTGGGAAGGTGCATTCATGGACATCAGTGAAATGTCTTTATTTAATTAGATCTTTTTCCTCAACCATGTGTGACCTTGGAATGGCCTCAAATAGAATATTGGGATCAAAAATGTGAACCTCCAATTAGATGTTATCTTTGAGGCCACCAAAAAATAAGTCAGTCAAATTTTCCTTAGTGATGTTTGTTACACGTAAGGAAAGATTCTAAAATTAATAAATGTAGTCCTTGAAAGTCCCAGCCTGATGCAACTTAGCTAGCTAACTGAAGTAGATTTCAAAGACATTATTGTAATAGTGGAGTGACAACTCCTAAAAAAATATTGACAATGAAATTGGGACACCCTTCTTTTTCTTTTGAGCACACAACCAATGATACCAAATGAATGGTTTAGGTTCCAAATATAGAGATGAAATAACCACTTTTTATGAATATAGAGTTAGATGTAGATCAAATAAATTTTTAATTTGATTGAGCTAGGTGAGTAGATCATTACCATCAAATTTACATAGGTCCACTTTTGGCAACATTAACTTAGGGATAGGATTGGTGTTGGTATTATTTGGATGTGGAGAACCAAACTAAAGTGGTATAGGGTTATTTTGTAATGGTGGAGCTAACAAGTTGACTAATTACCCAAATATTTGTTGCAATTGATCCATCATGCTATCCAATTCCCCTCTTAACCCTATAATGTGCCTTTGAACCATATCAAAATCATCTTTTTTCACCATGCCCTATAAATCTAACTTAAATTATTGAACTACAATTGAAATAGATGGATCAAAAGTTTCAGACTCCATGTCATCCTTGTGAGGATTTTTCAGAGTTTCTTTCCCTTTCTCGCATTCTCAAGTGTTTAGACTAGCCATGCACAAACCCTATGAGGGTTTTAGCCCTAAAAAGAAGTGTACTGGAGGAATACATCATTGTAATCATCTCATCGAGATGAATCCAACTACTACTATTGTGCATAAGGGTGAAAAAAATTGATCCAAAAAAGTGTACCAGTTGAATATACCATTGTGATCATCTCATAGAGATGAATCTAACATATACTAATTTACACAAGGTAAAAAAATCCTGACTTATTATTCTTATTTTCACTAGAATAAATGTTTTTTATTTTTTGTAAAAAAACCTCATGAACAAAATTATGGTGATGAAAAAAAATGAATTCCTCCCAAATCACAAGTTATGTTTTCTTGGCCTTCTAGTGCTCAGATGCTAGATCTGAAAAAAAAAATATGTGCCATAAAAACTTTCCAAATCGAAGCTTTAATACCACTTGTAAGGATATTACTTAGATGATTCACTATAATATAATTATATATCATATAATTAAGAGTAAAATAAGCAGATCCATAATAATAATTGGTGAAAGATCAAAATACTTGAATATTATGATTGGGCCAATTCGAGGGGGTAACTTCCACAACAATGAAATAAGAATAAAATTCACAATCTGATGATAGAAGACTAACCACTACCTCCTATATATACTCTACTTATCCATGGTTATTTCATAGTCTGATCATACTAAGAACATCAAGAAATGCAACAAGATATTATGAAGGTGTGCAAGCCATAAGTCAGCCAAAATATCCCCAGACACACTATAGGTTAAGGGCATAGAACCTTTAACAGATGATACTAAATCACTAGAAATGATGCATCATAAACATTAGTGGAAAAAATATGATCTTAGAACACCATAGGCAATTATTTATCTTATGAATGGGAGGAATCATCTCCTTTCATTCTAATTAAGCTTTATAATTTAATGTCCCCTTTTATGGTCTAGGCGTGCATGGACCCTTAGCCTTAATTTGTTCTCAAGGGCTAAGGAAAAAAGCATTGGAAAAGGCAAACATTTTAAAAGCCTTAAGAGCATTGAATAAAAAAGCACTTTATTATTTTAATTTCCACTTAAGTTGGGGGCCTTTTGAGTGTCATGACACTTAAGGTTTAAGAGGGTAATTATAAGGAATGTTCTTTAAATATTTAGAAGGGAGAATTATCTTCTAATTTGGCTTTAAAAAGGAAGAGAGATGTTCATTTGGTGGGTTCTGCATGTTATAAATATTAAATCATGGATCGAGTATGTCAAGCTTGTTCATCGTGACTTGAAAATGAAAAATTTCAAGTGTGCCAAGGGTTTGAGGATGAAAACCTCCATTCATTTATTAAGGAAATCTCTATTCAAGGGCTATAACTGTGGTTAGGATTTACATGGTTGCATGCAATTGTTCTTACAAAGGTGTTTTAGAACACCACCTTGTACAAAAGATAGGTGAGCACCTTTAGAAGCATGGTGATTATATTTTTGCAAGTAAAAGAGGTGAGTGAATTGCTTGAAGAGTTGTTGGTTGGTTTTCAAAGCTAACCCTAGGGTGGAGAATTAGTTGGAGGATTGGCGACCCCTCTCTAGATGGCTATTTGGCTTCAAAACCCTCTTATATGGTTTAGAGGTATTTTTACCAATTTATTCTAGCTTGGTTACTTGAGGGTTGATTTGCACATGATTTAGGGTGATTTTGTGCCCTAGATAATATTCTAAACTTATTATAATATTTCAGTAATGGACTAGGGTTTTGAGAATTTTAGGATAGTTTTTGGTGGGCTTCCCATGATGGGAAAATTTTGAAATTGGTTTTGATTGATAGTTTCCATTTTTAGTCTTATTTTGAGCTATCACTTGCATTGAAATTTTAAGTAATGTGGAAGTTGTGAATTTATGAAGTTATGTTGTAATTTTGCAATAATAAATTCCAAAATTTTGAGTTTCAACTTTTGAGTGAATATTTTGCCTTCTAAAATCAGTGGATGCAATATAAAGCTCGTTTCATATTTTTTAGAGGGTTAAAAGTATCAAATCTAATTTTTACCTTAATCGCCTAAGGGTTTGGTAGAGGAAATTGTTGATTATTGTTTCATTTTTAGAAGTGTGTTATTAGCTAAATTTTCATTTATAAATTCTTTGAAGGAAGGGATTTTGAATTTGGTAGGTTTTGTTTGAGAACCCCTATTTTACTTATTTGTTTCATTAGGGGACATTACATAAAAATCCTATATACATACATACATACATATATACATACATACATACATATATTATTTTTGGTATTTTTGAAACTATTAAAACATTAAAAATATTCAAAAATACCAAAAATAAAATTAGCATGTTCCTAGTTGTACTATTTCTTATACATGTGTTGTTGGATCCATGTTAGTAAATATCATGTCACTCTTTCCTATATACACATATGTTTCACACATCATTTGAGCATGATACAAGCATACCTAGGCATATTATATATGCATATACAGATGTTGGGCCTTCTCTCTACTCACATCATAAGTACATTGGGGGCATTTATTTTTTTGATAATGATATACCTAGATTATATTATTATATGATCATTTTCCATTATCATGTTTGAGCTTATATACTTACACATGCCTATTTTAATCACCTAAAAGTGTTATTTGAGTGATAATAGTGCTACTTGAGACAACCTATTCCTAACTTATCCCTAGACCTATCATAGAGCCTTTAAACACATTTTTCTAGCCTTTAAGCAGACCACAAATATCCCTAGTTAGGTAAAACATAGTCTCAGACCCTCATTTCTAGATCCTAGCCCTTCGTGTCCAGTAGCCTATCAAAAGGATATTAACACAACATTAAGGACACTAGAGTCATGTGGCATTACTATCCCCAAAATGGCACTAATGTCCTTTACCTTATCTTTCTCGAACGAATATATTTTCAAAATTCAAACCCTCCTAAGGTCAACCTAAGCATATTTGATTATTTGCACAAGATATGAACACTACAAATACATGAATTTTAGACCTCTATCCACCATATGGAGATTAGATGCAAAATAATTATTCAAGCATGAAATAGGTTATGCAAAATCAAGGTTATTAATCCCTATTTTACCCTACTTATGCATATTACCATCTATAATTGCCCTCAGATTAGATTTTCCATATTTCCAATCTCAAGCACACTCAAGGCATTCAAGACCGCTATCATTCTAGCATTACTTACACTTGAACCAACACTTAGGTGGGGAGAACTACATCAAACTTAATCCCTCATCATAGTATTGGTATGTAGGCAACTATCTTCAGAGCGAGGTGTTGAGGATGTCTAGCCTATCCTACTAATGAGCACATTTTCTTACTCATGCCTTATTTGTAAAGAGGATTAGGTTTTGCATCATAAATAATTTATTACATGCACAATACAGAGTTTTAGACTTCATAAAAATAAGAATATAACCCAAAAACACAGGCATAAGTGTACCCAAAATTTAGGAGCAGTCCTCCACAAAGGACATTAGCACCATTTTTAGGACATTAGTGCCACATGACACTACTATCAAAGTGTGGTACTACTATCCAAGAGAGGATCTAACATAGGGATCTAGTTGATCCCTCAGACCTATTTGTATCTCAATTTTTAGCACTCAAATCTTCCATGTCAGGTGTTTTCTAGATAAGTCTTTATTTACACATATTTATTACTATAATTAAAAATTCAAAGCTAGTCAAAATATGTAACAAATCAGTGGTTATTTATTTCATATTATTTCACTAATTTAGACTATTCATCCCTTTAATCAAACATAGGATTTACATAGATAAACCCTAAAATGTTAAAACATTTGGTGAGTCTAACTTACTTTAAATATTGCTTAAACCCCTAGTTCTACATATGGTTTACCTTCTCCCAATTTTTGTGCTTCAAAATTAGGATTACAAACTTCTATTTTTCTAATTTTTTGGCATAACCTAGCTCATTAAATCAATCTCACATTAGGGTTTCATTTATTTAAATATAATTTAAATTTCTTCAAAATAAATCTAATTTAAAACCTTGACCCTAGACGCTCTTGGGGTTTGTATCCTTTCCCTGTTCATGCTCAGATTTTAATTCCTAAATATCATATTTGCTTCCATATTTATTTTTTGAAATATTTCTCAGATTAATATTCTTCAAAGGTTCCAAATATATAAAAACATGTTTTATTACTTCCTAAACTACAATGGAAAAATTCAACAATATATTGGATGAGACCGATAAGACATAATTACAAGATTTTATGTCTAAACATGTGGATATAAATAATGACTTCATCACTATTATTTAGGAAGAACTCCAAAAAAAAACAATGGTCAATCTTTAACTCCCCTAGATAATTATGTTGTTACACCTATAGTGGGGCCAACTCAGTTAGCACAACCTAAAATTATAATTCAACAACCTTTAGTGATAGATACAACTCTTGTGTCTAGTTACTCCACTCTAGATGTACAATCCCAGATGCACGAGATTCATACTATATAGGCTAAGGTGTTACATCTCGATAAGGGAGCTACTAGGCCATCACGTGCCTTGGATTTTAATATTCTCTTATATACATATTTGACACATAACATAAAGGTAACTCCCTTACCCTTTGGTTTTATGGCACCCAAGCTTATATTATATGATGGAAAGGGTGACCCAGAGCACCATCTCAAATCTTTTCATGCAACATGTCTGGACTATGTGTCCAACAATTGGCTTCAAATAAAGTTGTTTCCACACAATTTAAAGGATTATGCCCTACAATAGTTTTATGATTTAACAAATCAATCTATCACCACATTCAATCCTTTAACCAACATGTTTTTAGCACACTTATCTATCAATATCAATAATAAAATATCATATGCCCAAGTGGCAAAGTTGAAATAAAAGTTAAACGAGCCTATTACAGATTATGTCTTACGATACAAGAGTATATTAGATAAATTAACTAGCCTCATGGTAGACAAAGAGATTCAGGACATCTTTAAACAAAGTATTTTACTGGCATTACATGAAGCTATCTTGTTTAAGAAGTTTCCTACATTCACAAATTTGTGCCATATGATAAAAGAAAGAAAGGTCAAGCTTTTATCAATGGGTAAATTAAAATATACCAATAGATTGAAATCAATATTTAAGAGTTTAAATAAGCCTCCATACAAGTTAAGGTCCACTAAGAACAAGAGTGATTAAAAGGCCATAGTTAATGCAAGTTCTGAGCTATCTCTTAGATTGGTTTTATCCACTCCTCATCCTCGAATCTTCGCCAACCTTCCAGAGTCACCAGCATGTGTTTTAAAATGGATCTTAGAATGTAATGTCATATCTCTCCCTCCCATTACAGAGGTTAATATGACATAGCCTCTTCCAAATAACTATGATTCTAATGTATTCTAAGAGTACCACAGGGCACCAGGCCATATAACAAACATATACATAAGCCTAAAACATAAGATATAAGATTTGATTGAGGCTAATATTATTGATGTGGGCATACCCACAAAGTCACCAAAAGCATAACAAATAGAAGCTAATGTATTAAATATATTCTCATATCCATTTCTAAAGCACATAGTGAATGAGGTAGGGGGCACATCAAGTGTTCACTACACATATCAGGGACATCAACCACTAGCTTCATATCATACTATTACAAAGGAGGCACAACCATTACATAACATTATTGGCATGTACCAACTACAATTTGACCTAGACCACTCATCACATTCTTAGAGTAGTAGATTGTCGATTATGATACATATTTACATACACTCTTTATACAAGCATGCATAGATCATCATCTTATCTAAAGTGTTGTGGTTGACAATGGGTCAAGCATTAGCATGTGCGATATGAAACTTTTATAAAATTTGGGGTACTTAGAGTAGGATATATTACCCATAGACATAGTGATTAATGGTTTCAATGGTCATATTATGAGATCCATCAGGGAGATTGTGCTTCCATTATAGGTTAGATCAGCACATATAACCACTCAATTCTTAGTAGTGCCTAATATAGGCATATTTGATATGTTATAGGGTAGACCATGGTTACAATAGCTCCTATCCATCCCATCTACAATGCATAAATTCTTAAAATACATACACATAAATTAGGAGGTCAAAGTTGAGGGTCCCCCATATGAGTATCCTCTACCTATCACATAGACAGTTACAGAATAGTCCCCAGTTATAGTTATAACAATGTTACTAGATATAACATAGTTATCAGTTATAGATCAAAATAAAGTTCCTATACATAAATCATAGAGGTTAGTAGAGACACCAGTGTAGGTGAGCTATACTCCTATAGTATCGACATGTATACACACTCTCCCATGAAGACCATTATTAGAGATAACCTATATTAGAGTTATGTCATAGATTCTAGAGGACCTTCCTCTACTCAATTTATGCCAAGATTAGTATTACAGGGTTCTTGAGGTTCTCAACATAGGGCACTTATATCACCTACAACATCTTCTATTAGATGGGTTCTTAAGACGCCTATAGTTCATAAGACACCATAGTCAGTGCTAGAGATTCTTAGCACCATTACATAGGTAGATATAGATACAAATTAATTAGTACGATAGATTATGGGATCACAGTTCCCCTTTCACATAACATGCATGATCACAGTTCCCTTATTTGACATAGGTCACAGTGATAGTAAGTCTCCCATGAGATCATTGGTTAGTATGGTTCCTACCCTTTGTATATGTGTTCTTATCTCTTGCTCATTGTACATAGTTTATTTTCATTTGTTTGTACATAGATTATATCCAAAAAATACAAAAACAATATAACATGCCAAAACATAAAACATTAAAATATTACCTAGAAAACACAAAATTTATAGATTATATGCATTGTCATGTTTACATTTTTTATATTTTCTAAACACTGCATATGATATCTATCTTAATATAGTCAGTTTTTTCATACATACATGTTTCACTTGTTCTTGTAGAGTGCTTGTGGTTTGCTTACAACAGTCCACTACACTGATCTAGACTTGTTATCATCTACCCACTGGGGGTATATACGATCATTCAAGATTATTCATTCGATACATCCACACACTTGGGGGAATGTTATACACAATTTTTATAACTAGGTTCTATCTTTACATTATATACATTAAATTTTTAGCATTGTTATATATTTATATTGACCATTTTTACTCATGCTTAGATTTTCTTGCTGACCAACACTAGTTTAGACTCAACATATGTACTTCCTAGCTCTTACAAAGATTTGTACTACACTCGTTCATGCTTTCATTTCTAGCTTTTATAGTTTAAACTTGATTGTATTTCTATGTTTCTTTTATTCAAGGGCATTTGAATATGCCATTGTTCTTTGGCTCTATGCCCCTTCTATTCATGTATGCCTTGGACATGTGCCCATGTCCCTTATGTGTGATTTCCTAATTGTGTATGCAGACATTTGAACATGTTTTTATATGTGGCTCTAAGCCAACTTGCTTGTTGCTTTTATATGTGGACATTTGAACATGTCCTTATATGTCTCTTTTCTTAGATTTAGTGACATGTGCCCATGTCCCTTATATTGTGACCCCTTGTCCTATTTTGTATGCCTCATGTGTTTTGTATGTATTCTTTCTTTTGTATGTCATGTCTATAACAATTGTGTTTTCTAGTTACAGACACCAGTTCATGTCATGAGGGACCTCATGTATCTACCCTTCTTACTTGGGTGTCATGATGGACATCATGCCCCATCCCCCTAGATAACAACTCAAATTTGTTGTTACATACATTGATTACATCTATTTTAACACCCTTGTATAATGCTAGACATTACATACATTGTACATTACATATTTATACTTAGATTCTCTTACATTTTGATGTTATGTTTGCACATTATATTCGATTATCACACAGTTATCATATATGCTCCGGCTAACACACATTTTGTAGAGTTATTTCTTTTTAGGATAGTTCTTTCACAGTTTCAACAACTACCCTCAAAAGAGTGGGAACGCATAGGGGTTTGTCACAGAGATTAGGCTTATACATTGCATTCACAAAACATTTTTCATCACACATGCTCAGTTTCAAGAAACCAGACATAGGTAAACACAAAGGAAAAACAATGAATCATAAATGACTACAATGACTCAAATTTTAGACTACATAGACATTAGCACCCAAATAAGGACACTAGTGCCACATGGTGTTGTTGTCCAAGATGTAGTGTTATTATCTAGTATCCCCATTTCCCCATTTTTGGGATAGTTTAGATTGGCTGGAACATTACACCAAAAATAGTATAGTTTTACACAGATTAAATTATAGGTTTAACTATTATGCTTAGATTTTGCTTAAATTCACATTAAATCATTTTAGATTCATATTAATTACTCGGATTGGGGGCATCATGCATGACATGATCATTCCCATATTTAGTTCATATACTCAGATATAGTTATTACAACTCAATTCAGAATCAGTACACTCAAATATCAGATTGGGGGCATGTGTGTGGCACATTGTTTCCATATGCTTAGTTACGCACAGGTTGATTAGATGGAATGGAAAATTTCATGTCATTCTCCACATTGTATAAACTTGACATCATGTTCTAGGTTATCACTAGTTTCATGCCTTACTCCATCTATAGTGGTTGGCATTTTTAAGTGGCCCAGAGTCGCCTAATGTACCCAAATGGTTGCAGAGCTAACATACATAGTTAGATATATGCATTTAAATATTTATAACACTTTGTGCAATTTAGTTTCAAATGCATATATTACACATGGGTGGGAAATGATAAAGTCATAATCTACTTGAGTTCTTGAGCCGCCCACATCAGAGGGTTGGACACACTTTTAGTCCAATCCAAGATATCCATAGGTCATGATCCATAAAACAAGGGTGGGCAATAGAGTTAAAACTAGATTAACTTCTTGAACCACCCACACATGAGAATTAAGAAATCTATCATCTCAGTCCAAGCTATTCAATAATTTGATCACTATATACATGCACACATATAGGTTATCACCAATTTCATGCATTAGTTCATGCACCCAACAAGGTGTATTCATTACTTTCCTCTTTCCCATCTCTTTACTAAATCTTACTTTGTTACTTCTTTATTCATCATAGTCTCTTAATTTTGGTGTCTTTGAAATAAGCATTAATTTATGCACATTTCATTTATAGGACATGCATTAGATCATGCTTCAGATATGCAAACCCATATTCACATACTCAAACTCAGCTTCATGGGCTTCATTTCCTAGGTAAGTCTAGGTACACTTCTTTTTTACTTTATACTAGTCATTTTGCTTTATTGCTTTTATAGCATTGGGGGGGCGGGTTAAATGTAATCACCTAAAAGTGGTATTTGGGTGCTAAGAGTGTTATTTAAGACAACCCATTCCTAGCTTATCCCTAGACCTATCCTAGAGCCTTTTATCACACTTTTCCATCATTTATGCAGACCATAGGTCTCCCTAGTCAGCTAAAATACAATTTCAAACCCTCATTTCTAGATCCTAGCCCTTCATGCCCAATAGCCTACCAACTGGACATTATCACCACATTAAGGACACTAGAGCCACGTAGCACTAGTGTCCTCAAAATGGTGTTAGTTTTATTTACCCTATATTTCCTAAATGGATATATTTTCAAAACTAAAACCCTCCTAAGGTTAGCCTAAGCATCTTTTATTGTTCGCACAAACTACAAAACAATATAAATACATGACTTTTAGATTTTTATCCACTATAAATACATATTCAAACATGAAACAAGTTGAGAAAAATCAAGGTTATTAATCCTTATTCTACCCTACTTCTACATACTACCATCTATAACTGCCCTAAGCTCATATTTTCTAAATTTTCAATCTCAAGCACACTCAAGGTGTAAACACCTTAATTTGATCAAGCAACCATAAGTATTATGTCTTTTATTGCTCTTTCACACAAGGGTCTTAGTGATGGTTATAGTCCTTTTTTACATGGTCATCTTGAGTATTTTACTCTTTCTTATGTCTTATTTTTCCTATTTTTTAACACCCCCAGTAGTCATAAGTCACCTTTTCCTAGTCCCAAGGGCCCCTAGCCTGTCATCACTAAATTTTTTTCTATTCTGAGTCTTAAGATATTAACACCACATGGCGTTAGTGTTCACTTGTGCTTCAATGTTTGATAGGCCCTTTCACATATGTTTGAGTCCTAACCCTTCCGTGACCCTTCTGTTATGTTTTTATATCTTTTTCATGACTTGTCGATGAGTGAACAAGGTATTATATTCATAATAAAGATCATCCTATATAAAGAGCCTCACAAGGTATTTTACATCTAACACTTACTATTTTGGCACTTATTTACATAAAATAAACCAAATAGTACAACTCAAATACTTTACATACTACTTAGCTTTCCCACCTATACATTTGCATAATTGATCAAAGAAGGGCCTAAGTTAAAAATCATTTTATTATACTATGCAAGTTGATGGTGCATGTTTCCTAAGGGAGAACTACATGCAAAATAAGACCACTAGCATTGGGGTTAACATAGGCAATGGCTAGGATAATAGGGGTTCTACTCCATGTGTTCATAATATCCCAAAACCTTGTTTTTCCTTTCTTTTTATATTTGATTAGTTCATTGTTTCATGTGTGTGGCTATTCATTAGGTTTTTGGAAAAAATCAACCAAAACAGTGACACAAATGAGCTCTCGCATGACATAGAATCACCTACAAGACCTCTAAAAACATTTTTAGCTTCTCTAAAAGTTATAGATAGCTACTACAGAAAGGACACTAGTGCCAAAATTAGACACAAGTGCCACATGGCATTATTTTCCTTAACAGGGTGCTATTTTCTAGAGCTAGATCTCAAAAAATAGTTAACAAACAAAATATTCCTCTATGTCTACTCAACCATCTCAGGTACCCTGATTTGTGAAAAACTCTGTGTATATCTAGATAAGTCTCTTTTCTCCTTTTATTTACTATTTTGTAAAGCTCCTTTGAATCAATAATTTTCATTTTTATTCTAGATTAACAATAGAAACTTCCCTTTAATCTAGATTAAGATTTACATAGTAAAACCCCAAAAGGTTAAAACATTTGGTGAACTCATCTTACTTTGAATTTTCCTTTAAAACCCTAATGTTGTCACTTGGATTTACACCCTTTGAGGAGATTCAAATCTCTCCTCATCCAAGTGGCATAATGGAATCACCTCTAGGCTTGTGGGTAGCCTAAAGGAATGAGGTGAATCTCTAGTTAGGGCTAGCTCCCTTGATGTACCACTTTGGATTGCAATTACTACTAAACTTAAGAGGTAAAAAGGGAGAAAGATAATTTAAAGAAAACTAATCTAAGGGAGGTGATACACCAAATAACATGATGACATCCAACCATTTGCATGTTACACCTGAAACCAAATGAGAAATTGAAGATACACTTCTCCAATGTTCATCTTCTCACATCAATGTTACATTGTGAGGTTATGGATGAATGTGCAAAACTAGAAGGACTAGACAAGAGGCCTATTAGGGCACTAATGAATAGGCTAAATCACTAAATCTTAGACATTTCTTAGAACACTTCACATGCCCTATAAGAAGAAGCTTTCTAACTAAAAATAGAATATAGAATGAAATAACATGTTAAGGAATCCATAGTCTTCATTTATGCAAAATCAAACATTCCAAATGAATACACTAAGAACATTCATGGATGAGGTAAACATCATTATTATTATTGATAAAAAGGAATACATTTGAGCAGGGATTCACCATACTCAGGTGGAGCATGGAATACAATGGCCAAAATGGCTAGTTCTTATATAACTTGAGAGAGAGAGAAGAAGATAGAAGTATAAGGGTCATAAGGACACGTTTAAAGCTAATTAAAATATTTATTTGTGCATGTGAAGAGGGTATGGGATGAACCATGCAAGGCCAAGAAATAAGAATGTCAATTCAAGGCATAAACTTCGTGAAAAGTGGCATAAAACTCCTCATTTTGGCTTAGAAAAACTACCTGCATGATTAGCCTTTTTTGAACATCTTATAAACAATTGGGACCAAGTCTGATGATTTAAATCAAGTTTAAGTACATTATACATTACTCTCCATGCATTGGTTTTAGGCCTATTCATTTGGAATCACCTGGAAAGGAGCAATCATCATCTGATGTCAAGAAAATTACTCTTCTATGCACCTTACACACTTGTCATCAAATTTAGCTTCATTTTCTCATGAAAATCCATGGGAATAAGTTAATGACACTTTCAAATACCATAAATGGCCTTATAATCACTAAGAACACCTTAAAAAACCATTCACTTGAAGTTCTCACACTTCTCCCTAGCTTGTCCATTAGGCCAATTTTGAATGGCTGAGTTGAAGCTCCTAGTTTGGACAATTAGAAGCTTTTTCACGAAATTAAATGACAATAGGTAGTTATAAAAATTATAATACATCCCTCCAAACTTGATTTCACCTTCAAAGTCCTCTTGTAGCCTACACAAAACAAAAAATGGTCAAAAATACCTTGTTTCTACCATGTCTATACAAGTTCGTACAACCCATCCTAGTGGGAAGTAGCTTGAGGGATATTTCTTCAAGTTCCAATAAGTTTCATGAGAAAACTATTCCACTTGATCAGCTGTCCAACTCTGTTTTCATAAATAGGTTACTTACAAGGGTTTTAGGCCTCTTTCCACTCTTAAGGTTCATTCATAAAATTGGGGCATTGGATTTGCCAACCAATTTCACTAAATGGTTTTTCAAGAACCTTAATGACTTTCCTAAACTTCTATGGCCCCCATATAATGCCTTATGAAAGATATGAGTGTTCAAACTTGTCTCATCGAGCCTTTTCCTTCATTTCCTATAGGTCTAAGTGAGTTTTGAGCCAAAAATGGCTTCCTAAGGGCTTCTCTTGTAAGTTAAAATCTTGAACACACCTATGGTGACCTCATTAATGTATTCCAACAAGTTATAATTCTCACCTCATACCATAAATGTGACTGACTCCTCATTTGGCCACTACGTTTAGACCTTGCCTAGTAGGTCTGAGATGTTTTTAGAGCTTAAAATGGATTTTGGTGTTTTTTTATGTCTTTAACTAGCTCAAACACATTGATATCCATCTTATAAACATATTACAATATCCTATAAATCTTTCCAATAGTTAGAAGTGAAGATGACCTATTGTTTAGCCTCTAGGCATAATCATGCCTACTAGGTCTGACTATAATCTTAGCAGTATGGATCACATTGTTGAGTTTCATCCCATTAAAAAAGGATATTCATCTTGAATTTTATTTGCATAAACTACACACACACCTCTCCATGGTTAAAACAACCTCAAGTTCACCCTATCACCTCCCTTCCTCAAACCTGCATGTCTATGCACAAAGGAAAGTACCCCCTGTCTGAGACAAAATAGGGGGTACTTACCTATTTACTTAGATGAAAGTGAAACTTTTAGGGTCATATAAAAGTTTTAAGTATGTTATACACAAAAAATCATCCCCCCACTAGGTCATTTGCCCATCTAAAGGCCTCAAATTCCAAGACATACTAGTCAAGTAAGGACTGTGTGTGAGCCTTTTCCAAGTGGACTGTATATGCATCATGAGAACCCTTTTATATATTTTATTTATATAATAAAGGATTATATGTCAGGATCCTACTCCACCAATAAGATTATATATGATTACCTCTTGTATTAGCAACTAAACATGGAATTTAACCAGAATGAATAAGTAACTAGAAATATGAAACAACACAGGGTATGAAAGACAATACACAATTGTATTAATAATCACTCAGAAGAAAATACAATAAAGAAGATGCCACTTCTTCTTCCACCTCAAAGGCTTTCCACACCTCAAGTACTTCTTCCCTCTCTCTCTTATGGTCCCAATAATCAACTCCGATACAGAGTTGGTGTTCACCTCCACCAGTCAGTAACAACGTTGCCAGTACACCAAGTACACAACCATACTCCAAGTAGATCTCCCTTTCCTTGCTGCTACCTACAAATCAGCAGACCTTACTTACCCTGTACATATCTCTACACCCTGAAGAACCCTTATCCTTGCCTCACCAAGTCCTTATGATTCTTCAACCAATACCCCGATGGATATTCTACCAGAACTTGCACACCTACAACTCTCCAAGATCATACACACTCAGCACCCCTTTGGAACTAGGAGGAACACACCATGCTCTCTTCTCTCTGAAGGAGCTAATTTCTTCTCTCTTACTCTCTAGCACACTTTACAATACAGCCCATGAGTCTATTATATAGATCTCATCCAAACAATGATTAGACATCTAGTTACAATAATTAGATCTGTAGCTTCTAGTCTAAATTTGGCTCTTGACATGCAAACACTTGGTTTGTTAACTAACTGCCCGTAAAACTTGTAGTTCTAAACCACACAGGCGACCGACGTCGGTCCCTATCTGCCTGGAGGTGATCGACGTCGGCCGATACCTGACCGACATCGGTTGCTTATCTTCACTAACCTGACCGACGTCGGCTGATCATACCGACGCCAGTTGCTCTGCAACTCAGCAACCTTCAGCAACCTCCTCCCCTGTTTGCATTAGTGAAGCTTTTAGCTCCAAAACCTAACATTATAAATGATATTATGGTCTTTATGGTTGGTTATCATAATCTATTCCTTACTTCAACCTTCTTTTTACTTCCCCCTTCAACTGTCTAATCAAGACTGAGTATCACTACCCTAACTCTATTCTTGCTTCCCTCTCAAAAAGACACATGTAGGTGTTTTGAATGGTTTAAACCTTGATAAAATGATTTAATACCCTCCATTTATTCTTTATATGATTAATTATCAATGGTTATACCATTGTTTACCTTAGGTCTATGCAATATAATATGAGGTGTTAAGTCTCATCTTACTGCCTATCTCGATCAACACAGTTGACTATAAGTGAATTTCAAGACCTATAGATGGTGATTTTCATGATTAAAACTTTAAAATATGATTAGGTTCCTCTTAAGGTTTACTTTAATCCACTTGGTACACCACTTCAAACAAAAATATCCCATCACCTTTAAATCCCAAAAAAAATATAGTCAGCTTGCAAAGGATGGTTCATGAAGCTCAGACCACCATTACTTGAATTACTTATATTTGAATTAAGGTATATGAGTTTAATTTAACATCACAAAGGCATTTGATTTGAAACCTCCTGAGCTATATGTACCAAGCATAAACCTACAGGTCACTTTTGTATGTCTAGAAAGCCAAGAAAGGAGCAAAATAGTTTTGAGTAAGAAATGGCACTTTCAGATCAAAAAAATTATGGAACTAAGTATTGGGAAGCTGAAGAGGAACTTATTGACCATTTACCATGTGACACACATCCCAAAGAGGTTGTACAAGTGCCAAATTCACCTTTTCCTTCAAGAAAATTTCCCTTTTTTAAATAACCTACCAATTTTTAGTTGGTTTCAGTTAATTAAGACGACATAAGACACATGTCATGTGAAATTACCCTTTAAAACTTTCACATTTCCTAAAAAACCTGTATAAAGCATTAAATGCACCTTTTTGAACCCTAAGATGACTCAAAATGACTAAAGGGACTAAGAAAACTAATGACCAAGGATAGTATAACATCGATTGACATTAATTAACATATAATACACCCTATGACAATAAAATTACACCCCATATAGGCCTATAAAGTCAAGTTTTTACCTATATGTGCCCTAATTTGACTAAAAAGTCAAATTTGGTCAACAAATTGGTGACTCATAGGGGTAGTATGCCTTTTATACTAACTAGACCAATAGACTTATTAGTCCATTGGGCTCAGGATTCATCTAAAGCTTGAGACAACTAAATAAACTTTAGAACATTGACCATAAGATTGACCAAGGCAAGACAACTAATGGCTACCTCAAACATATAAGGCAAAGGACACACACAAAATAAAGCAAGCAAACTAACAAGACACACACAGACATGTGGTCAAGGCACTTGGGGAATCTAAAAACAAACTAATATATACAACTAAAAACCAATCATACCTCCCTTTCCAAGATCAAAGGTAAAGTTTCTTGAATCTTCTTTTGCATGAGATGAATGAGGATGCCAAGCATATTGATCTTTAAATTGAACACTTAGTGGACCAGACTTATTCCTTGGAACTTCACTTGACTTGTTCTCAAGTATATCATCTTCAAATAGGTTTCCAATGTATACATATTCCTCTTGACCTTGTGTACATACTTCATGTTTTTACCCACTCTCTTTCTTATGATCAACTTTCATCTTCTTTGTAAGCAAGGTCTCAAAAGGAATGATCTCTTGTTCTTTGAAAGATTGAGGCCAATAGGGGTTTATTTTGACCTCCAAAGTCTGATATGTAATTTTCTCTTGCTCACTTAAGAGATGTTTAAAAATTTCATCTTTCTCACCTATGACATCTTGGATAATGTCATCTTTCTTACCATCACTTGTAACCAACACTAAAGGTGTTGTAGACCCCTTGAGAGATTCAAAATCTTTGAAAGTTTCCTCAAATCTTGGCCACAAGTCATCATATTTACTTTGATCAGAATCATGAAGTGTAAAAACAATAAATACTTCCTCATTTTATTCTTTAGATTTCATTAGGACCTCTTCCAATATTTCTTCTTTAACACAAAGAGTGTATGCTTCACCATCAACCAAACAAGGAGATCCAACACAAGAGCTCACCTCTTCTTCATCACTTAGGAACTCTTGAGGGTTTTCAAATTGTACCTCAACTATCATAATCTAATCTTGTTTTTCAAGGGTTGTAACATCTTCAATCTCCTTCTTAGTGATGTCAAGAATAGGCATCTTGAAATCAGGTAACCTAGCCCAATAAGGTTGCCAAAGAGATACACTTTATTCAAGTAAGAGTTCTCAATTTTCCTCAACCAATTTCACTTCTTGAGGTTCCCACACCACATGTCGATCAATTCAAAAGGTGATGGGATGAGAACAAAAATAACTAGTTGGTCGGGATGGAACATAGGGCTAAAAATCAGATTGAGAATGCAAAGTTGGGAATTCTTTTGGGAGCTCTTGAGGAAGGGGAGGCAGACCTTTGGCCAAAACAACTTGATTTTATTCCCTCCATTTGATAACCACTTAATTCACATCTGATTTATCTTGAGGACTCTCTTGAGGAAGGGTGTATGGGGTGTGTTTAGGCATAGGATTTTTTTTGGGGTTTAAACCTTCCATCACACCTTCATTTATCAACCTTATCTTTGACTCTAACTCCTCAATTTGCTTGGCTAGGTTTTCTAGGAAAAGTTTCTCTTGAAGTTCATAGGAATCATCATGAGCATAAGGAGTTGACATGGGACACAAGAAGTTTCTTGAGGAAAGGTAGGAGGAACTTGCAAAGGATAAACTTCATTCACCAATTCACACTCTTTATCAACTAAACTTCCATCCTCTTTCTTTCCCCATGATTCTACTATCTTACTCTAGCTTAGGATGTTAGGATTAGAAGTCTTTATTTGAGGAAGGGTAGGAAGGGTTTGTCTAGAATCAATCTCCTCCTCAACTTCACACTTTTTTTTAAGACTTTTCTCCACTTTCTTTCCCCATGACTCCACTATTTTACTCTAGCTTAGGATATTAGGACTAGAAGTCTCCTTTTGAGATGGTGGGGATGAATTATGAGAGGGAGATGAGGGCTTAAAATCCACTTAATTTTTTTCCAACATGGACTACTAGATATGCATATTTTCCAAATTAATCTGCCTATCAAGACTGGCTTCAAACACAAGGTTTCTCTTTTCAATTCTCTCCTCCAACTGATTGGGAAAAGGATAACTTTGATAGGCTTGATTTGGCTCATGAGTAGGGTTCATATATGACTGGTAGGAAACTTGGGGAAGTGGATATAAAGGTTTATAGGTATGGTGAGATTTCCTTTCATAAACTCCTAGCCTATCCTCTAAGTAAGAAACTAGACCACTCACATCAAGCATCTCACTTGTGAGCCTTTGCCAATTAGCTCTCTCAATAGGTACCCACTCTTTTTTTATCAAATCTATTTTTTATCTCACCCTATGAATAAGATGAATAAGAATATCGAGACCACATACCATTTGAGCATCAAGATACAACATAGACATTTCACAGCCTAAGGGTGTCTTCTTGAAGGTGGAAATGGGTTGGCTTGAGGAGTGTCTAGGTTGACTAGGAGCAAAACATGGAAAAGGTTGATTGTAGGACTTATATAATCCATGCATGGGCTGAAAATGATCATATTGGAGCTGATGAAAGTCATATTGAGGCTGGTAAGGATCATGACAAGATTGACTAGGGACTTATTCATATTGATAGGGAATGGCACAAGCTTGCGATGTCTCACCAACTTGTAGAGAACAAAACTCAACACTAAAGTCAGCCATGAAACTTCATTGAAAGAAATAAAACAAATAAATACATTTATAACAATATTCAAAGGATAACTTGAGCTATTTGACTAGATGATATATCTTTGGAGTCACCATTGATGCTTGAATAGATTCCTCTAAAGGGTGATTATTGAGAGACAACACCAAAAATCTCTCAACTTCTTGGACCAAGAGTCCTACCAAGCATGCCAAAAAATATTGTAAATTATATTTTCTCCCTTTGATGAGATTAAAATCTTCCTCATCCAAGTGGCACAATGGAATCACCTCTAGGCTTGTGGGTAGCCTAAGGAATGAGGTGAGTTTCTAGATAGGGATAGTTCCCTTGATGTACCACTTTGCATTACAATTACTACTAAATTTGGGGGGTGAAAAGGGAGAGAGATAACTGAAATAAAATTACTCTAAGGGAGGTGATACATCGAATAACATGATGACATCCAACCATATACATGTTACACTTGAAATAAAAGGACAAACTAAACATACACTTCTCCAATCTTCATCTTCTCACATGAATGTTACATTGTGAGGTTATAGATGAATGTATAAAGCTAGGAGGACTAGACAAGAAGCCTATGAGGAAAATAATGAATTAGATAACTCACTAAATCTTAGACATTTCCTATAACACTTCACATACCCTGTAAGAAAAAACTTTATAACTACAAATAGATGATAGAATGAAATAACTTGCTAAGGAATCCATAGTCTTCACTTATGAAAAATGAAACATTCCAAATGAACACATTAAGAACAGTCATGGAGGAGGTAAAAATTAGTATTATTAATTATAAAAAGGTATAAATTTGAGTATGGATTTGTCATACTTAGGTGGAGCATGGAATACAATGGCCAAAATGGTTAGTTCTTATATAACTCGAGAGAGAGAGAAGAAGAGAAAACTCCAAGGGTCACAAGGACACTTGTAAAGATAAGGTAAATATTTAATTGTGCATGTGAAGAGGGTATGGGATGAACCATGAAAGGCTAATAATTACAAATTTTAATTCAATTCATAAACTTCATGAAAAGTGGCATAAAACTCCTCATTTTGGCTTAGAAAAACTGCCTACATGATTAGCCTTGTTTGAACATCTTATAACTGATTGGGACCAAGTATGATGATTGTAATAAAGTTTAAGTACATCATAAATTCCTCTCCAATAATTTTTTTAGGACAATTCATTTGGAATCAATTGAAAATGAGCAATCATCATCTGGTGTTAAGAAAACTGCTCTTCCATGCACCCTGCACACTTGTCATCAAAGTTGGCTTTAATTGCTAATGAAAATCCATGGGAAGAAGTTAATGAAACTTTTTAAGACACTATATGGTCTTATAATCACCAATGACACCTTAAAAATCCATTCACTTAAAGTTTTCACAGTTCTCCCTAGCTTGTCCATTAGACCAGTTTTGAATTGTTGAGTTGAAGCACCTATTTTGGACACTTACAAGCTTTTTCATGAAATTAAATGACCATAGGGAGTTATAAAAAGTCTAATAATTCCTTTCAAACTTTATTTCACATTCAAACTCCTCTTGTAGCCTACACAACATAGAAAATGGTCAAAAATACCCTATTTTTCCATGTCCATACAAGTTCGTACAACTCATCATAGTGGGAAGTATATTGAGGGAGTCCTCTTCAAGTTATAATAATTTTTATGAGAAAACTATTCAATTTGATCAGCTATCCAACTCCATTTTCACAAACAAGTCACAAGGGTTTTCAAGGGTTTTAGGCCTGTTTTCACTCTTAAGGTTTGTTCATAAAATTGGGGCATTTGGATTTGCCAACCAATTTCACTAGATGGTTTTTCAATAACATTAATAGTTTTACTAAACTCCTCTATCCCCCATTCAATTCCTTATGAAAAATATGAGTGTTCAAACTTGTCCCATCGAGCCTTTTCCTTCATTTCCTATAAGTTTGACCGAGTTTTGAGCCAAAAATGACATTTTTAGGGCTTCTCTTGTAAGTTAAAAGCTTTAAAACACATGTGGCGACCTCATTAATGTATTCTAATAAGTTATGATTCTCACCTCATGCCATAAATATGAATAACTCCTCATTTGGCCACTAGGTCTAGACCTTGCCTAGTAGGTAAGAGTTGTCTTTAGAGCTTAGAATGGATTTTGGTGGTTTTCCCTATCTCTAACTAGATAAAAGACATCTATATTAATCATATAAACATATTACAATATCATATAAAGCTTTCCAATAGTTAGAAGTGAAGATAACCTATTGTTTGGCCTCTAGGCATAATCATGCCTACTAGGTCTGACTGCAACCTTAGGAGTATGGAGCACCTTGTTGAGTTTCATCCCCTTCAGCAAGGTTATTCATATTGAATTTTATGTACATCAACTCCACACACCTCTCTCCATGGTTCACACAACCTCAATTTTACCCTATCACCTCCCTTCCTCAAACTTGGCTGCCTAAGCACAAAGGAAAGTACCCCCTATCTGAGATAAAATAGGGGGTACTTCCATATTTCCTAAGATGAAAGTGAAAATTTTAGGGTCATATAGAGTTTTTAAGGATTTTATACACAGAAAATCATCCCTCCACTAGGTCATTTTCCGATTTAAAGGCCTCAAATTCCAAGACATACCAGTCAAGTAAGGACTGTGTGTGAGCCTTTTCTGAGCGGACTATATATGCATCATGAGAACCCTTTTCTATATTTGATTTCTATAATTAAGGAATTTAAATTCTCTTATGGTCCTTATTGTGGGGGGGGGGGGAGGGGGTGGGGCTGGGTCCCATCATCTATTCTTTACTTCAACCTTATTTTTACTTCCCCCTTCAATTGTCTAATCAGGACTGAGTACTACTACCCTGACTGTGTTCTTGCTTCCCTCTCAAAAAGACCCTTGTACATGTCATGAATGGTTTAAAACTTGATATAATGCTTCAATACCCTCCTTTAAATATTTCTATGCTGACTTATCAATGGTTAGACCACTATTTACCTTAGGTCTATGCAATACAACTTGAGGTGTTAAGTCTCATCTTATTGCCTGTCTCTATCAACATAGTTGACTATAAGTGAATTTAAAGACATATAGATGGTGATTTTCATGATTAAATCTTGAAAATATGCTTATTGTCCTTTTAATGGTTACTTGAATCCACTTGGTACACCACTTCAAACACTACCTCCCTGTCAAACTAGGTGTTACCTTGACTATGACTATGTTTGCTTGTTTAGCAAACCTGTAGATGTACTTTCCATGAATTATGGCATTTAAACTATTGTTTTAGGTTCCCCTTTAAGTTAAAAATACCATCATTACTCTATTTACTCATTCCATTCTTTCATATACACTCTAACCCTTAAAACCCTTTCTTTTAGGTAAGACTGCATGTCCCCTACCTGACGGTGTCTCCTTTCCACAGTGACCTGTAGGTCATTATGCTTTTTAGAGTCTAGAAAAACCTTGAATTAGTTTCCCCCTTAATAATTTAGGTCATTTTTCATTATTTTTAACTTGTTCCTTCACCTTGTATAGGCTCAAACACTACTTATACATCATATATGCTCACTATCTTTATCATGATTGCACACACCTGTAGGTGTATACAAGGGTTTAAAGAGCTTGTGTAGGTTTATTCATACATTCAAAGGTTTATGGAAGTCATAATGGCCCTAAATAATTTGTCTTTATTTTTATTCCATCACCTCAACCTCTATTTCACTCTTCATATGTAACCTTGAGCTCATAAACTGGGTCCTCTCCCTGTTGCCTGAGATGTCATGCTCTTTTACCCCTGTAAGTGCGTTTTATCTCACTTGAATCTTATTCATGATGTGTGAAGGAGTGAATGATACTATTCAAACCATAAATAAATCACTTCCAACTCTGTCAAACACATCAACTCTACTAAACACATCAACTAGGCCTAACCTTTCAGATTAATGAACTATGAACTGGCTGTAGGTGGAATTTTTGGGTCATTTGTACAGATTGATAGGTGTGAATAGGAGGTCAAGCATAATGTACCATTCTACTCAAGTGGTATTAGAATATAAATACTCTCTTCAACTCATTGAAACTCCTTAAACAAGATAACATAGTTAATATTGCCAACTTGGAGCATAAAAGTCTCCTTTTGACTCAGGACTATAGATGATACTCCCTAAACTCAGTGTATAAAAGTGCCTTTTTAGGCCTTCTTATAGCTATCTTCCCCTAATCCTTTTCCTTCCAAACTTTATGTAATGCATGTTATTATTAGGATTTATAATGATAAGCCACTATAATGCCTCAAAGATCCTCATAGCCTTGTCATATGCTATTCTCAAAACCTTTATGGAGCTATGCTTTGACGAATTAGGGATTGTATCCCAAAACTCAGTCAACTCATGTTAGAAAGTGCTCTATACTTCCACCCTGTCAATTTACAGTCTAAATACATTTGTTATGCTTTACATAACATGCTCTTATTTCCAAGGTTTGTTTCATTATGTTCTAATAATCCCTTATGATGCTTCAGACCTTTGTTAGGGCCACTTGTAGGTGGACACTCCACTATGAAGGCAGTGAGGAAAAAGAGTAAGTAGTATCCAAGATTCACTTATTTATGCTCAAATTTAGACTTCATAAATGTTTCCAAGTGTATTATTATCACTCTAAAAGACTACTACACTATTCAAATCTCCCATTTGAACTTTTATGTCATCCTAAGAGGCTCTTGTAGATGCACTTTAGGTTGCATATAGGCAACAAGCATGAAATGTGCCATATATTGAAAGAATATGCCTTTACAATCAATTTATCATCCATAAATGGTGTTGAAATGAAACCTATAGATGTTTCAAATCTAAAAAGGGATCTCACACCTCCTTCCAACATTTAACTTTTCATGAGAGCACCTGTAGGTGCACACTCCAACAACAGACTGTGTGTATGTGTGCACAATGAGTGCAATTCATGGAAATTTGATTTCAAGGATAAGAGTGAAAGGTGATTGGATTGAGGAGGACATTTATAACATGATAGTGAACTTATCCCCATCTTATTGAACCATTACCAAAGCATGAAGGTACTTCAAACAATAGAAAACTGCTAACCACATAGAATGATGCTTCTCTTGTTATCTTGATGCACTTGACCTATCTAAACACTTTTAAACATGAAAATATTGAAGTATATGAGGAGATATCCCACATCCCTTGGAGTTAACATCATCAAGTGGTTCAAATTGATTTGACCAATATGGATCAAAACCTACAGGGTGCATGAAACAGCTAGTAGAAAAGTATAGTCAGCTTGTAAATGATGGTTTATGAAGCTCAAGCCACCATTATTTGAAATCCTTATATTTATATTAATTCATATTAGTTTAATTTAACATCCCCAAGGAAATTAATCTGAAACCTCCTGAGCTATATGTATCAAGCATAAACCTATAGGTCACTTTTGTATGTCTAGAAAGCCAAGAAAGGAGCAAAATGGTTTTGAGCAATAAATGGCACTTTAATATCAAACCAAACATGTAAAAAAGCATTGGAAATTTGAATAGGCACTACCTAACCATTTCCCATGTGGCACACATCCCAAAGAGGCGATACAAGTGTCAAATTCACCTTTTTCTTTAAGAAAACCACCTTTTTTTGAATAACCTGCCAATTTTCAGTTAGTTTTAGTTACTTAAGACTTCTTAAGACACATGTCACATTACATGACCCTTTTACACCTTCACATTTTCCAATAAACCCATAAAAATCATTAAATGCACCTTTTTGACCCCTAAGATAACTCAAAATGACTAAAGGGACTAAGAAAACTAATGATAAAGGATAATATAACATCAATCGACATTAATTAACATATAATACACCCAATTACAATCATATTACACCATTTATAGACCTATAAAGTCAAGTTTTTTCCTATAGGTGCCCCAATTTGACTAAAAGTCAAATTTGGTCAACACCTAATTTTCCTTAGGGTTTACCTTCTCTAAAATTTTTACATTAAATTAGGGTTAAAAAATTAGGTTTCCAAGTTTTTTGGCTTAAAATAGCTAATTTAATTAATCTTATACTAGGGTTTTACTTATTTAATTTAATTTAAATATTTACAACACAACCCTTAATTAAAACCATATATCCACATACTAGGTCCTTGTACACACAAAACATTAACATTCAGAGTTTCAACAATAATCCTATTTTCTATCACAATCTTTGTTCAACAAATTCAAACATTGCACACCTACTTATGTTAGATAATATTCCATCTATTATGTGTTTATTATTCCTTATTTATATTGTCTTATTTGCAAATTTTAAAATGACCTCTAAAAAGTCTTCTACCCCTCATCCACTTGATACCATCTTGAATTTATCTCATGATTATAATAATGAATGGACTAATTTTCAAGATTATACATTAGAGCATGATAATGAATTCATTTATAATGATGATGATGATTATTATTATAATGATGGATATGAGTATTATTATGAGCATGACAATACAAATGAACATGAGGATACACTAGATACATCATCTTCTCTTTCCTCTTACTCTTCTCTTACTCCTAAAAATCAAATTAACAAGACAATGCCAAAGGAACCTCTTGTTCCTAGTGTTTTATTCGAATGTGATCCTAGCTTTTCAACTAATTTTTCTACTTCATTGTTCAAAATAAATCAATATAAGTGCACTACACGAAAATCACTTTTGCATGATTTAAGTGAAGTAGATAAGAACAATGCATCTTCTTTACCCTTCTGAATCACATTTCAAAAAGCAAATACAAATGATTTTACACCTTTTAGCAATGCACAAACTAAGGTAGATGAAATTACTTTATCTACCTCATTCACATTTCAAGCTCAATGCAATGATTCATTGCCACAAATAGATAATGCACATGTTTCTAACCCTTCTCTTGTATGTCATAATGTGCAAAAAGAAAAAATGGTTGTTACTTCTCCTTCTCTTAATTTCAAAATAGAAAGTGATAATCATGCTTGCATTTCAAAAATTACTAGCGAACAAATGCATTGCATTACACTTACACATGATGATACATTACATAGCAGTAACAATTTAAAATCTTCTCCTTATCTTTCTCCTAATGAGCATGTGGATGATACTTCTTCTACTCTTACTTCTTCAAGTGAATTAAATTCTAATTTTGATGAACAATGGGATGACAATGATTATTATGATTGTGATGAAGATGATAGAATCTACAACTTCTACTTCTCTTACCTCACATATCTCTTTTTTTCAACCAAAAAATAGGTCACATGTAAAAAGACACATAAACACACTTATTCTTATGTGCATACTTTCCATTCACTAGAGAATAAAACACCTATTCAACCAGTATGTGGTACTCTTTCACAACCTAACAATATAAAAGATACCAATGAATCCCCCTTAACCCCCCTTACTACAGTAGAAACTAGTTCTAAAACAAACCCAAATGAGGGTGATAGCTCATTTCCCTCTAACTAGGTCCAAGTTATCACACCTCCAAAGGTTATCGAGAGCATACCAACCCTTCTTAAATAAGTTTTCCAATATAATTTACCAATGGCTAAAATAAACAATAAAATCGAAGCTTTAAATGAACCCATTGAAAATGATAATATACCTTCACACGTGTTAATTTATTTAATGCATGTTATGCATGCTTTTCAAAAATAAATACATCATCTCACTTTGGAGAACAAAGCATACAAATCTTAGGTCGATGCCAGTGCAATACATAATAGCCCTATTTCACACAAAATCTCAACTACGAGGTTGCCACACAACTTTTAAATACCGGTGTTACCTATCTTTGATGGACAAGGAGATCCATATTTACACACTCAAGCTTATGAGAAATCCATGCCTCATATTACAAACAAGTTTATTTTATTTCAAGTGTTTATAAAGTCACTAAATAACAAAGCAATAGATTGGTTCCACCATACACTCCCTAGTGGATTTTTACATATATATGAGGAGCTAGAGATAGTCTTCCTTAGGCATTATATATAGAATAAGGGACCTCTAATCACACATGAGAGGTTACCTTCACTACACCAAGGTGAGATAGAGCCTACATTAGAATATATTATATGGTTCAAAGCTTGTTTGCATCAGTCAATTTATCAACCAATGGATTTAGAAGTGTAATACATCTTTGCTAGAGGTTTACTCTCCTCTCAAGGATAGATTATTATATCAAACATCTAAATCTTTCAAAAATCTATGTAATATAGCTATATCATTAGAGCCACAGTTGGGATTAATAATTACATAGTCAGAGGTCAATTTGGATATAGACCCCTTAAAGCCTCAATCATCAAATTTGGTATAAGAGCCTACTCTACTTCAAATTCAAAAACTAGTGGAACACACAAAAAAAAAACACAGTAAGGGCAAAGAGCCACTGTACACAACACAATCTATAGTGAGTAAAACATAAGATATGTGTAGAGGAGTTATACAGTTTTTAGATAAGGTTGGGCCTCATGATATCTTGCTTACACTACTAGATAAGGTGATGATAACACTTCCTTCAACTAATCATCATCCACCACACCATTTTCACTAGCTACCACATAAGCATTATTGTCATTTTTATTGGATAAATAGACATTCAAATGACCATTGTTATGCACTTTTAACTTGCATCGAATAGTATGTCAGTAGAGGCATCATAGAGTTTACACAAGGGCACCAGGCCCTCATTCACCACACTAACCTATATCACATTCCTCTATGACAAAGTTATCCCAAGACGTTCCTTTTAAGGGCCCATTGGTTACTTATCATACAAGCCCTATGATTTCTAGGATAACCATTTATTAGCAGTCATGTACATCATAACCTCAACAGTGATGGCAACCAGTTCGTAGAGTTTAAAATGTACCTCCAACACACATATTGATTCATATATTTGGGAACAACTACAAACCCCAAGGTATAGTTTTGGTACAATCACCAATCAAAATCTTTAGGAATAATTATAGAGCTTGGAATGCACCTCTAGTACACACACATATCAAAATATTTGGGAATAATTATTAACCCAAAGGCATAGATTCAGTTTGACAATTGGTAAAGATATATGGCAATTGTTACAAAGATCATAACCCAGTTTTAGTTCACACACAGATTAAAATATCTGAAATAAATCATATAACTTAGAGTGTAGTTTTAGAGCATCAACAAATAAAGATTTTTGCATCAAAGTCTACACAATCAGCCACCTACAGTGAATCATAGGCAACTCCCATTTCACAATCTATGGCTACAACAACACAACATGAGTAGTATTGTCATTGTTTCTCCATGCCATCTAGGTTCAGATAGAGCATATCGTAACCACATGTTATACATGCATACATCTTATGAAATATAAAATAAAAACATATACCAATAAAATACAAAACTTAAACTGATGCACATATGCCTAAAACATTCATACAACATATATAAATCAATTAAATTTACTCCAACCAAAACAAACTTGAAAACATCACCACTTCAAACAAACAAACAAACTTAAACACAATAATATATACAATATAACTATATCCAGTTGCTAATACACAATGCCAAATTAAGCAACAACAATCCATATATATAACTCATAACATCATTTTAATAAAAATATGATGCATCACTCAAAGATGCAAACATGACTATTGGGACTAGCTCCCTTAATCTCATTATTAAACACATCAAAACTAGAACCAGAGGCCCCATTATCTCTATGAAACCTCAATTTATGGATACACCTACTCTCTCTCTCCCAATACATGCCCAGTTAGCCCTACACTTAGCATACTCTAGCTAAAGTCATATATATTCATCTATTATACGACTACTCACCCCACTTAGAGCATCAGGAAAGGGCATGGTACACCTTTACAGCTCTACATGTAACTCATCTCTTTCTATTACTGCTCACCTGAATATTGTACTTGATATCATCACCTGATCAAATAAGTGGGCATGCACCCCAACAACATTGGTGGCCCTCTCCACCAATCCATCATCCATGACATCATCTGGGATATGTCTTGTCGACTCACACAACACTGACTCAATGGTGACCTCCCAATACTCATCATCTCTTACACCTATAAGTATAGATATAATCCATAAAAATTCTATTATATCAAAACCTATAACCAAATTTATATGGAACATACAAACAAACTATCTAACTTACCATCAACAACCCTCATGGGATCTACATCCAATACCTCTTCTACAATCATCCCACCTCTCGAAAACAAAGGTGCCTATATGTGCTCACTCCATTAGGATGCATAGGCCTCAATCACTCCAACATCATCCACATCTGGTACCTCAACCTCAGGATCATGCTCCATCACTAACATAGGATCCAACTCAATAATTGATGGCCTTGGCCTACTACCTAGCCTCGTAAGAGCCTGAGAACTCCCTAATCACACTATAGGTGTTAGGGGCACATCTTGTATAACACTGAACTATTAGGTAAACCTCTCATACTGAACCCATTTGAATACATCATCCCAATGATCATGTATCCAATAGTTAACTTGAATCTACCTCAATTGTGTGTTATCCTAAGGCCACCCCTGATAGCCCCTGTAGGGCCTCCAATCAATATCCTCTACTCTCAAACCATCTAATAACTATTGACAATATGTAATATTCCTCCTTGGTGCATGCCCTATCCTAGTCCATCTCTTTATAAATACCTATGGGTGAGCCCATCTATCCTATGGATGCGTCATTGGCTTACTCATAACTATGTGCTTATATGGCCAACAATGTAATAGTGTTAACACACCGATACCCCCACCACTCATCTCCTGTGTAATTCAGTACAGATCCCTATTTAAATGAACCAACATGATACGACCCCAAGAGTACATAGTGCCATAATGGTCAATGTTATACACTATCTCCTACATTCAATATGAGATAGAGATGCCACTCCCATCTAAAACAATGAATGATGATAACAACATAGTTATAAATTTCCATAATTACAAAACATCAACCATCACAATCATGGTTAACAATATGTCACTTTGACTCCCTAAGCAATGAGTCCCCACCACCATGGAAAAGAAATACCTAGATGCTCGATGTATAGTTCAAGGACCAATAGCCTCTTGTAATACATCATGTTTCCCAGAGATCAAAAATTGTAGGATCTGATATACATCCTCCAATGTCATAGTCATCTCACCTTAGGTAGCCAAAATGTACATGTGTCTGAATTCCACTTCTCACATAGTGCAGTGATCATATGTTTATCCCAAGGCATAGGATATAGGAAAGCAACATAACATAGCCCCACTCTCTAGAGCAAATTTACATCCACCTCCAATAAAGGCAAACCCTGTATAGTCTCCATCATCTTACCTATACAGAATGCTCTCATACGGGTGTCAACCTGAAAGATTATAACCAAATCTGACATCACTAAAATAAAAATACAATTGGTAAACAATAACAAGAATAAAAATTTAGTCAACAATGTTAAACACTACATCTTGGCCCTACTGGATACTAGCACTACGCATAGGATAGTAGCACCACACTCTAGACAGTAGTGTCAGGATCTGGATAGTAGCACCCAAAATGAGACATTGGAGCCAACTTCTCTTTAACAACCCAAAAATAGTCCTTTTTCTAAAAAGATTAGTAAAATAGATAATACAATGATAAAAAATAGGAAAAATTTGGGTTCTTTACTAGGTGAACCTCTTCCCCACACTGAATCTATGCCTCATCCTCCTCATAGCGTGATAAACTAACATCCTATCTCCTCAACCTATTTTTATCTCCCAAACTTGAAATTCTTTCCACTCAAATGATGCAAATGAATTCTCAATAATTCAAAATGGTCTATTTAATTCATAATTTACCCAATGCCACCCTATCAAGGTTACCCCTGGGTACCAATTTTGCTAATTAATATAACTCTCTTGTTATTACCATATCTCAATAACCGTACCTCCAATTCATGAATCATTTCTTACACATGGGACTTGATACTGATACTCCCTGTCCCATATTGGTAAACCCAACCCCCTCATCATTTTAAAACCTACAAAATGACAAAAACAATCACATTATATTAACCATGTAATAGACCAAATACCTATCCAACTACACATTAAATTATCAACTTAGATACAATTAATACATTATTCAAATTTGATACAACATCACAACTAACAAGAAAACACTAGCATAATCGATCCTTACCATTTTTGGTTACATATTATCATCACAGTCTTAGCTCTCTCACCAAAAGGGGGGTAAATATGGATAGATTGCTTCAGACATACATAGTTACATTCATATTTTTAAACACATAGGTCTACATTGGCATTCAGATGCACAACTTATTCAAATATACAGACACATAGGTCTACATAGGTTTACATAGGCATTCAGAGTCACAAAATTTTAGATATACAGACATATAGGTCTACATAGGTTTACATAGGGATTTAGAGTCACAAATTTTTAGACATACAGATGCATAAGTCTACATAGGTTTACACATGCATTTAGAGTCATAGATTTTTAGATATATAGACACACAGGTCTACATAGGTTTATAAAGGCATCCATATTTATAGATTTATATATATATAGAGAGAGAGAGTCACAAATTTTTAGATACAGATGCATGGGTCTACACAGGTTTACACAAACATCTAGAGTTACAGATTTTTAGATATACATATGCATGTCTACACATGTTTATGAAAATTTTCACATGTTTTCAGATATAAAAATGCATAGGTAAACATAAGTTTTATGCAGGTTTACATGGGTGCTTATATGTACACTCTATGCATATATATGGCTTTTGATGCGGGTATACCAATTCATTTAGATACATAGCTACATTGCTCAGATATCAAGATTAGGGTGCATGATGCAGAGTGTAGGTTCTTGGTCCCCATTTTCAAATTTACCATGTTACACTATTATTGTCACTAGTATCATCATCAAGTTTTAACCATTTTGGGTCACATGACTATTTTCAGTGGTTGATCCATAGCATTACACCAGACCCAATTTACATTACTCATATTCAGAGTGGGGGCAAGTGAGCCTTGTTTCTCCATGCATTCAGTTTAAATTACTCAAATTTAGAGTGGGGACAAAAGAGCCTTGTTTCTTCATGCATTCAGTTTACATTACTTAGATTTAAAGTGGGGGCAAGAGAATCTTGTTTCTCTATGCATTTAGTTTACACACTCAATTTTAGTACAGGAGGAATTTACATCATATGCTTCCTTTAACATGTTACACTCCACTTCTCATCCACTTTCATGGCCAAGAAGTGGATCAAATCCATATTACATTCACATAGGTAAGTACAAGTACACATTTCTATATTCTTTTACTCTAGTAATTCTATTTCATTGTATTACTAAAATAAAAGGGGGGTAAATGTAAACACCCTAATTTGGTCAAGCAACCACAAGTACTATGTCTTTTTTTGCTCTTTCACACAAGGGTCTTAGTAATGGTTATAGTCCTTATTCTCATGGTCATCTTGAGTCTTTTGATCTATATTATGTCTTATTTTCCTTGTTTTCAATACCCCCAATAGTCATAGGTCACCTTTTCCCAATCCTAAGGGCTCCTATCATGTCATCCCTAAGTTTTACTCTGTTCTAAGCCTTCGGAGATTAGTACCACTTTCAAGATAGTAGCACCACATGGTGCTAGTGTCCACTTGTGGCTTCAATGTCTAATGGGACCTTTCACCCGTGTTTGACTCTTAACTCCTTTGTGACTCTTCTCTTATGTTTTTTTTATATCATTTTCATGACTTGTCAACTAGCAAGCAAGATATTATATTCATAATAAAGATCCTCCTATGTAAAGAGCCTCACAAGGCATTTTACATCCAACACTTATTGTTTTAGCACTTATTTAAATAAAATCAACCAATAGTACAACTCAAATACTCTGCATACTACTTAGCTTTCACACTTAGACATTTGCATGTTTGATCAAAGAAGGGCCTATGTAAAATTCATTCTAGCATACCATGCAAGTTGATGGTGCACGTTCCCTAAGGGATAACTACATGTGATCTGAGATCCCTAGCATGGGGATTAATGTAGGTAGTAGCTAGGACAATAGGGGTTTTACTCTACACAATCCTAACATCTTGTAACCCAGTTTTTCTTTTGCTTTTGCATTTAATTAGTTCATTATTTCATGTGTGCAAATATTCATTAGGGGTTTGGAGAAGAATTAGCCAAAATAGTGACATAGATGATCTCTATCATGACACATAATCACTTACAGGACCTCCAAAAACTCTTGTAGCTTCCCTAAAAGTTATAGACAACTACTACATAAAGGACACTAGCACTAGAATTGGACACTAGTGCCACATGGCACTATTATCCTAAAAGGGGTGTTATTTTTCAGAGCCAGATCTGAAAAAATAGTCAATAGATGAAATATTCCTCTAAGTCTACTCAGCTATCTCTAGCACTCTGATCCACAAAAAATTGTGTATATCCAAATAAGTCCTTTTTCTCTTTGTACTTATTATTTTTGTAAAACTCTTTTGAATCAAGAATTTCTAATTTCATTCTAGATTAACACCTTAACCAGCCCTTTAATCTAGATTATGATTTACATAGTAAAACTCTAAATGGTTAAAACATAAGACATTCAAGACCACTATCATTCTAGCATCACTTGCACTTGCACCAGCACTTAGGTGGGGAGAACTACATTGGGCTTGATCCCTCCTTAGAGTATTGGTATGTATACAACTCTCTTCATAGTAGGGTTTTGAGGATGTCTAACCTATCCTACTAATGAACACATTTTTCATCTCATGCTTTACTTGTAAGAAATATTAGGGTTTGCATCATAAATTAGCTATTATAGGCACAATATAGAGTTTTAGACTTTATGTGTGTAGGAACAAAACCCAACAACATAGGCATAAGTGTACCAAAAATTTAGGAGTAGTCTTGCACAAAGGACACTAACACCATTTTTAAGACATTAAAGCCACATGGCACCATTGTCCAAGTGTGGCTCTACTATCTAGGAGAGGATCTAACATAGGGATTCAATTGATGATACTCAGACCTAATCGTATCTCAGTTTTCAGCACTCAAATCTTCTGTATCAGGTGTTTTCCAGATAAGTCTTTATTTGCACATATTTATTACTATTTTATAAAGTCAAAGCTAGTTAAAATCTATAACAAATCAATGGTTATTTATTGTATATTATTTCACTGATTTAGATTACTCAACCCTTTAATCAAACATAAGATTTACTTAGATAAACCCTACAAGGTTAAATTATACCTTTCATAACATATTTGACATGATATGTACTTAACATTTTTTATAAACATGTATTTTTATGAACTAGGATATTATGTTCACGTTGGTTGTCTTTCTTGTTTGAAAATTTGAATATGTTCTATTTATTGTGCACTCCATGCCTTTTCTTGCCTATTTGGACATTTGAATATGTTATTATTCATTGTATGAACATTTGAATATGTCATTTTATGCTTTATGGACATTTGACTAAGTCATGTCCCCTCAATTGTGTAACATTTGAACATGCCCCTTATATGAGGTCTCATTGGACCATTTCATTTTGCTTTGCTTTTGAGTGCTCTTTTGTGTGTGATTGATTGTTTTTGTTTGATAAGCTTGTATAGTTACTCTCTAAACATTGTCATAATCTATATCATGCACCTTATGGTTTGATATGATCACACTCACACACACACACTCTCTCTCTCACACACACACACACACACACTCTTATACATGTTACTCCCATATGGTACACAACTTATACGATTATATTATCCCATTGAGGTAAGGTAACTACCATATTATACTTACCCTCACCTCAAAATGGGGGTGGTGTATTAGTGGGGGCATGTCATAGAGGCATGATTTCCACACTTTCATAATTTTAGATTTTCGTGGAGGCATGTCAAAAAGACATGACCTCCACATTTATTCAGTATTCAACGTCTCCAAATTATAGTGGGGGCATGTTATGGAAATATGTTTTCCATATTTACACTAGTTCTTAGATTCTCTAGATTTAATGGAGGCATGTTATAGAAACATGTCCACACTTGTACCGATTTCAGATTCATAAGATTTTAGAGTTATATGATTCAGATAAATATTTATGGCAACATTATATATATATTGATAATGCTATCATACCCAAAATTTAGATTAAGACATATATGAGGTGCATATGCCATGAAAAAGTCACCTAAAATGGCAAAATCAAATCAATTTCCATATTTCAAATACTATTATGTGCTATTATTGAGCCAATCTACTATAGTAGTTGGTTCATCTTTGGAAGGTTGAGTTGATTAAATTACTTAATCTTACCAAACTCATAAGTTAGATTTGATTAAATCATCTAACTTCACCAGAATTATAGGTTGGATTTGATTAAATCATTCACCCTCACTAGATATATAATGTGAGTTGATTAAATCACTCACACTCACCAAATTATGCACATATTTAGGTTGCATGATTGAGATGAAATAAGCTCAATGGTCGTGTTACAACTCACCTTTACACCAAGATTTGGGGCAAGTGTTCTCTAGTCTTTCTCTATATATGGACTTAAAGATTCAAAATTGTCCTAATCTTAGTTTGAATGCTTCATAATGAGGTATCCTTTCAAATCAAATTGTCAAAAGGCAAAATGGTTGCATTGACACACAAGTGTACTCCTAACCTTGCTCTTCTTACTTTCAAGCATTTAAAATTATTTCAATTTCAAATTTCATACATTAATTATATATTGTAACATGTTCTTAGTTATAGTTCATTCACCAAGAAAGCATTCAAGTTAGGCTCACACAGAGGCAATGTGTGTTATACACAACCATGTACACATTTATTTCTTTTAAACTAGCTATTTCATTACTAGATTAAAGGGGGGGAGGGGGTGGAAAATATAGATACTAAAATCTAATTTATATAGTACATTGATATTGTAAACTTAGAAAATACCTATCATGGTTGTATCTTGACCATCATAATAATAGTGGTCAGAGTAAGAGATAAGTAATTAGACATAAAGAGATGGTGAACACGAGTCTTTCAACAACGAACATGTTTATAACTGATAGGTACAATTATGATAGGTATTTGCCAAGTATATAAGACTAAAGCACTACATAAATCAAAGATTAATATCTATATATATGTGTGTGTCTAAAAACTCTAGAATAAGTTAAATACAATCAACACTATTTATAAACAAACTTAGATTTATAAAACAATTAAATTGTGATAATTTCTTAATCTCTTTATCAATTCATTGGTTTGTTTTAACTTTAATTTATAACATTTAAACTTGTTTTCTTTATTTAACTTCTTAAATATATTTAATTTTTATATTTTAATTGTATATCTATTTAGTTACAACTTATTTAAAAATATTTTATTATAAAAATTAAAATTAGAATAAACATTTATTTAAACAGACCAACAATCGACATTGCCCAACCATCTTAGAAATATACAATTTAATTAGTAATCGATGAGAGGGAGGCAAACCAATTGATTCAGAAAAACGAACTCCAATTTATTTTCCGCGGAAAAAACAATTATAGGGAATGCGGGGAATTGGTGTTTAAGAGAGAAAAAAACAGAAATCGGAAGTATACAAATTCCGGCAATTTGGGTGTGAGTTGGAGCAGTTACAGTTGCCTTCACACGGAGCGGATATCCAGTTTTTAACTTGAAAACTTTTCTCTATGCCATTCCAGGAATTCATGCGATCTGGATGAATGATACTGTCCGGTTATTCCATTTGTGAAGAAAAGCACTGTAATTGTGCAGTGCATTCAGGGTTTGGGCAGAGACGGTGCTTATATTGTGCGGCTATGCAGCTATGGTAGCGCATCACTGGGAGTTGCAGTGATGTGGTGTGCAGGGGTTTAACAAGAAAACAGCATGGCCGCCAACGAACAACTCACACCGGACTCGACATCAACGTCAACATCAACATCAACGGGGCTTTTTGGCCGCCTTGGCCCCCCTCTTACTGATAAGGTAACACCCCACTGTATTAATATTTCCATACCCTTACTTCAAAGATTCCACCTTTCGCTTCAATCACCAACCTCTATACAGTTTTTCTATACATTACGGAAGTCACAAGCCGGCTTTCTGCATTAAGAATGTTCAGGACTAAAGTTGTATTAAATATTCAAATGGATTGCTCTGATATAACTTCGAAGCATTGGGTAAGTTCGTTTTGGCTGTAGTTTGTCAGTCCTAATCTGTTTACTCAATGGGAGGGGGTGATTGTGGATGGGGAAACACAGGAATGCGAAAGGCGAAGCCTAGAAGTAGCCCTCAAATCCTAGAATAGCAGGGGGACTGAGCAGTGTGGGGTGGGGACACAATCCCATGGAACATAGCTTAATTGCATCGAATACATTCGGGCTTACTAGCTGTGTTTGTTTTTTTAATTTACTGCCTGAGACAAATCTTGCAAAGAGAAAGAAGCAGCTGTAGGTATCCAGTTTGCAGGTAAATGTAGAATTCAGCTTATCGTCCCAGTTGTATCTTTTTCAATCCAACTCTTTCATAAACAATACATTTCAGAGTTTGTTTTTGTTTAAACTTCAGTTTATATAATCTTATGAAGTAGAAAAACTAAACCCATTTTATGTTAAGGTAGACTGGACAATGGAAGCCATCTTAAGCCTCTTTTTTTAATACAAATTCCAAGGAGGACCACCTCCGTATTGAAATTACATCAAAGTAGTTTCTACAAATCAAGAACCAGTGGATGCTATTCGGTGCTAACATAAAAAGTTTGTCCAACTTTAAATATGTTTTTTCTTACATAATTTCTCTACCAATCATATTTCCATACATTGGAACTTATTCTTTACATGGTACAACGTATATACTTCAAATTTTATTGCACGATTGTATTATGTTGATGTTTGCTCTCTATTCTTAAATTTAGTCTTGCACACAAGTCTTAAATCATCTTGGCACCATTAACAAAATTTAATCAGAAACCACAGAGAACCTAGGATGATCTGGTTTTGAATTTTTTTAAATTTGTCTGGTATCCATATGCAAATCTTTTGTCTCCATTGGTGCTTATATGCTTAGAATTCTGAATAACATAGCTGATGCATAGAATATCAAGGATGCGATTTCATTTATCGACATTCAAACTTAATTCATGATTCAGGAGAGGATTTGTTTGGATAAGTTATATCAAACCTGAAAACACTTAGGATATTTTTATGGAAAATAGAGTTCAGTATGATGGCTATAAGGTGGGATTTCCCCTTCAAGAGAATGAGTTCAGTTTCTTTATAATTCAAATTTATTACTTTCTCAGTTGACATGCACAGTCTGACCAATTTATATCTTGTTCAAACCTCAATTGCCAAGAAAGTGTGATTATAATGTTTCTATATTTTATCTTTGTTGTATGTTTTTAGTAAAGTTTGTAAATTTGTGACGATTAAGTGGGTACATCAACGTAGAAAAGAAAACTAGAGCTAGTTTGTTGACCTTTTAATTTTCTAATATATGACCAATAAATGGACGAATCTGTGAATACAGGAGAGGACGTCAAGAGAG
Source organism: Torreya grandis (assembly GCA_037957365.1). Lineage (NCBI taxonomy): Eukaryota > Viridiplantae > Streptophyta > Pinopsida > Cupressales > Taxaceae > Torreya > Torreya grandis. Next base: position 770,087 of record JARHVA010002898.1, read on the forward strand.
CGCATTCTAGCAGATCGATATGATGTTGATGCTTGGTTTGACCTTGCCAATGAAGCCCAAGTAAGACTTAGCATTCCAATTGTCATCTATTGTTATTGTCTAGACAGTCATTAGGTTCAAATCAAGCTAGTTATTTTTATTTAGATCCGTCTTGTGTTTGCTGATCTTTAGATTGACCAACTCTTTTTAAAGTTTCATTATTGAAGTAGCATCTTTAGAGTCATTGAAGTTCCAGTAATGATTAAGTGTACTTGCACTGAATTTGTTTTCATTGCTTGATACAATGCAATATACTTGAAAAGATGCAAGTCTTTGTCTTTTGTAAATGGTTTTAGGAAACATTTGGTTGTAGTTCGTGATACCATAAACACTTTTACTAGATTTAAAATGATTTTAGGCTTCCAAGACTCGTCATTTTCCTCTGGGAGGCAAATCAGCTGTACAATTGACTATATGAGATATGTCCAATTTTCAAACTAATTGGACAATTTGAAGTTTCTGTATGGGAAGATATGCATATTTGATGCGATAGTATAAAATAATGTGCAATTGGGTAGTTTATATGTTCTAGACAGGAATATAAATTATATAGATATTTGTTAGTTGCCTACAACCCAATTAAGTTTATAATTTTTTTTGTTTATTTATTTGTGTCACAGCTAAGACCCATTTCTGAGGCAGTACCAATTTTTGAGCAACTGCTTGCCGTATTTCCAACTGCTGTAAGGACTTATTTCTGTGGCGCTTATATTCTTTGATTTCACTGTTTCATCTTATGGCATTCTCTGATGTCTGCAGTCTTCATAAATAAATCTTTTGAGTATTTTGTTTGGTGATCAAATTAGGTTTTATATTGTTTCTCGGTATTTGAAATCTTTGTAAAATATGGCTCACATAGCGATTATTCTAAATTTCAAATGTAATCCATTTATTCCAGGCCAAGTATTGGAGACTCTACGTGGAGGCACAAATGGCTACAAATAATGATGATGCAACCAGACAAATATTTAGTCGTTGCCTGCTCAGTTGTCGTCATGTCGGTCTCTGGTCAGATTCTTGAATTTACACAGTGTTCCAAAGATGACTTAAGATGCAATTGGTTTTGTAAATGATTTATATAGATCTCCACTTAGGAAATATACGAGGAAGGTCCTTCTTGCTATAACAAATAATAACATGGATTTAGACGAGTTTTTTGTTTGATAAGGATTTTTTTTCACATTATGTTACCAGCGAAGCAAATATTTACAATTAGGCCCAAGTCCATTAAGTCCAGATTCAGGTTCCATAGTTGTCAGAAAGGGAGCATTGAAAGCTCCAAATCAAATCCAATCACCAATCCATATTGCCCATCAAAACTGCATACCCATCCTAAATGACAGTAGGCTTGCTAATGCAGAGGCTTGGCTACAAATTTATCAATATGATTACCCTGAAGACTGAAAATTGTCACCACTAAGACAAATTCGTTCAAGGAACATCACCACAAAGAAAGATAGGCAGGGAGAGTTAACTTTTTTTGTGGATGCACTTCTGTATGCAGCGAGTGGTCCTCTGCAGCCCACAAGTAAGTTCATGGAAGTGTTCATCCCTGGCCAACTGATCATGACTAGTTCCATCCATCATGCTCCCATGGTGGTATTCAGAGATGGTCACCACATCCTCTTTTATATGAGAAATCTGATCATGAATAGCTGGCAGACCATGTCCAATGGCGGTTGCGATTCTGCCAACAAAGTTGGTTCCTTTGATAACACTTGTAAGGTTGGTGGTGATTTCATACACAGCAGTATTCAGACTTGTATTAATATCCACACCCAACCAATACTCCATTCCTGTGGCAATTTCTGCAATAACTCTCCTCTGTTCATCTGCCAAATTTTTTTTTTTTTTAATGAATCCAACCGGCCTGCAGCAGTCATAGGGATCATTCTTCCCAACTTCATTTAATTTGATATAAGGAACCACTGCATTATGTCCAGCATGCTGGTCGCCAACATAGGGTGGCCCAAAATTTATGGAATCCACATCAGAGAAGAATACAGTAAAGCCTGCAAGCCAAAACTGACTTGGCAAGAAAACAATTGAATCAATTCCAAAAAAGACCAAGTCTTGCGTTTTATAACATCCTCACCTTCTCTCCAATGATTGTCAATGGCCTCCTGCCATCCCATGCTTGCCCCATCATGCCCTGAGGTACAAGTAATGTGACAAAAATCTAAAGCGGTCTGCTGCTTACTTTTACTGCACAAACATGAATTAGCCACTTGCATGCTTTTGTGGTGTCCTCATTGCAAAGAGGCATAATTAAATTAGCTGCCCAAATCTGCATGAGATGGCAACATGTTTGCCGAGAAGGATCATTAACACCATCAGACCCGAGACCTTGTTGGCCTTCCTGCAGAAAGTAAGTGTCTTTCACTGCAGCCCACCCCTCCTCAGAAACCTCTATATCATCAAGTTCATCACCCTGTATCTTCCATTCAGGAGCTGGATTTATCTTGGGGAAGCGGTCTGTATCCATAAGGTACTCAGAGGCGATCTTTTAATAGCCTTGATTCTGAAATTTCTTGGTCTTACTCAGGAATCTTAAGCTGAATGTTGACTTGTGCATGCAAAATACGGATCATGACTTCACTTGGGAAGTGAGTAAGATTCCTGCCTTTCCCTTGAAGTATATCATAATTTCTCTCTTTCCAGATGAACCCAAGAATTGCAGTAGACATAACCAACCATTTTTTTGCAAAAACTAAGGTAAACACTTATCAGTGCTAATGACACCAAAGACAACATCCAACCAAGAAATATCTATTTTTTGAACATTTGGACCAAGCCTCTAAGCAAATTTTCCAAATAACACAAGGAAGATGAAATTGAAAAAATAACTGAACAATGGTTCTTTCTTCCCCACAAACAGAACATAACACATTACCAATACCCTTTTTAGCAATAATAGATGCAACAAGAAGTTTTTGATGGAGAAGCAACCATCTAAAGCAAGAGGTTTTAGGCCTAATAAAAGTGGACCAAATAACAACATATCTATCCCTCCATCGAAGACAAGGATCACAAACAGACCACTTCGTCAAGTTTGTCATAAAGCTGTCTAGTAGTTATTTCAAGGAATGGAGCCCTCCTCATCCATCTAATATCATCCTAGAAGGATTTATCACTTTCCATGATAAGACCAGCAACACAAGGCTTTAAAGCCTTCATTAGGACAGAATAAGTTCTCTATTGAGTGTCTGGCAGCCGAAACGTGGATTTAAGCTCAAACTAAGACACACCTATTTACCATTTTTGTAAACATCTTCAAAATTTTATTACTTTTAGCAAGTATTGGCAGAACCACCTCTTAAATTAACAAGAAATTTATTTTTATAGGAAATGTTCCACCAGAGAGACTCCCTAGCTCTCCACATTGAGTAGAAAATAGAAGACCCAGTAGGTCTAACAAAGAATGAGCCAATCAACAAATCAATTATATGAAGTCCCTTCCATTGCAAGTCACCATTAGGAAAGACATAAGCTATATTATATTTAACCAACACTTTTCAGGGTTCCTCAGGATAAAAGGACCTTAAATTCCACTTGACTGCCCCAGCAATGCCTTGCAATTTCAAAATTTTAATACCTAGTCCCCCAAGAGCTTTAAGTTTACAACACACACATTCCAAGCAAAGACATAACTTTTTCTATTAACCAAAGAAAGTCCCTCACCATCTTATGCAATTTGTTGAAATGGGTGTTACGAAACAACAACAAGAGAAGTAAATACTTAAAAGAAAATAATTTTTGACACACATGAATTTTCCTTGGCAGGATCAGATGTCCATGCCATTTGGTGATCTTTCAGTTGATTTTTTTCATATATCCATTGCCACATATGCTTAAAGGAAAGGCTTAGTGCAAAGGGAATACCTAAGTACCTAACCATTTTATTGGGGTTTCTCCAAGTCCACCCAAGCACAATGACCCAATCAAAGGGTCTCATCTCAACCCAAATGGAGGTACTTATGAACATAAATTTTAGAGTTTGAAGCATTACAGTAAATTTATAGCAACCCCTCGGTTGAACACTGGAAAACGTGCTCAATTTTTGTATGAAGTACGAGTTTGGAACCTTTGATGGAGTTTGGGAATCGACCTACCATGTTGATTCCATGGGCCCTACCAATGCACAACGAAATAAAAACAACAAACCCAAGCTGACTTAAAAAGATGTTTTTAATGCCACTAGCTTACGTCACTATTCTCAAAGTAATGTAATAAGCAAAATACAATATTTACTGAATCTCATTTACTAACACATCAGGTATTCATCACACAGAAAACTATAACAACACAGTAATTAATTTATTTTTCTGTTTAAACTGATACAAGCATGTATTTAATTCCTCTGAAATAATAAACACTACTGTAAGCAGGTACAATCAAATATACATGTACAAGCCAATACATCCATACTTCCACAAAACTGAAATGTTGGGAACACAGCCAATGCCAACTCCACTGGCTGAATAAGCATTGATTACAACCACTGAGCCTACAACCTAGTAAATACAATAACTCATACTATTACGTAACTGTTCAATAAGGTTTACATAATGAAAGCAATTGGCATGAACCAAAAAAAGGGTTCTCAAATGTTACTCTGCGTACAATAGTATCAATGCAGCACCAGCATGTCAGATTAGGAGAGGGAGGGCATTATCAAGGTGCTTTGCCTCCAACCATAGAGCCTTATGGTTTCCACACACACCTCTTGAATAGGAGTGCTCTATCCTTCAACGAGGGTGGCAGATAAGAGAAGCCAACTAGCGAGAGAATAAGAGAGCCATGTGCTAAAAAAGTACTAGTCGCCATCATAAATGCAGTCAAGTCAAGTAGAACCAGACGATACAACAAAAGCATCATTATCATCTACAAAGAATATAGTGAACAAGACTAATGATCATAAAATCATGCTTTGGCCAAAGACTTTCTGAGATAGCAGCCACAAAACCTCTGCCACTCAACCCTATACCACAAGGGCTTTAGTAAACACTGACAACCATCAGTGATTCGAAGTCTCTTATGTTCATAATGCACAACCATCTCATGTTTAGTTTATACTCTTCTAGTTGGAAACAACATACTAGTATACCTAATCTCTTTTGGTTTCAAGGTAAATCACACAACCAATCTATTTCACAGCTCATACAAATCAGACCAAGTCAATGATTATAACAGCTTACAAATCAATAATGAAATCCACATTCTGATCAAACATGGCTGCCTACCATCATGTAACCAAGTAGTCAAAGACTTGTATAACATTAGGGTACTCATAGGCATCATACTCCACAATAAACCCATATCACCAATAATGAAAAAGTGTATAATAAATGCATTCATAGAGGTGATATGGCAATGTTGGGGAAGTTGAGGGGGACAGGGTTCCCCTTGCCTTCTTCAACATGTCCATCTCACTTCATATCCACATATATCTTAGCATGGTCTTTATCTCTATTCATACCCATGCCTAGCAGGTGTTTCAGTCATTCCCACACAAGGATAGAGATCCCAAAGTACATATGTTCGGGATTGTCACTCATGAAGATGAGCCTTATGTTCTATATTTGGTCCAAGAGCATACTTAATTCATCACAACCCCTTGATTATTAATCTATCAAGGTTTCCATTCCTGGATAAGGTCTTGTGTGGTGTTGAAAAAGGTGGTGGGAGCAAGCTTCTAGTGTCTTATCACCTCCCTCAAGGCCTAGCTCACCACTGTCACCGACAGCTAGAGAGTTGCCAAGCAACATGCCTTACAAACGACAATCCAGTCCACAATGGAGGGGTCCCAAACAAGTTGCTTGCCAAGAGTTCCTTCTCTCACAGTTCAGGAGAATAAGAGATCGACAATGAAAACAAACTATACTCTGTCATTTATGCCTCAGTCATCAGTCCTTATACTAGGGTTTTCCAGTATGTGCCTGAAAGGAAATACACTGCATACATATCTAGATCAGAGTCTCATAACTGAACACACAGTTTTACCATGAAGGCAACAAACATCTACAATGATTTGAAAATTCTTCACAATACTCATGTTCAGGGTTGTATTGGAGAAGGAACATAATTCCACTCAATCCAAGGTGTATAAAATCAAGAGAAGTTGCAACATTTACGAAAGAGATTGCTGACCTCATGATTTAGTATTCAACAAAATAAGGCAGTCTCCTCTAATGCTACTTCAAGTGAAGCATCCCATCAAAATAAAGTCAAGCTACAGCAGTAGCTTAATACTCAGCCAGGCTATGCTTGGTTTGAAAGTTACACAAGTTCATGCACAAAAAAACCCAAAAAGTTAATGTTATCAATGAAAGCCAATGCTCAATTAAAGCATCTTGACACGGTCATGTTCTCCTCGTGGTTGACACAACTGAAACCACTGCCAGACCTATCTACCTACATATGTCTGTATTATAGCAACACCACCTGTGGGTAAGACTCAGTCATACATAACCGATAGGTAGTTTTATGTAAAGCAAACATATAACTTAAAACTTGTGTTCAACCTAAGAAAACACAGTCAGTGATGACAAGCCATGTAGAATGCAACTGGTAAGGCTTTCATACCCAGCCATACATATGCCTATATATAAAAAGCATATAACAGGGCAGGCACACAGGGACACGCAATGCATTCATTTCAACTCATGCTCAGCCCAGAATTCTTACACTGTCAGGCCTCAATTAGGGTTTGCAATTGTTCCCATTATCTCATCCAAGAGTCTCATTATCAAGTTTGATCTTAGGACCCTAGGGCTTATCACAATCCTATAAAGCACAAGACTCCCATACAAATGTGGTATTTACACCTACAGGTCAATGGTAGTCTTTTAAACGAGAAACCTTGCCTAAACATGCCAAGCACTAGCTTATATATGAGAGATCATATATATATATATATATATTCATTTCCTAAAAAAATGCATAAGAAAAACAACTCATCTCTTTCGCACACAAAGGAGATTAAAGTTAGCAGATCACAAGTACTTGCCTGGAATGTCAAGGGAATGGATTGAAAAGCCCTAACCAAGCATGACAATGTCCAAGAAACAAGCACCGAAAGTCCTTGCATGAACTCTCCACACGAATGTCATCCTCCAAAAACTCCCCAGCAAGAAGAAGCCTTCAAAACCAACACCCATGCAGTCTCAAGAAAGCTCTCTTACAGGATCCCATGCCCTTGTTGGAATATTGTTATTCATGTCAAAGGCATTATAATTAATGTAACCGAAGTCAATGGAATTGCCAACGGAAATGTCATTTTTGCAACGGAATTATATTTAATTTGCAACAGTGCTTCATGATGAAGGGACCAGTATTAAAGAAGTTTTAAATACACGCTCAAGGAAGATTGTTTAAGGCTCAAATCGCCCCTCTTAAGATATGTATTAAAGCCTATCATTGTTGTGCTGACCCACTTGATATATGGCTGCCTTGGGGAAATCGCCCCACTTAGTGAATTAATTAAAATTTAATTAAATGCACACCTTTTGATGAAAAGGTGCCTCTTTGATGGGACACCTTCTTTGTGAAGAGCTTTTGGAGGTTATATAAGGCGGATAGAAGATTTGAAAAGATACGAGAAATAATTCTTTCCATTATTCGAGCATAAGCAAATTTTTGTGGAGAAGAAGAAGAGGAGATTAAATTTGCCATCATTCATTGATGAAGCAACATTAGTAAGGTGGAAGATTTTTTCAGTGGAGGTCGGTGCCTCAAAACAAAGAAATTGGTGTCTCTTGCTAAGTCAGTGCTTGGCGGTAGGGATTGGTGTCTCCAAGCAGGTTGGTGCCTACGAAATTTTGTAAAAGGATTATTATTTTACGGCAGGATTTGGATGGTAGATCCAAGCAGCGCTGCTTTGTGGTTTTTTCAAGAGAGGGTTTTCCACATAAATCTTTTGTTGCTTAATTATTAGATCTTGTGTGAATGCTTTCTTTGTGAACATTAATTTCTAAAAGTTAAAGTTTTATTATACACTGATTCACCTCCAGCGCCCTTCCTTTCCAGCCCCGCCACCCCTTCTCAGTGTATCATGTGCTTAACAATTGGTATTAGATCAGCGTCAGCATTATAAAACCGTCAAACATTCTGTGCAAGCAGTGTCAACATGGAAAACATACAAGAATGAGTTTTAGGTCAAAGGAGTACTCAACCACCAAGCCATTGGAATTGATTCATATAGACCTCTGCGGGCCTACAAGAACACAAAGCATACAAGGTGAGAGCTACTTTATGTTGCTCATTGATGATTATTCCAGAATGACATCGGTTGCCTTTGTAAAAAAAAAAAATCTGAAGTGTTCGAGAAGTTTAAAGCTTTGGTTGAAAATGAAACGAATTTAAAGATCAAGTGCTTGAGATCAGATTGAGGAGGTGAGTTCATCTCAAATGAATTTAATGATTTTTGTGAGCAACATGGAATAAAAGACATTTCTTAGCTGCAAGGACTCCACAACAAAATGGAGTTGTAGAAAGAAGGAATCGAATCGTTCAAGAAATGGCTAGAACGATGTTAAATGAATTTAAACTATCGGACAGGTTTTGGAGAGAAGCGGTTAAAACCGCAATCTACATTTTGAACAGAGGACAAATAAGAGGAAACAATAGCAAAACCCCTTATGAATTATGGAAGAGTAGACCAACATCAGTCAAATATTTCAAAGTATTCGGGAGCAAATGCTTCATTAAGAGAGATGGAGACTTGAGAAAGTTTGACTGAAGAGCTGATGAAGTTATTTTTCTTGGATATTCCTCAAAAAGTAAAGCTTATAGATGTTATAATAAAAGGCTGGAAACAATCGTAGAAAGTGCCAGTGTAAAGATGGGTGAAACAAGGCCTCAAAAGGTAAGTGCACAAGCAAATGATCATTAAGAGGAACCAGACTTCAAAGAAGAAGAAGTAGAAAAACAAGAAGAAATGGAGCGGGAAGATACAAAGGCACCATCTTGATTTGTTCAAAAGCATCATTTTGAAAGTCAAATTATTGGTGATATTGATGCTGGGGTACAAACTAGAAGATTTGTGAGTACACCTGAGCAAGTGAACTTCTCTTTGTTATCCAAAATAGAGCCCAAAATTTTTGCAGAAGTTAGCAATGACAAGCATTGGATTGATGCCATGGAAGAAAAATTGAATCAAATTGAAAAGAATGAGACATGGGAACTCATTCCTAGACCAAAAGACAAGAATGTAATTGGTACTATATGGGTGTTTAGGAATGCGCTGAATGAAGATGGCCAAGTAACAAGAAATAAAGCAAGATTGGTTTGCAAGGGGTATGCTCAAGTGGAAGGTATTGATTTTGAAGAAACCTTTGTCCCTGTTGCAAGATTAGAAGCCATTAGAATGTTTTTGGCATATGCTGGTTTTAAAAACTTCAAAGTTTATCAAATGGATGTGAAATCTGCTTAACTAAATGGCAAGTTAGAGGAAGAAGTATATATTGAACAACCAGAAGGTTTCCTTCTATCAGAAAACAAGGACTTTGTGTGTAAATTGAAGAAGGCACTATATGGGCTAAAGCAAGCCTCTAGAACCTGGTATTTAAGGCTCGAAAAATATCTACAAGAACAAGGTTTTAAAAGGGGACTTGCTGATAGTAATCTCTATATCAAGACTGAAGGTGAGAATTAGTTGATTGTTGTGGTATATGTGGATGATATCATTTTTTGAGGAGATAGTGAACGAATGTCCCAAGCGTTTGCAAAAGATATGCAAAAGGAGTTTGAAATGTCCATGTTGGATGAGTTGTCATTTTTTCTTGGTTTGCAAATTTCTCAATCTAACAAAGAAATATTTATCTCCCAAACTAAGTATATAAATGAGATGAAGTTCAAAATGGAAGATTGCACACTTGTTGGCACACCCATGGTTACAGGATGCAAGTTAAGTAAAGATGATGAATCTCCTGAAGCGAACCATACGCTTTATAGATCCATGATTGGCAGCTTGTTATACACCATGACATCAAGGCTAGACATCGTGCAAGTTGTACGCTTGGTAGCACGTTTTCAAGCATCCCCAAAAGAAACACATGTGCAAGTGGTCAAAAGGATATTCAAATGTCTAAAAAGCACTTTGGATTATGGTTTGTGGTATTCAAAAGGTGAAGATTTCACACTAACAGCATACACAGATGCAGATTGGCCCGGAAGTGTTGATGACAGAAAGAGTACAAGTGGAGGAGCATTCTTTCTTGGCAAAAAGTAGCCTTACGTTTCTTTATCTACGATTGAAGCAGAAACATAACAGTATTGTCTTGGTGTACATAAGTCCTTTGGATAAAGCAGACGTTAATTTTTTTCTAAGATAGAATATGAACATCCAATCTCAATACTTTGTGATAACACTAGTGCAATAAACATTTCGAAGAATCTGGTTATGCACTCTAGAACAAAACACATTTCAATCAAGTATCACTTCTTGAGAGAACATATTGCAGATCAACAGGTAAAGATGGAGTACGTTGCCACAAAGGAACAAATAGCATATATCTTCACGAAGCCCCTCTTAAAAGAAACTTTTGAGTTTCTAAGGCAGCAATTGGGAGTGATCCATTCTTCATCTAGTCATTAAATCCATCAAGAGAAGCATGGATTAAGGGGGAGCTAATCATTGGATTATTCAGCGCCATGGATATTTTGGTGATATACATTGTGATTGTGTTGTATGTCTCTTTGCCATTGATGTCAAAGGGGGTGAATTAAAGAAAGGGGGAGCAAAGGAGGAGAACTATAGAAAGGGGGAGTTCATGTACTATTTTTATACAGGATTGCCATCAATGACAAAAGGAGAGATTGTTGGAATATTGTCTTTGATGTAATGTAACGGAAGTCAATGAAATTGTCAACGGAAATGTCATTAATGCAACGGAATTATATTTAATTTGCAGCAGTGCTTGATGATGAAGGGACCAACATTAAAGAAGTTTTAAATACGTGCTCAAGGAAGTTTGTTTAAAGATAAAATCGCCCCTCTTAAGACATGTATTAAAGCCTATCATTGTCGGGTTGACCCACTTGATATATGGTTGTCTTGGGGAAATTGCCCCACTTAGTGAATTAATTAAAATTTAATTAATTGCACACCTTTTGATGAAAAGGTTCCTCTTTGATGGGGTGCCTGCTTTGTGCAGAGCCTTTGTTGATTATATAAGGCGGATAGAAGATTGGGAAAGATATGAGAAATAATTTTTTCCATTATTCAAGCATAAGTAGATTTTTGTGGAGAAGAAAAAGAGGATATTGAATTTGCCATCATTCGTTGATGAAGCAACAATTGTAAGGTGGAAGATTGTTTCAGTGGAAGCCGATGCCTCAGAACAAAGAGATTGGTGTCTCTTGCTAAGTCGGTGCTTGGTGGTGGCGATTGGCGTCTCCAAGTAGGTTGGTGTCGACGAAATTTTGTAAAAAGATTATTATTTTATGGCTGGATTTGGACGGTAGATGCAAGCAGCTTTGCTTTGTGGTTTTATCTGAGAGAGGGTTTTTTACGTAAATCTTGTCTTGCTTAATTATTAGATCTTGTGTGAATGCTTTCTTTGTGAACATTAATTTCTGAAAGTTAAAAGTTTTATTATACACTAATTCACCCTCCCCTCGCCCCATTGACAGTCCCCCGTCGCCCCCCCCGCCCCCCAAGTGTATCATGTGCGTAACAGCCCTAACTTAGTGGGGAGTAGAGAGTCATTTACGAATCTGTCATTGCCATAAAGAGTAGTAGACATACTAACAAAGCAAAAATAAAAAAACTTCCCTCAATTTCCTCAAAATGCCATAGACCAACTAAATGACACTGCCAAAACTCCTAATTGTGAAAATCCCAAAGATCATGGCTTGGAGTCTACCAGGCAGACCTTCAAAATAGAAAGCCACTTAGTCATTTGAGAGCCAAAAACCTTATTCGCAGTCCAACCCACCAAAGATAATGAAAATTAGGGCGACAAAGATCCAATCACTAACTAATCACTCTTTGCAATTTGAGTTTAACGTAACACAAATCGAGTTTTACTCAAGCTTACATACATAAATGATAAAACTATAGCTTATCACACACGATAAGCTAATCTTTTAATAATCATAATCCAAAATTTGCGCTTTATAATATGTTTCACAAGGTATCAATGCTAAATAAGTTTTGCATTTAAACAAAACTCACCACCGGTATACGTCAAGATGTTTTGTGGCTAATAAACTGCTTTTTACCAAGGTAAGCATACCCTAGCACGATCAAAAGATGCCTCATGGCCATAAAGGCTCCTACAAAGCAAACGACCTTAATCATCGCCATAATACAAACCAAAAACCAAAGATAAAACAACTTACAACTAAGTCGACCAACAAGCTAAGTCATGTCACAACTCGACATAAACAACATCATATAACAACAATATGGTGCAAACCAGCACATTAGAGGGATTAGATACAAAGCGTGCCCAAGAAGCAATAAGTAACACACACAACATAGCATTGCAATTGATTGTACAAGATATGTAAGCTACTATGAAAACAAGTACAAAAGGAAAGCAATATGGTGTGGGGGGCTCTCTTTCATCTCTCCTCGAGATGCCCATCTTAGATCTGCTCATCTCTCCTTGATGATACTATTCCTCTGGGCATCAACATTGTGAGGGGGGTTAACCCTGCATCCATCTCAGGGAGCAATGGGCAGTTAGTCTGTGTTAGAAATAAGATAAGAATAATAATAAAAATACTTATTAATGTTAAAGCAAGATACAATAAATGCTATCAACTTGCATTTAACCGATCTACTATAAAAAATAATAAATGCTAGCTAACACATGCATTTAATCATCTACTATAAAGATAATCCATCTAACTCAAAATAATCACATCAATATCAGTGTCATAAACACAATAATCATAAAAAAATGATTAAAATATTTTTATTTATTTAAATATCTTTGTGACCACCGTCAAAAATAGGTTGTGACAATTTTCAATTTGCTAGTGATTTGTAGAAAATTTTGCTTTTCAAGAAAGGATATTTCATCAACAAATAACACATCAATCAATTGATTCTTGTTTAGAAACTATGTGATCAGATCCTTGTCCCCAAGGGGATTGGTTGTGTTATGACGTGTATTGGGTACTGGTTACGGTCTGATACGCTCTGGGTACCGCCCAACAGGGTTGGGTCCGGGCATACCCAACTCTGTTGGGTGGTACTTGGGGTGTACCCGATAGGGATCCACAGTAAAAAAATGTTTATTTTTTATTTTTTTAGTTTTAGATTTAAAAAGGTCAAAAGTTGGACTTAAATAAATAATAAAAAAATAAAAGAAAGCACAGGGAAACCCTAAAATCCACTCTCACATTCATTTTATCAAAACCAAACAACAACACCACATTTACCTCTCATTGCACATTTGCTCTCTTACCCTCATTTTTTCAGTTGTTTAGGGCTGAAACTCTATTCTTTTGCTAATCCTACCCCACTAAAACTACGCATTTGGTGCCAAGGAGTTTAAGGAGCTTGTACCAAAGAGAATTGTTGATTTAAGTTTTTTATGTTTTTTCTAGTTGTTTTAATAGTTTTCTAGTTTGTAACTTGTATACAATTTTTTTTAGTTATTTTTTTGAACATCGCTCAACAAATGTCAAATAGGTTTCTTTTCCCCTTGGAATTTTAATAGCAACATTGTTTTTTTTAAAAACTAGGTAGCTATAGGGATTTTCTAGGATGGCTGCAAGTGTTAGTTTTGTGAGCCAAGGGGCAACCTTCAAAACCAATCCTTTCTTGCCCATTTGGAAGTATGTCACAATGCTGAACGAGTGCCATGTGGAGGGGGTTATATTTGCGTTTTCCTTATAACTTGAATTGCCTTCATACATTCAAGGTTGTCATGTCCCCTCTTTAGCTCTGTCGAGCAAAGACTTGAGAGTTGGTCTATCATCCGGGTTCTCGTAGGTCAACGGAGTGGTTAGGGGACCTATCTAGAGGCAGTGGAGCTTGGTAGGGAGCTTTACAAGCCTTTCCAAACAGTTTGCGTTAGTTTCCTATTTTTTAGGAAGGGTTCCTATTTTTTAGGGTTTGACCGAAAGTTGACTAGGAGGCATCAGGGGACCTCCAGGAGCATTTTGAGAGTTTTCCTATTTTTTAGGAAGGGTTCCTATTTTTTAGGGTTTGACCAAAAGTTGACCAGGAGGCATCAGGGGACCTCTAGAAGCATTTTGGGAGTTTTGGTCACAATTCCTATTTTTTAGGAGGTATCCCTAAATTTTAAGAAGGCACTGTCAGTTAACCTGCCATGTGGCGGCATCACCAGTGGCACAAGCTACAACGGTTTTCAGTTCAGATTGGCCAGGGGATGGACTTGGAATAATTATTGAATATTAAAGTGTGGCTTTAATAGTTAATAAAAATAAATTAAAGTGATTACTAATATCACTTTGTAATAAAATTCAATAAATGGACCCCCTCCTAGTTTACACGTGTTAAAAGACGGACATTTTATTAAGGAGAAGTTGGACCCTCAACTTGGGCGCCCAACTTGGGAGTCTTTAAATAAAGAAAAGAATCATTAAAAGATTCTTTTTTGATGCCACCCTAACCCTAAAAGTGGACGCCCATCTTGGGAAAAAGATAAAGTGCTTTGGAAGTACTTTTGGAGGCATCTTTTGCATATTTTTTTGAAGCTTCATTGCAGATCTGAACTCTGAGGAAGAGGGCAGCAACATACATTCTCTTGGGAACGGAAACTCTCAGGAATTTTGGTGAATTGGACGACAACCCAGTTCATGCTTGTGGAAGATCTACTCTAGGTCTTCTTTTGTGCATCATTGGACAGATTCTTGGGCATTCTATGGCAGATATAACCCTGCAGTAGTACCAAATCAGCATTACTCTACATATCATTCATTTACAGTTGCATGCATAGGCGCTCCTTGGCCAATACCATCTTGTATGCATTGAGGTTGCAAAACAGGGTTTACAATGAATATAAAATACAGATCTGATGGGTATGTGCTTCAAATTCTTAGTTGATGCTTTTCTATCATTTAATTGTTAATTTTAGTTCACTTTTATATGAGATCGCAGTTGCATATATATATATCTATTTGCTATCTTGGCAAATACACATTTCAAGAAAACTGAAACCCCTTCTGCACCTCCTCTCTAGTCTGAAAGAACACAAAAAAATTAATAAAAATCATAAAACAAATAAAATCACAAAAACAAATACTTCATTTCAGCAAAGGGATCCATCAGGAATCTTTCAGTGGTATCAGAGCCCTTAACCTACTAGCCTGTGGGGTTCAGAGAATTGTTTTCTATACATACAGATAGGTATTATACATGCAGGAGAGCCCAAAACGAGCTTGGGATTGGTATGGTAGAGGAACTAGTTATGGCAGAAGAACAGAGGAATGTAAGGAGGAATCAGGATGATGAAGAGAGAGAAATGATGAGAACCCTCATCAACACTCAGCGTAGGATTGCTTAAACCTTAGACAGGATACAGGATGCCTTGGACCGGTTGGAATTAGATAGAAGTAGACGGAGCAGATCAGTATGTGTGGCGGGGAGTCAACGTAGTCACCGGTCACACGCATCAGATAGGAGCCCCCTTCAGTCCCCTAGGCGTGGACAGACCAGGGATAGACCCTTACTTCCTCAGTTTACACTAGGTGAACGGCCAGTACAGGTAGAGCCACTAGAGGTGGAATTTCAGGATTCAGTCATGGCAGCTACAGCTGAGTGGAGAACCCTACCCCCCGAGGTCAGGGATGTCTTTCCTTTTCCATAGTATTGTGCACAGCGCAGAGATTCTGCCAGGTTCAGAGGAGACCGAGGCACTAGACCTCAGCAGCAGAACTATGACCTCAGTAGAGCTACTGGGAAGATCACGTTGGCTACATATGATGGTACGAGTAGTACGAGTGCACGTGCTTGGGTGCACAAGCTAGACATATATTTATCCTTGAGACCCATGCTTGAGCATGAGGCTATTTAGTTTGCTGTCTTACATTTAGATGGGGTTGCCTACGATTGGTGGCATCATGGATTGGTCACCCAGGATCATGCCTTAATTCATTCCTATGCAGAGTTCACTGAACGATTCATTACCCGGTTTGACCATAAGGACACAAAACTCTACTATAGGGAGTTGGCACATCTTAGACAGACTGGACAGGCAGAAGCATATGTTAATGAGTTCCAGCGTATTGCAGTTATGGTACATGATATGCCCCAGAGGCGTAGCGTGATGTTATTCATTGAGGGATTGCAGGATAGGCTTAAGGGATTGGTACGTGCCTTCCAGCGGGCCACTCTTAAGGATGCCATTGATGTGACCTTGAGATTGGACACCACTCCCACTTATCAGTCAGATAAGAGGCCATTCAGGGAATCACGGCCTATTCAGAAGGCCAATACTTCACAGTTTAGAGATGGACAATCAACTAGACCTCATAGGATGGATCAGGAGTCACGGAATGATTTGAGGAGGAAGAAATTATGCTTTTCCTGCAAGGAGCCTTGGGAGCCCGGACATTGCTGTATGGGTAAGGGCAGGGTTCACTTGATTGAGGTCACATCCGAGCTTGGGGATGAAGAGATACCAGACACCGACACTGAGGACAGCCCTGAGGAGGTTATTCAGGAGCGACCCCAGCTAGAGATAGATATCCCTGATTCATTGGCGGCAGCCAAAGTGACTATGGCTACACTATCCAGTTATCCCAGGTTCCATGCCTTTTGGTTGAAAGGTACCTTACAGGGACGAGTCATGAGCTTGGTTGACACGGGAGCCACGCACAATTTTATTGATCAGAAATTGGTTGAGAGGCGTGGATTACAGTCTGAGGTGTTCGAGGGTTTTGGAGTTAAGGTTGCAGATGGTGTAGTGTTGGGTTGTACTAGGAGGACCTCACAGCTCAGCATTCAGATGGGGGATTTTACCTTGACAGATGACTTTTATATCCTACCCTTAGAAGATTATGATGTTATTTTGGGTATGCAGTGGTTACAGGGTATTGGGAGATATATTATTGATCACCACCGCATGCAGCTAGAGTTCCTATTTGGTGGAAAGAAGGTGATCTTGAGGGCAGCATCTGACGGTGGGCCTAAGGAGGTATCTTCTCGCAGGATGGAGTCTATTATTAGACATGATGATGTGATCTGGGCCACACGTTGTTTTGTGAAATCCAAGACACCTACTCCTCAGGATGGTAGAGCATTTCATGTTGACATATAGTCGGTGATGGATTGGCATGGCCGAGTATTTGGTGACATACCTCCTGGTGTACCTCTGGATAGAGGGTTTGAGCATGGGATAGAGATGGAGGATGGAGCTAAGCCAATGATCACCACTCCGTATCGTCATCCTAGAGCATACAAGGATGAGATTGAGAAGACTATTCATGAGCTGTTAGACATGGGCTTCATTCGCCCTAGTTCTAGTCCCTTTGCTTCTTCTGTAGTACTGGTTAAGAAGGATGGGACTCTACGGATGTGTATAGATTACAGGGCCCTGAACAGGAAGACAATCAAGAACAGGCACCCTATTCCACGCATTGATGAGTTGTTGGATGAGCTTCATGGAGCTATCTACTTCTCTAAGATTGATCTTCGTTCAGGTTATCATCAGATACGTGTACGAGCAGAGGATGTACACAAGACTGCCTTCTGTTGTCACTATGGGCATTATGAGTTTTTGGTAATGCCTTTTGGCCTTACCAATGCCCCAGCCACTTTCCAGTCATGTATGAACCATCTCTTCAACAAGCAGTTGAGGAAGTCGGTTCTAGTAGTCTTTGACGATATTCTGATTTACAGTCGTACTTGGGAGGACCATCTCAGACATGTTGAGGAGGTACTTAGCATTATGGAGAGTCAGTCTCTATTTGCTAAGTTGTCCAAATGTGAGTTTGGACTTAGAGAGATCTTATATCTGGGTCATATGATCGGTGCTGATGGGGTGAAGGTGCATGAGGAGAAAATTCAGGGAATTCGAGATTGGCCCTGCCCTCGTAACATTACTGAGTTACGTGGGTTCCTTGGTCTATGTGCTTATTACAGGCGATTTGTGAGGGGTTTCTCTCAGTTGCAGCACCCTTGACAGACCTCACAAAGAAAGGGGCTTTCAGATGGATGGAACAGGCACAGGGAGTCTTTGATAGGCTCAAGGCGGTTATAAGCACTTGCCCAGTTTTAGCACTCCCTGACTTCTCCCAGCGTTTTGTACTTGAGTGTGATGCTTTTGGTTTGGGCATAGGAGTGGTTTTGATGCAGAACCGACACCCCATTGCTTTTGAGAGTCGGAAGCTGCGGGATAATGAGAGGTTGTATCTTGTTGGCAGCAAATTCGTGGTAAGAAC
The DNA here is from genome assembly GCA_037957365.1 of Torreya grandis. Taxonomy (NCBI): domain Eukaryota; kingdom Viridiplantae; phylum Streptophyta; class Pinopsida; order Cupressales; family Taxaceae; genus Torreya; species Torreya grandis. The sequence goes on from JARHVA010002898.1 coordinate 788,492, forward strand.
AGACCACAATAGTCTGAAATATTTCCTTGATCAGACAGAGCTCAATGATCGTCAACAAAAATGGGTGAGCAGGATTCAGGGTTATGATTTTGACATCGAATTCATAAAGGGGAAGAATAATATTGCGGCTGATGCACTTTCTAGAAAACCATCACTCGCTGCCCTATGTTCGTTGAGCGAGATTTCAGCAAATTGGAAGGCTCAACTTCTAGTTGAGTACTCCAAAAATCAGCATGCTTGTGAGGTCATGGATGGATTGGTGTTGGATGATCGATACACTGTAGTAGATGAAGTCATCTAGTACAAGGGCAGGGTGTATCTGGTTCCTGGTTCTCAGTTGAAGGAACAAATTCTGCATGCTTACCATGATACTCCGACAGCAGGGCACCCAGGCTATAGTAAGACCTACAGGGCGGTTAGGGAGAGACTCTCTTGGAAGGGTCTCAAGGCGGATATCTTACGTCATGTTCATGAGTGTATGACGTGCCAGCAAAATAAGTTTGAGCATACTTTTCCTGCCGATTTATTGCAGCCCTTACCTATACTGGAACAGAAGTGGTCAGGAATCTCCATGGATTTCATTACAGGTCTTCCTCGGGTGCAAGGGAAAGACTGTATCTATGTTGTAGTAGACATGTTGACTAAATACGCCCACTTCTTCCCTATTGCAGCTGATTACATGGCATCCCAGGTGGCAGAGTTATTTTTCAGAGAGGTATTTAGGCTCCACAGTCTCCCCAAGACCATCGTGAGTGACAGGGATAGTAGGTTCATGAGTTCTTTCTGGCAAGAACTTTTCAGGCTCACAGGGACGGAGTTGACACTCAGTACTAGCTACCACCCACAGACAGATGGTCAGACCGAGATTGTTAATAAGTGGGTTGAGGGGTATTTGTGTAGCTACGTGTCAGGATAGCAGAAGGCATGGGTGCGTTGGCTATATTTAGGAGAGTATTGTTATAACACTACACACCATATGTCTATTGTTATGACACCTTTCAGAGCCCTCTATGGTTACGAGGCATTATCTTTTGTTGATTTGGCTGTAAGTGACAACAGAGTTCCCTTGGCACAGGATTGGTTACAGGAGAACCAGGATATCATGAGATCTCTCAGGGAGAATCTATAGCAGGCACAAAATCAGCAAAAGGTCTACACTGATCGACATAGGACTGAGAGAGTATTTGAGGTGGGTGACATGGTTTTCTTGCGGTTGCAGCTTTACCGATAGAGCACCCTTAGAAGGGGTGGAGCTGAGAAGCTCAAGCCTTGCTTCTACGGACCATATTGGATTCTCAGGCGTGTGGGGGAGGTTGCTTATGAGATTGAGTTACCCCCTGACAACCGGATTCATAATGTGTTCCACGTATCTTGCCTGAAAAAGGCACTGGGGCAACATATTGTAGCATCTCTCGATCTACCTCCCTTGGATGAGGAAGGTAAGTTGACTCTGGTCCCTGAGGAGATCTTGGAGAGAGAACGACGACTGAGAAGTAGGATGATTCGGGAGTACTTGATTCGTTGGAGAGGTCTTCCTATAGAGGACGCCACCTAGGAGGGAGAGTCCATTTTACAGCATCCGGCCTTGCAGTTGCTTGTGGGCAAGCATCTTCGAGAGGGGAGGACTGTCATGTCCCCTCTTTAGCTTTGTCTAGCAGAGACTTGAGAGTTGGCCTATCATTCGGGTTCCCGTAGGTCAGCGGAGTGGTTAGGGGACCTATCCAGAGGCAGTGAAGCTTGGTAGGGAGCTTTACAGGGCTTTCCAGACAGTTTGCGTCAGTTTCCTATTTTTTAGGAAGGGTTCCTATTTTTTAGGGTTTGATCGAAAGTTGACCAGTTGGCATCAAGGGACCTCCAGGAGCATTTTGGGAGTTTTCCTATTTTTAAGGGTTTGACCGAGAGTTGACCAGGAGGCATCAGAGGACCTCCAGGAGCATTTTGGGAGTTTTGGTCACAATTCCTATTTTTTAGGAGGTATCCGTAAATTTTAGGAAGGCATTGTCAGTTAACCTGCCATGTGGCCGCATCACCAGTGGCACGGGCTACAACAGTTTTCAGTTCAGATTGGCCAGGTGATGGACTTGGAATAATTATTGAATATTAAAGTGTGGCTTTAATATTTAATAAAAATAAATTAAAGTGATTAATAATATTACTTTGTAATAAAATTCAATAAATGGACCCCCTCCTAGTTAACACATGTTGTGTTAAAAGACAAACATTTTATTAATGAGAAGTTGGACCCTCAACTTGGGATTCTTTAAATAAAGAAAAGAATTATTAATTTTTTTTTTTTTGATGCCACCCTAACCCTAAAAGTGGATGCCCATCTTGGGAAAAAGATAAAGTGCTTTGGAAGTACTTTTGGAGGCATCTTTTGCATATTTTTTTGAAGCTTCATTGCAGATCTGAACTCTGAGGAAGAGGGCAGCAGCATACAGTTTCTTGAGAACGGAAACTCTCAGGTATTTTGGTGGATTGGACGACAACCCAGTTCATGCTTGTGGAAGATTTACTCTAGGTCTTCTTTTGTGCATCATTGGACAGATTCTTGGGCATTCTATGGCAGATATAAGCCTGCAGTAGTACCAAATCAGCATTACTCTACATATCCTTCATTTACAGTTGCATACATAGCCGCTCCTTGGCCAATACCATTTTGTATGCAAGTGGGGTTGCAAAACAGGGTTTACAATGAATATAAAATACAGATTTGATGGGTATGTGCTTCAAATTCTTAGTTGATGCTTTTCTATCATTTAATTGTTAATTTTAGTTCACTTTTATATGAGATCGCAATTGCATATATATATATATATCTATTTGCTATCTTGGCAAATACACATTTCAAGAAACTGAAACCCCTTCTGCATCTCCTCTCTAGTTTGAAAGAACACAAAAAAATTAATAAAAATCATAAAACAAATAAAATCACAAAAACAAATACTTCATTTCAGCGAAGGGATCCATCATGGATCTTTCAAAGGTCCTTTAGGTGAGAGACATTAAGCTCGAAAAGCCCATCAATTTTGACATTCTGCTGTAATTGCTTTTCAACCAGCTCAAAATCCGTTTCAATGGGTGATGATCTAATGAGGCAAAAGGAGTGATGTAGACAACATTCTCATAATCATTTTCAAGGACTCTGATCTGATCTCTTGATCATAAAATTTTGTCAGTCTGGAGTAGATTTTGTTCCTTCCCTATTGGTTATCACACCAAATAAATCAAATGTTTCGACTAGAGTTTTTATTTCCCCATAGATGATCTAGTACATTAAGTTGCCTCTTCATCTTACACCAAGAATGAAGCTCCTTTCCTTTCCATGAAAATGGGAGTCATCCAACTTTGTCCTTGACCTCTTTTACCATGTTAAAATGTCTTCCTAGAACCCACAATTTTCTTTGACTGTTTTGCAATCCACATCCAAAGCTCTGTTCATTAGGGGCATATATAGACTTAATTCCAAAGCACTCATTTTGAAACCTAAAAATAACTCAAACAACCCTATTGCAAGGAGAGATGCCATTTTCCACAATATAGTCTTGCCATTTTCTATCACAAAAAATCACAGGAATGTAGTATACATACTTGGCGAGTACTCTGTGAGTACGCGAGTATTCGTCAAAAAACTAGCAAGGCGAGTAAACTCTATTAATACTTGTGGGTATTTTTTAGAAAAAATCGGGGAGTATTTCCACAATATTTGTAGCGAGTACTCATGAGAACTGTGGAAATACTCGCCTACTTGTTTACATGCAATCTACATGGTCGAAAAAGTATAAAATGTATCTGGAACAATGGAAAACATGGATAAAACACTCTAAAAATGCGGAAAAAACATAGTAATTTATCCTTTTAAATCATACATCGCTGCACACTCTCATCACACAACATTTGGAATGAATTGGAGGGAACAAATTTGAGGAAATTCGATGTTTAGGTTTTTTTTTTCTTTTTCCAAGCATTTAAATTCTTTGCAAATCATTAATATTAGGTTTTTTGACAAATTTACATGCATTCCATTCAGTAACATAATTGTTATTCATGATTTATGCTATTTTTTCATAATTTTTGAATAAAATTGTTGGTTTCTCATTGTTTATAGTGTTTAGTTTTTTTTTTATAAATGTTTCTTTTTCCTTTTTTGCATTTGAACATGCTACAGGTTAACCGTTAGCATACAATGGCATCTAGTGTCACATCAAGGTTGGCATCAATTAGTGGTAGTTGTTCTGCTAAAGGTCGTACCGCTGCTTGGAAGTATGCCGTACTGGATGGATCATCTCAAGTGAATGTGATTTTTACATTTTGCTTGAAGAAGATTTCCAGAGGCATCAATCATCTCAAATACCATATTGCATGCATTTCTAGCCGCAATGTCACGCTGTGTCCTGATACAATAGAAGAGGCAAAATGAGAGATGATTGCAGAGCTTGTTTTTTTGGATAAGAAGAAAGTAGAGAGGGCAAAGGTACAATCAGCTATAATAGTAGCCATTGCTCCTGCATCAGTAACAGAAACTGAGGTAGCCATGACAGAGATTGTGGGCCCTAGTCGTGCTCCATGCATGTGAGACACATCTATCTCATCCAGTTCGAGCAAAAGTCTGTCAATTTTTTTGTACCTAGAAATATGCTTGGGACACAATTTTCGCTGAAAGGTCAGGGTGGAACAAGGAGGCACACGTGGACACAGATAAGACATATGCAATTTTTTTTGTACTTCAACAACCTTGCCTTCAACGTGGCGAAGAGTCTGTACTAAAAGTATTTGGTGATGACATTGATAGTTGCAGGAAAAGCGTACAAGGCACCCTTTCCAAAAGACTTAAGTGGGAAGTTGCTCCAAGATGCTATTGAAGATGCAAAGTCAATTATGGAAGATCAAAAGAAACAATGGCCAAAGTTTGGATGCACCATTCTTTTAGATGGATGGATGGGTGGAAAAAACTGCACCTGCATCAAATTTTTGGCGTCTTCAAATGGTAAGAGAGTTTTTTTGAAGTCAATTAATGCCTCTAACAAAGTAAAAATAACAGAAAATCTGTGCTTGATGTTAGAGGAGGTTGTCTTAGAGGTGGGCAACGAGAATGTTATGTAAGTTATCATTAACAATGCAACAATATATGTGGCAGCTGAGAGACTGCTTAAAGAGAGACATCCATCACTCATTTGGACCCCTTACGTGACCCATTGCATTGACCTTATTTTAGAGGACATAAACAAAATTGATTGGGTGAGATTGTTTGTAGAAGAGGACAAAAACATCATCAAATATATTTATAATCACCTTTGGGTTCTCAGCTTGATGAGAGATCACACGAAGTAGAAAGAGCTTATGCGAGCAGGTGTCATAAGGTTTGCAACCAACTTTCTTACATTGCAAAGTAGTTGTAATTTGTTGACAGCATTGAAGCAGATGTTTGAGAGTCGAACATGGCTAGACTTAACATATTCAAAGAAAGTTGGAGAGAAGATCGTAAAGGCAATCCTTGATGATGCCTTTGCAAAGAGAACTATAGAGATCATCAAGTTAACTTCAAATTTAAAGTTAAATTCCAAGTCGATTCCTTTATTTTTAAAATTTTAAAGTATTTACTTTATTTATAAGTCTGTAACTTTAATTTGTTTGTAACTTTGTGTAGATGTTGGAGCCTTTGGTGAAGGTTTTGCTCTTGGTGGATGGGAAACAAAACCCAATGTGATTTCTTTAATGAGGCTATGGATAGGGCCAAAGAGGCCATCCAAAACTTTTATAGGAAAATAGTGCAGAATTTTATCCCATTTGGAAGTTAATTAATCAGAGGTGGAACAATTAACTCCACCAACCTATCTATACAGCGGGGTACTACCTTAATCCCAAGTTTTTCTACTTCTATGGCTTCACAGATGCTAATGGGGAGGTTATAGAGGGCCTCTCAACATGCATTTAAATTATGATACCTGAGGTTGAGGTGAGGGACCTCATTATTTCAGAGTCGTAGAATTACAAGCAGGGTAGGGGAGGCTCTTTTCTTTGACACTAGCTATCTGAGGGAAATCCACACAGTCACCAGATAATAAAAAAATGAAGTCTTTACTTATCCCTTACAAGTTACAAATTTACAATTATTAATTATTTACAAACTTTTGAATATCTTGTTTATGGGTTCATGGTGGGGGAAGATTTGGGGTGGAGATATCCTAAATCTTCAAAAACTAGCCTCCAAATTTTATCTCAACCTTGTAGAGCTTTTGGATGTGAGTGTACGTGGAGTGTTTGATGCCATTCACACAAAGAAGTGCAATAAGTTGAGTCAATGATGTCTCAATGACCTAGTTTTTGTGCAATACAACTTTCAGCTTCGCACAACAAAGGTGGATGACACATCATAAGAGCTCATTGATTTGAATGGATTTATCCCTAAATTGAGTGGATTGCACAGGATGAGGAGACCTCCTTGTTCACAAAGGACGGGATTGCTGATTTCAAAAGGCAAGCTATGAAGGGTGTAGGTTGGTACATGAGAGATTGGATTGAATGACATCCTTGTAGATGTCGAACATGACGCAAAGGAGTCACTACCATTTGGTAGTAGTGTGGAGCTATAGTCGTAGTGTTCTAGGTAGAGTGCGGAGGGGCAATAGAGTGCGAGGACTAGACTCTCTCAGTCTTCCATATTTTTCCCCAGAATGGGAAAGAAAAAATTGTAGATTTTTGTAATTTGTATCTTGCAGCCATATGCAATTTATGATGATGATTTTCAATGGCAATCATTATAAATTTATAAGTATTCAAGTACTATTGTATTCGCATGATTATGCAATTTTATACTCATTTGTATTCATATATAATAGAAAACACTTCCCCAACATTTTACAGATTCATTTGATACATTTTGTAACTGTAATTTGTACATATTTTTTTTAAAGAAATTTAAGTATATTTTTAAGTTGCCAAGTATTGGCCGAGTAATTTTTTTTTTTGGCTGGGCGAGTACTCTTCGAGTACGAGAATGCGAACTATGCATAGGATCTCCTTTCCTTTGAGGGTGCTTGGAAGAGATTTGAATAGCTCCATTTCTAATATAATTAAGACTACTTTTCAATGTAAAACCAATAATTTTCACCTCTTGCAAAAGAAGAAAGTTGAAACTAGTTTTAGAGATCTAAGAATACCTTTCCTGTGCGGGCCTTCCATCCCCCGTACATTCCAGCTACAAATATTCATTATGCTTGATTCTTAGTCCTATAGATCCTTTTAACATATTTGGGGATATTTGAATTCTTTAAAACTTTGTGCTTCCTTGTTTTGCCTCTACCCACCCCTCATCATTTTGTTAGACCTCTTTTGGAACTTTGAACTTTACAAACACTTCTGGAGAGTGTCTCTTCATCTACTCTTAGCAATCCAATCCATTTGTTTTTTTAACATATCTTCCACTAAGAGGTTTCCAAGAGTTTCTTGCTCTTGGGCAGGGATGGGGCTATCTCCTGGAATTAATTCCTTATTCTGATTCAAATCTTTGCTTTTACTACCTTCTACTATCTTGGCACTCCACAAAATGCCCTCATCTACAATGCCCTGTGACTTTTCAATAGCAAGACAATATTTCTCCTCCACCTCGATGGCCAAATAAGATAAGATATTGTTTAAGGCATTGATGACAAACACAATATCTTTTTTGAGGGGCTGCGCAATAATCTGACTTATTGGCACTTTCTTTGTAGGAGGGATCTCTCCCAACTGTTCCTCAAAAAACCTGAACAATGGCTTTCTACCACTTTGGATTTTGACTTGTGATGGCCTCAATGTTTTTTGTTCTTAATAGTGAGAGCATCTACATTTGGGGTTTTAGATAATTTAGGGTTTTCAACAAGACCAACAACATTTTATTTAGGGTTTTTTTCCTTCTTACTATTATACTTTCTTAGCAAACTAGGGCGACTTTTCTTTTAATGCCCTGATTTTTGTAAAAGAAACTAGCAGAAAGATCCCCTAACCTTAAAATCTTACAGAAAATAGGCTTGCCATTCATTTTCAATTTCAACATTTTTGGGACATAATCTATCAAATGCAACAAAATTAAAACCCTAGCATTCATATGTGTAAAGGGAGCACAAGTGTTATCAATTTTAAGACATCCCATATAGGGCTAAGCATTTTAGGCAATAAATTCCATAATTGAACGCACAATGCACACTTCTATTCATCTGGGTTGATCCCTAGCATTTAATTTATCCACTTCTACCTTAGTTTTCCATGGAATGGCCTTAAAGATCGATTGACCACAGTACCAAAATCCTTTCTCAAGAATCTTTTTTCCATATTAGTAGTTTTCAATCAGAAAAAGACCATTCTTCAACATTCTACATAATGTGTGAATAACATCAATATTTTACCAAATATTTTAAACGCAATTTTCTAAAAAACTTGTTGAAGGCATTTGCCTTAAACATTGAAAGAAAATTGGGTTTTTAAGGGATGCCTATTCTTTTTCAATTCTCTTGAACTTTTTAACATTAGGAGTGAGAAGAGAAAGAGCCCTACTTATTGGTTGCTTGCTTCCCTTACTCAATTGTCCTTGCTCCCTCTTGCTCTCGAATGTGATGGCGGTGACTTCTTTTCCTTTCTTGGCATTCTTTATAGACTCAATGAAGCGCCTTGATGCGGATTTTTGTCTGCGCAACTCTCCTTTTGCAACCCTTACCGTCGTCCTCTCCTTTGCTTTGTCTCCATACTCCTTCAAATGGGGTATAACTTCTTTTAATTTATTATCCACCTTACCTTTCATATTAAGTGGTTTTATCAACACATCCTTCTGCATTTAACGCAGGACTTGACACATCTGCTTTGTTTTTTCATTTTTGTTAAAAAACCCTTCTCCTTACCTCTACACATACATACTCCATTAAAGAATACCCTTTCACCTTTAAAATGTTATGGAAATCTATGCCAAGGCATACAAAGCTTGCTCACTAACATGCACCTAATGGAAGAACTTTGAAGAAGTTGTAATGGTGGTTGACGTTTCAGTTACCCACAACTAGAGGGTTTCTCCAAATGCCTCCTCATCTCGACTTCCAATTTTATACTTGCATTTGATTAACAACACACAAAATTGTAGAAACTTTGTCTTATAAAACCAATTCACTGGATCAAAGAAGTGGACACAATAATAACATAATATTGCAATATAAATGAAGCTTTTTTGAAACCAAGAATAATTCACAAGAAGGTTGCAATCTCTGATAAGAGCTGTGAAGTTACAACACTCGTATTTTTATATTCGGATGAAAATTCTTTTGTATCTATTTTTAGCAAGAAATGACAATAAAAAAATAGAAAATGAAGCAATTCTCTTTGGAATCTAAAAAGTCATGTGACAACTGTTTTCCCAAGAAGTTGAGGAATTTGTCGTGACATGAATGTCATAAAAATACAAAGTTTTGGTTTTCCAAAAATTTAGGCATTTTATATATTTTTGTATTTTGCCAATCTTCCCTCAGGCGTTTAGCCATTCAAAAATTATTCATATCCTAAGCTTTTCAACACATATTATAGCTTGGAATTTTGAGCTACGGTCAAGGAGTTATGACCCCAATATGGTGATGGACTAGTTTGTTGATTCTATAACAAACGATTGCTCCCAAATTGCCATCTAAATCATCTAGAGCAGGAGATCCACAAGGATAAGTGTTGGGTTGTCTCTTGCCCTCTTCAGGCAACTACTTAAATTCTGTTCTATAATATATATCTTTACAATGTCAGTTGGTAGAGCTTCCTTTGGGGCATCCAAGAATTGTTCATACCCTAAGCTTTCAAACTCGTATTGTAGCTTCGACTTCCGAGCAATGGTTAGGTTAAGGAGTTATGATCCTGACAAGGTGATGTACTAGTTTATGGACGCATCTAGGAGACCCGGATGCCAATTTTCAGATATTGGGTACGGGGTTCTTGGAGATAGAAAAAGAAATAAAATAAGAATATTTGCATATTTAAATTTCTGAAAACTAAAATACATCAAACTCAGTACAGTGATATGTCTCCCACTTTGTATACTTTATTTCTGGCTGCAAATGGAGAACAATGAGATGAATGGAGCTGCTGAAATATTTTTTATTAGGTTTTCAACAGTCAACTTCACGTTTATTTTTTAAAGTTTAAAGTTTGAATACTAAAAAAAATTATTATTTTATATTTTATTTTAAGGCAAGAGATGTGAATTTTCGGAGAGGACACCTGTAGGAGACACAGGAGACTCCAAACTAAGTTTCCAAGACTTTGTAGACATCCCCGTCCTCGTCTTGCGTGTCTTTGTACCCGAGATGCACCCTGATACCAAGTGTCGTGTCTCCCGGTTTCTATGAGAAATAGCAATATTTACGAATCGGATGATTATTTCTAGGACACCCCCCTATTATGTTCCTTGAATGTAATTGCTCTTGATTTGTTACACGTCATACACTCCAAAAGAATGTAACAAATGATTGTGACTGTTGTTATTTAGGACAATCACATGCATACACGGGAGAAATGAGGAGTGGATAATTGAATGCTTTGAGATATTGAGATGCTACATATTTTTTCATATTTGGTAGTTTGTTACAAACCATTCCACTTGTACTTGCATGCAAGGACAGGATTCAAGGCTAACAACTATGACTCCACACGTATGCTCAAAAGTCAGTAAACAAAACACATTAGATCAATGTAGTAGTTTCTATCTATTTGTTGGTCGACTGGTAGTTCTATCCTCCTCGATTTTTGCAATGGAAACTTGGATTTTCATTGAATTGGTGAAAATAACTCATTATTTGTCCTATAAATAGTAATAAATGCAAGTTCACCAAGGGTGATGTGATGCTGGTTGACCTTGTCAAGTAAATGAGAAAAAATAGAAAATTTCCTGTAGGTTGGCCAGGGGGAAGAAAACTCAAGTTTCAACCCAATTTGACTTGACATTGACTTTGACAAAGTCATCATATTATATATGATATAAATAATTACGAGCATTGACACTATAAACTGCATTGTAAGGGGTTTTTTGTGTTTTTTTTTGAATTGAAGTAGCTAAGTTTCCAACTCGTAATAAATATGCAGGAAATGTTACATTCGTTTCATACAAAAGGTCAATGAAAGCAGGGGCACAGATGGGCGGGATGAGATTAAGAAGGCATTTGAGTTCACACTGCAACACATTGGTGAGCAATTTTTACGTAAGACCGGAGTCTAAAGATGAACCACAGTAGTTACTTGTTTAATATGATTATATTATTCACTGGAATTCAACTTCTCATTTTCGGCAAGATTTCAAGCATCGACTACATATGGATCACTAAAAATGTCACTGTTATTTCTGTTCATTCCTTCATCTTGTAACTGATAAGTTGGGGAAGTTTTTATTGTGCTTGTGTTTTGTTTTATTTGTATTTCCACAACTTTTTATGCTTTTTTCCAGTTTATGCATTTGTACAGTTTCTGTTTCTGTTTTCATGGGTGAAGATATAGCCTTCTGATATGTTCTTAGCCCAAGGTTTGAATTATACTTGTGCAATATTGAATTTAAAACCTGAAGAGCTTTTGCTAAATGAGTTAATAAATGTACATTACCTCAGTGGTTTGAGTTATTAAATTGCTTCCACATTGGAGTTGTTACAGTTGTACTTCAGCCCTGGATGTCTTGTTGTATCTGCTTGTGAAAGCTTATTGTTGCAACTATAGATGTGTAAGTTGTAGTAATCCTTAATTGGCATCTTGATATTCGTGTAAGAGATTTCCTTTCTGCAGCTAAAATCTAATCAGAGCTACGTTGTAGTTTTTTGTCATTTGTTTCTGGATGATTTATTTCCATATTTTTAGTGCGAACTTTCAGTTGTGGTTGATTTGATGGCTTGTAACTAATAAAGAACTTGATTCTCCAGTACTCTTTCTTTTATGCTTCTTTATGTTATTTCATCCCCCTCTCACAGTTTTATTAGTAATACCAATCATCTTTTGACATACATTTTTCTTCAAAAATTTATGGATCATTGAAAATGTCAATGTTATTTCTGTTCGTTCCTTCATCTTGTAACTGAGAAGTTGGGGCAGTTTTTGTTGTGCTTGTGTTTTGTCTAATTTGTATTTCCACAACGTTTTATCAAACCATTTGTTACTTCATTTGACGTATGGTGTTGATAACATTTATTATAGTTTCCTATCAGAATGCATCTCAAGTTTAACGTGTATTTGTCAATATGTCACCAGGGACAGATATTACGTCAGGACCCATATGGATGGAGTACATTACATTTCTAAAATCATTACCGGTATATCCAGTTCTTATCCATTTTCACTATAACAAAGCTTTGTTCTTATCCTTTTTTTCAAAACAAACTTCAATTTTTTGCTTTGTTATCGTTAGATTGTTATTACAAGACTTACTTCAGAGGTTATATATAAGCTTTCTTTGTAATACCCCTTCATTACATTAAGTAGTGGAAACATAATTAAAGCCTAGCACATTACTTTGAAAAAGTAAACTGTGTAAACGCTAGTTAAAAAAAGTTATTTTAATTCCTTGCATAAGTCAATAACAATGTTTTTAACGGAAACTTCTAAAGTGGCTGACACACAAATCTTTCTAATTTGGTGTGGTTCATATTCTTGTGAGTATAGTATCAAAACGCCGAGAAACGAGAGTGTAAAATGCTGCCAAGACGAGTAACTTTCTAGCTGAGTTTTTATTTGGGACTTGTGAGTACTTGCAAGTTTCTGCAGAAACTTGCTAGTCAGCAAATTTTTTTTTACAATTTTTCCTTGTACTTTTAATTTTTTTTTGGCCTAAAACTAATAAAAAAATACATATGAATTCTATAATTTTTTTTAAAATTCTTTTTAACACTTTTTTCTGTTATTTGTTTTATGAATTTACATTTTTTTTAATTTTCTGAACTTTTACCTAGTTTTGTTGAGTTTTTTGTAGAGTTGCAAGTCCAAGACAAAGTTTTGGACTGCTGAGTTTTTGCCGAGTCTGAGTTTTTGAACTATATTCGGGAGTATTAATCCTTGTTTTCGAGATCTCCTTTGGATGTTTGGTGGCATTCACTTTGTAGGATTGTAGTGGCTTTTTATGAGGAAGCAAAACCTTTGTTCATTGATGAGAATTTGGGCTTAATCTCTTTTGAATTTTCTTTTTGGTCTTTTTGAGATTTCTAGGAATTTTTGATAAGCTCTCACAGTAAGATCAAAAACATGTAATATTTCTGTGGAGGACTTGGTTAGTTTGAATTGGCAAACCTAGCGGGCAAATGAAACAACATCCTTCATGTATTAGGCTGATGCTGTATACCTGACTAACTAGCTCAATGGAACCACCCTTTGTTCTAAAAGCTGCAGTTACTCGTGGTTAGTCTGTTGTTTTTCCCTGGCTGAGTACTCAGCTAAATTATTGCGAGCTGAGTAGCAGGCTCAGACTCATGGTTTTTGGTGAGTAATTGCTTGCAATTACTCTCTCAAAAACCGTGAATCTGACCTTGCTGCTTGGCTATATGCTTTTTACAACCTCCAGCAAAAAAAAACTATTTTGTTTATTCTGTCATAATTTTCTACATTTTTTTGCTTTGATTTTGTGATTTGTGCTTACTGCTGTGTGATTGTCAAACACAACCATAAAATATCAATGTGAATCTCACGGTTCAGTAACTTCATTGCCATAGCGTAGGGCCCACATATTTGCCAATAATCGCAGGTTTTAGAACAGATTTAGCCTACATTTGTGCCATTGTGGAAATTAGAATGTATTAACTTTGGTTGAATCGACCTTGGCTCACTTTGATATTTAAAGGGCACACATTCTCTTGAATCCTGATTATAGGTTGTCGGATTCGACCAATTGCCATCAGCTTTGAATGATTTTCAGGGGGATTTGAGAGGTAAGAATGTTCACTTTTCATTTTAGTGTTTTTCATTTTGTTTTGATTTTTGATTTTATGGATCTACCTAGTCTGTAGGGTTTTTTTTTTTTCATTTTTCCATTTTCTGCTACTTTTAGTAGATAGGGTTTGAAACTTTTTTTTCTTTGTTTTGTAGGGCTAGGAAGTTTGATGACCTTGTATGAAGCATTGTGAAGACGGTTCAGAGTGCAACTATGTCATGCAATTATTGTGGGTTTAATATGAGTGGAGGCGTCAATAGCTTCAAATACCACTTTCCACGAATTCCAAGTAATTATGTGCGAGTGTGTGACAAAGTGCAGCCCGAGGTTCAAAGAGAAATGGTTGCTGTCCTAACTCTTAATGAGGAGAAAAAAATGAAAAAAAGGATGGTTGAAGCATAGTTTGCACACTTGCCTACTTGACAAGTATGCGAGTACTCCCAACTTTTTTTGCCCATGAGTTTTTTTCCACTTTTACTCATGGGCCTTAGAAGCCGAGTTTCAACGTGCATTTTCTCAATACTCGCTATGAGTACTTGGTGAGTATTGATCAAATACTTGCTGATGCAGTCAAAATGCAGGAAAAATGTGGAAAACACAGACTTTTGTCCCTTTTAAGCTTGCATGCCCCCACACTTCATCACACAACATTTGAGGCGACAATATATCTATAAAATAAACATTTAAGTATAAGTTTACTTTTAAATATGGATATAACATAATTTTACATCTAGATATGGACATCTAATTACTATATCTAAATGTAAACGCATACTATGTCCATATCTAAATGTAAACTTATACATTAAGTTATATTTTTTATATATGTGCTTTCAGGATGTTTGAGAGTCGTTTTGGACCTCTAAGAGCTATAATGCAAATTCTAGGTTTTGGAGGATCTTATCATATTTTAGACTTAGTCAGATTTTAGGGTTTTAGGATTTCAAATTTAGCCATATTATAGGGTTTTAAGATTTTAGGGAGACATCATAGGAGGTATGAATGTTGCATGAAGGGATGTAGGTATGATAGAATAGTATGAGAACATCTCTTGCAAAATGCCACAAGGCGATCCCACCCCATTCCTGGTGCACTCTTTAAGGCGCGCACTTAGGGAGATTTGATGCACCGGCGAGCCCCTGCAAGAGAGTGCATCAATAAATGATAAAGCTGAAAAACATCGGGGTATACATATGCCCCACCTGAAGCTCGTCACGTGTCACAATAGTGTAATGTGGGATGGTGCTTTGGGAAATATACATATCAACATGAAAGCATAAAGGAAATGTTGAAAGAAATGACGATGCGATTTCACACTATATTTGCATTCAAATCTAATAAAAAACACTTCCCCAATCTTGTATAGACTCATTTGATACATTTTGTAACTGTAATTTGTATAAAATTTATGTTATTTTAAGAAATTTAAATATATTTTTTAAGTTGCTGAGTATTGCCGAGTTAAGTTTTTTTTTGGTTTGCTAAGTACAAGTATGCGAATTGTGGGTTGAAGCACTTGCATCAAAAATGAATAGGGGGCAGGGAGGGCTGATTTTGATGACTTAAGAACCTTTTTTATTGCCCCAAGGGTCGGTGAGGGAGCTCATCTATTGGAGATAGTTCGGATTTGCATGGACAAGGTTTCATTGGGGCATAACCTTCACTTGAAGGTACTGTTGTCAACCTGGGGTTGCACCCTGAATCGAAGACGTGCTGAAATGGCCAATCCTCTCTCCGGTTGAAACAATGAAATCTTCTCACGAGGGTGGGTGCCTCAATGGTGAGAAGAACCTCCAGAGAACGCTGGTTCTTGTAAGATGTATCAATGGATCTCTACTATGTGCTGCGAATCTATCATGGAAAAGGGAGAAAGAAACTTGAAAGGGAAATCCTACCTAATGACGGTGATACACCAAAATATTGATCCACTCTACTTGGAACCTTGAACACTGAATCAAACAAGGGAAAAAGAAGACCATAGATTTCAATTTATCACTATGCATAAATATTTCATGAGAAGGTTCGATCCAATGACCAAAACGTGAGGGAAAATGATGGAGAGAGGTCTGATACAAGACACTTTGCAGCCACCTAACATCCACTTACAGCTTCAACAAAAGACAGAACACTAAACATGACCTGCATAATATGATGAGCTAGCAACTAGGTACGAATCATAATTTGGGAAGGGAAAGAAATCTACCACGTATGCAAATTGCTGAATGAAAGTATACTATGCCAGCACTTGAAATCTGAAAGTACAATCCTTCTATTGATTGAAGAGGTTACACAACTCACCAATGGCAGAGTCTAGTCTTACCAAGAGAGGGATACAATTCAAGGCTAAAAAACCAACTTATATAGAAAAGTATACAACAGCCAAGAGATTGGCGCTGAAAATAGAAGATGTCAACTCAATCCAACTTGTGTTATTTCAGCGTTCAAATAAAATCTATTTTTGTCTTATGCCTTGCACGAAAGCTCTTTGGCATTGAAAATGGATGGTGGGCCCAAGCTGCATGATGCTACGCCAATCTCCAATTATAGAACTCCTTTTGAGCTGCTGGAACGTTTAAAAGCTTTCCTTTGCATGAAATCACTGCAAATGCCAAATTAAGAATTATGTTTGAACCACCGAAACATTTCGAGCTTTCGAGACAAGCGAGAGTGCGTGCATGGAATTTTTTGTTGTTTGAAACGTTCAATGCTTTCCCTGTTCATCATGCAAGACGACTCTATCTTCAGAACTTAAGCGTGCTTGCTTTCTTAAACGCGTTTATTTCATTGGAGTCACTTCATGTTAGTTTGTGCATGATCTTTGTTTATCCTGCCTTTGTCTTTATTCTGCGTTTGTTTTATTCGCTGTTCATGCTTATGTCCATGTTCAGTTCTGCTTTAATCTTTGCTCATGCATCTATTTCTGCATTTGTCTTTCTTCTTTGTTTAGTTCTGGCTCAGTCTTGTTTGTGCTTACGTCTCTGTTCATTCTATTTATCATGCTCAGTTCACTTCGTGTTTTCACTGGCTTTTCTCGTGTTTTGCTTTAATTCGGGATTTGGGCTTTATTCTGGTTTTCGTCCTTTGGACAAAATGTCCAAAGGACTTTGTCTTTTCTCTTTCCTTGGCCTTTGCTTCTTGTTCAGTTCTTTTGCGGACAAATTGTCTGAAGGAATTGTTTCCTTCTTTTGTTTGGTCCTTTGTAATTGTTTCGGGCTTTACTTTCTGTCCATTTCCTTCGGACAAAAAGTCTGAAGGAATTCTGTATGTTCCTTTTTTTCGGAGCTTTTCCTTGAACCATTCTTGTTCATGACCTGTGGCTTTTGTCGACTTTACTTATTCTTTCGGATTTTTTGTCTGAAGGAATTATTTCGGACAAAAAGTACGAAGGATTTCGTTTCTTTGTTAATTTCCCCGAATTAATTCCTTTTAGGCTCTTATGTCTTGTCATTGTCTTGTCTATTTTCCCTGGGTTTTTTCTTTCTCCCGAATTTCTTCGGACTTCTTGTCCGAAGGAATTCCTTAGGACAAAAAGTCCGAAGGAATTCCTTAGGACAAAAAGTCCGAAGGAATTCATCTCCTTTGGCTATCTTTTCATGCCCTTAGGGACTTTTGAAGGGTCCACTGTTTATGTCTTTGCCCTCTGCAAGGGCTTCTGTCTCTCCTCTGTGCCCTTCAAAACTTTTGAAGGGTCCTGCCACCGACCAAGTGCCCTTCGGGAAAATTGGAAAGGTCCACTTCACCGACCAAGTTCCCTCTGCAAGGGTAGGTTTCCTTCGAAACTGGCTTTTCGAAAGAATTGAAGGGCACCTGGGCTTTTTGTAGAGCACTCGGGCTTTTTGTAAGTCACCCGGACTTTTTGTAGGGAACCCGGGCTTTTTGTAAGTGTCCTTATTCCTTTGGACTTTTGTCTTGTCTTCTCAATTGTGCTCTTCCTCTTTTCTGTTGGACAAAAAACTAGAAGAAAAAGCCTTGAACGACTGCCACTTAGTCATTTTTTCGGACTTTTTGTCAGTCCTTTGAGAGCTCTTTCTCTCGGACAAAATGTTCGAAGAAATAGTCCACCTCTTATACCTGAAAAATTCCTTGGGAAGACAAAACAGATAAACTTACAACTTGAATATCTTGGCTGTATTTGCACGTTTGGCGGAAACCTCTGCATGACTAAACTTCACCTGGCTATAGATGGGCACTTGGGTGGCTGTAAATGCTCATTTAAGGACCCCAAAACTGATTCACAAGACCAACTTGGCACCATAGCAAAGTTTTGAAGTGTAGGGGTGACAATTTTGCCCTGTGGGGGCAAAAATGTCAACAGGGACTTCTTGGAACTGGGAATTGCAGAATGAAGCAAGGGTATCTACGGCAAATTTTTGGTATTACAAGAACATTTCATTCACTGCGGCCAAAAGGCGATATTGGAAGAATTTGGTAACTACATTGATTATTTTTGGGAAGGGGTACAAGGCAATTCCTCTTCATGATTTGAGCACACCATTGTTGGACACTGTAAAAAGTACACAAATTATAGTAGATGAGCAAAAAAGAATAGGTGCAAAAATGTCAGCAACTTTTTGTCTAATGGGTATATGGATGGAATGAACTACACTTTGATTAACCTTCTAGTGGCTTAAAGTGGGCAATTGGTGTTCTTGAACTCAATTGATGATTCTTATCAAGTGAAAAATGCAAACATTGTGTGATATGTTGGATGAGGTGGTCATGGAAGTGGGTGTGAAAAATGTCGTCCAAGTTGTGACAAACAAGTAACAACATATGTAGTAGCAGGGAGTCTTCTTGATGAGAGACACCATACACTTTTTCGGAGCCCTTGTGCAACCCATTGCATTGACTCATACTTGAAAAAATAGGACAATTTTTATAGGTGAAAAATGTGGTTGAAAAAACAAAAAATATCACAAAATACATCTTTACAATCACCCTTGGGTGCTAAGCTTGATGAAAGAAGAGAACACACCAACAAAAAGAAGCTTGTGTGCATGAGAGTCATATGATTCGCCACAAAACTCATCACATTGTAGCCTCACTAACATATCTTAAGCAAATGTTTGTGAGAGCATGGTGATTAGAGTTTTCTTAAAACATGAAGGCTAAAGGGGGAAGGGTTGTGAAGATCGTTTCTAATGATGTACATATGAAGAACACATATGAGATCCTTAATGTAACTTTAAACTTAACTATTTTTTATTTATCATTTATTTTTTAAATTTTTTTGGCGTAAATTGCTCTTAATTTTAATTTTAAATTGCATGTTATTTTGTTTTAGGTGTTGGAGCCTTTGGTTAGAGTTCTACGTTTGGTGGGTGGAGGAAAAAACCCAATGGGTTATTTGTATGAGGCCCATGGATAAGGCCAATGAAGCCATAGCAGATTATTATAATGGCAAAATAAAAGAAAATATGAACCCATTTAGGGCATAATTGATTGGAGATGGGACAAGCAACTCCATAGACATATATGTAGTGGCCTAATACTGGAACCCCAAGTTTTTTTCTCCAATTTATTTAAGGCCAATGTAAAGGTTATAGATGGCCTCAACACATGTATAAAGAGGATGATACCCTAAAGAAGTTGCTAGAGACATAATTCCTGGTGAGTTGTAGATTACAAGACTACAAAGGGGAGGCTCTTTTTTTCGCCTCTATGCGTTTGAAGGAGAATGATGCAACAACTAGGGAAAAAAAAAATTGAGTCCTTTGATTGTAGTCTTGTTACTTGTAGATACCAGAATTATTTGATATAAACAAGCCTAGTTGACTTACAAAGTTATAAATGTTCCTATTTGTAGATTTGTGGTAGGAAGATTATGGTGCAAAAACACCAAATCTTCAGAGGCTAGCCATCCGCATTTTGTGCCAGCCATGTAGCACTTCTAGGTGTGAACAAAATTGAAGCATGTTTGATGCCATTCACACAAAAAAAGGTAATAGGTTGAGAAAAAAATGCCTTAATGACTTTGTTTTTGTGCAATACAATCTTTATCTTTGTGCGAGACAAGTGGAAGGGCAAGATGGTCATGTGGCAATTGACTTGAATGATATTGATCCATATGTAAATTGGATTGTTGAGCTTGAGAATGTGGATGGGCAGTGACAACCCATGTGCATTGAGGAGGTGGTTGCAAATTTGGAAAGAGAAGCAAATGAAGCGATAGTGGCAAGGGAAGCCTCTACAACAGGATGGTTTGGTGAGGATCTGGATGACATGTTTGAGGACAATGTTCCAAAGGAGGAATATATACCTTCCACTTCCAAGGCGGAGCAAACAAGGATTCAAAGATAATTTTATGTTGCATTGATAAATATAGTATATGAGCACTGTATTTTTTTTGCTCCAAAACTGAAGGATTCAAAGATAATTTTATGTTGCATTGTTGACTATATTATATGAGCACTATACTTTTTTTGCTCTAAAACTGACCATTGTACTATTTTTTGATAAAAAAACTAATAGAAAATATGCTTATATGTTATCTACATTCATTTCTCATGCTTTTTAAGAGTGTTTTGCATGTTATTTAAGTTTATTTTATGAATTTATATATTTTTTAAAGTAGCAATACAGTTGCCAAGTAAATGTAGAGTACGAGTTTTTAACTATGGAACCACCTCTCTAATTATTAATGTTACGTTAAGTTTCAATACCTCCCATCAAGAGATGCCTTCTTAGATGTGTATGAAGTGCTCCGAGGTACTTTATGATAGCAATAGATTGACAATGTAGGGAAATTGTGTGTCAAGCTCATAGACATTACATTCTCTCAAGATAATCTTATAATGCGTTAAAGCAACAACCCAAACCATTTTGGGAATCACCTGAACCAATTCTGGTGTAACCACCTACTAACAATATATTACTTAGGTGGTAAATCAAAAGGAATTAGGATTAAATAATATTCTTCACAAACCCCTTTGTAAGCCTAAGTCCATTGAGTCGTCAGTCTTTGCAACTACTATGATGTAGATGGTGCACTCAAAAAATCTGACAACTACAAATCATCATGAAATGACTACCTGTGATCCATCTTCAATTCTTTAAGAAATCACACCCACTTACACTCACAGTGTCCAAGCATGTGCCAAAGAGAGCAAAAATGAATAACTCAAGACAACTCTCATGAGTAACCCATACACCCCATAAATGTGTTCCACAAAGCTATCAAACTAAGAAAATGTAGGCACATTTCAACATGTAAAAAATTGTCCCATTGGCAATAACATTGCACTGAAACTAAAAAATCTAATGAACCAACTCCTTAGGTATGGTCATCGAAAACTCCATAATAAACTCTCTCAAATGTCTAGTGCCAGATAATGCAATCTACAATCTCTGAAATCTGATATAACAGCTATTGGTTTGAACACCACTCGCCCAAAATTTGGATATCAAAAATATGAGGACTTGTGACATGTCCCATTTTCAATGCTTGATTCGTGCGCAATTGCTCTGTAGCTGAACACACTCATTTGTTCTATTGCATAGAGCTCGCACCTCTCACGCAATCATGCACACTACTTTGTCCGAATTTTGCTCACAACCTTACGCACAAGTCCCACGCCTGCTCGCAGACTTTCACTGAACGTTCGCCTTAGATCACAGACTACACAAATCGCACTATGCAGCCCCGCGCACTTCACGAGCATTTGCTTGCCGATTCACCGACTCCTTTAGGTCCCACCTCAGTGCAACCATGTGTCGTCCTACCTCGACTACGTGATTCAAAATATGGCCCAACTAGTTGTTTGCCACCAACCATGGATCACAGGATTGGGAATCGTTGAAGACAACCTGGACATTAACTGTTCAGACCATTGCCCAACTACCACATCTAACAGGAGATTAGTTCACCTATCAACATCCTCCTTGGTAGTTGTACAATAGTTATCACTGCTCTTATATTATGCATGTTAAATATGTAACATACGCATCTGACATAACAGTTAACAACATAGCTAGATCAATGCCATTTACACAGTCGTAACGCAGTTAGCTTGCTCTGCGCATCTACCTTGTATACACACTGTAGACATTATACTCTGTATTCCTTATGCTTTGATTTATGAATAGAAGTATTTCCTACAAGTAAGACTTCCGCTCCAATGAATGTGTGTTTGATTGTTCCGTCTGAATACTCTTTGCGCATTCACTTTGCACAACCAAACTCCCCCCCCCCCCCCGCTCCGGCACACTCGGTGTTGGGCCACGTGGTGCGGATCAATGCTACAAAATTTAGGACTAACCTTTGTCCAATGCTATAATAAGCGACAATGCTGCAATGCGCAATTAGACGCAGTCAAAGATGATCAATCCTTAGTGGCCAATATGAGTATTCTCAAGGTAATACATATGGGACAACTCCTCATAAATTTGTTATCTCTCGAACACTATAGGCGATGTGCCAAGACATCCACATACACCATTGGGAATATCTACAACCCAAAAGTTGACACATAGGTCGATCACAATTATCCAATCACAATATCAAACATCCAGTCGCAAAGACAATCATCAAATCTTGAGCAACAAGATACACAAATAGCTGCTCTAATCCTCCACAAATATCTTCTCTGGGAATTGCAAGTTGAGGGAAAAAAGATCCATTAGGGACATAAGTAAACAAATCAACATCTAGTGACTCAACCAAGTGTCAACAACAGTGAGGCATATGCCACTCACTCATCCGTAAACAACTCAGGGAAATAGTGTTGCAAGCGCACTCACATAACATTCTCTCAACATAATTTTATAATACAATAATGCAACGACCCAAATCTATTTGGAAGTCACTCAAACCATTTCGGGTTTTACCACCTACTAGCAATAGATTAATTGGGTGGTAAATCTAAAGGAATTAGGTTTAAATAATATTCCTAACACGTCACTAACACATCGCAGACTTGTTGCACATTCCCAATTGGATTGCTTGTGTTCAAATTTCAGTAGTTTACTCTTGCACGCTTTTTTCCTTGCCTTTTACTGTAATATTATCATTTTTTGGATGTTTCTCATCATAACAAATACGATAAAACTAGTTTTTTAGTGGCTTCTTAAAATCCTCCCATTTAGTAACCGCCAACATTTTTTTAAAACAAAAGAATGAGCATAACTTTCCCACCAAGTGAGTGCATGACTTGAAAGTTTCAGAGGTGCAATAGGGGTTTATCACTCTTCACTACCCTGATTCAAGCTGAAATATACCTTTAGTTGGGAACGCCAATTGTTGAGCTGAATCTCCACTTTTTGTCTCCACTTTGAAAGGTGGTTGAGTTGGGGATTTGCTTGGAGTGCTATGGAGCTGCACCTTCTCTTGGTCTTTGAGTGGCTTTTCTTGCCTCTTTTTGAGCCTTGGGTATCTCCAATGAAATTCCAAGCTTGCCAATGAATGCCTCCATGAACTTTTCTATGTTATCAAGCTTCCCTGTTTATTGGGTGATGCTTGCCACATCCCCTTTCAACGTTATCAACCTCTCCTCATGAGTCTTTGAATTCTTTGTGTATTTTTGCCTTTTATTCATGGGCCATGATTCTCCTCACATGTTGTTTCCACCTCCTTGTGGATGTCTCTTTGTGCAAAAGAATCAATTCATCCTTTCCTCTTGATCTAGCTGATATTGTCAAGGGCACATGACGAACAAAATGAACTACCCAATTAAACTGATGCAAACCAATCACTCACGTTCATCCTGGCAGAGGTATTCCATGGGGCAGCCACATGGTTTATCGATTATGCTACTTTCATTAATTGTCAACCCGAGGTCCGTATACTTGGCAAGGTCTCGACATTGTATATACAACACTAGTTCTTTCTAGAGATTGAGGGACCATAGGTTGCGTATAGGAAACACTCTTGCATAAAGTCAATTGCATGAAAGTAAAGCTCTAAAAAGGAAATCACACTTGCTGTAACTGAAATGAACTTGTTTTATAGGTTGGAAGCTTTCTAAAGAAAACTAGGAACATTCACACGAGTACCAAGTTCCTTTACTGAATTAAGCTTAAGAAACTGAACACACACATAAACTCTAACAAGAGACTGTATTGTTCACACAATAGAAATAACAATCAATGCTAACGGACTAGGATCTTTACCACAAGTCTTTGCGATGGGGCCCTACTCGGGCAGAGTTGAGTTCTAATCCTTTGAAAACATTTGCTTTACGTCAAACCAATTCTTCTAGCATTAAAGGATTCTGTAGTAATGTGAGTATTGTTATAGTAAAAGATTACAAAGGATTCAAAATGCACTCTCTATCTTCTATATGCTTCAATATCTATAAGTGCATTATTCCTAAGTTCAACTATCATCTTTTAAATAGAGGAGGTAGGTTTATTGTTACACAATGAGTTACATAACAATCTATGGAGACAACTTAGTCAAGCTACATGACAAATCGATTGATTTCAACATTGAATAGAGTAGACAGTTACGTGGTTGCAACAACAAGGAATCACAGTCCATAGAGAAAGAAGGGATAACGACGTATTTGGTAGTTGATCTGTTCTTTCCAGATCATGGGAACCTTCTTCATGTTGAAATAACTGCCACAACTCAGCAAGTGTAACAACATGAAATTATGATTTAACTATTATGGCTATATGCTACAGGTTGGGATAATTGTCATGCCGTTGCTATGGGTTGATCCAGTTGTGCCTTCAGTTGCTACAGGTTCCATCAGTAATGCTACTGATGTTTATATGTTTGCCAAGTGTATCTCCAGTTGCTACATGATCCATCAGTAGTTGCTATAGGTTGCAATCATTAACTTCGTAATTGCTATGAGTTACAACAGTCAACTCTTATAGTTGCTATGGGTTGTAATCATCAACTTCATAATTGTTATGGGTTACAACAATCAATAAAGTTGCTATGGGTTGGTCTGCCCACTTGCTAGAGGTTGGTTGTGTCCCCTGCAACTTATGATTTGTTCCTACTATCTAAACATACCAAATTAATAGTAAAGCCAAAACAATAATAAAAGTACATGATGCAAGCTTTATTCATAAAATAATAGTTATAGTCATAAAACATAAAGAGATGCACACCATATTCATTTAGTACTATTTGATAAGGTACAAAAGACAACTTTATATGCTTGGAAATGGTAGCGTGAAGTCAACAAAAGAGGGTATAATAGGTATATAAATAGCTAATTTCTTTGACTCATCAGCACATATTTGCAAAATTGATCACCACAAAAACCACACAAACCAATGATGAAAACATTGCTCCAATGCTAATCTGATCTTGTAATTAGTATAGATATTCTGTTCTTAGTGCATCAACATGGATATTAACATGCATGGAATTGATTAATCTGTTGTGTATTGCTGTTCCTTAAGTAATTTGCGTAAAAACAGTCTTAAACATAGAATTATAAAGCTGTGAATGCTGGAATTTATGACAGCAGTTGCATAAACATGAAATTGAGCAAGTAAATGAGCAATCACATAAGAGATAATGACACCAATTTATCCTGGAAAACCCACTAGGTGTGAAAACCCTAACAACTTGAGGCTGTGCCTCCTTATGTCAATTGAAATCAGCAAGGATCACAATCCAATTGCTCCCATAGAGCCTCTAAGAACACTGTGGGACTGATACAGCACTTCTAAAATGCTGTCACAAGCTTCCCCTACTCTGAAATTCACTCAAACAACTTACTTCATTCCTAGGCTTAACTATTCAAACATTCAGCAACTTTAGATGTTTTACAACAGGCCACCGGAATTCTTATGCTTTTGCAATCCAAAACTCAGAAGGTAGAATGTCATGGATTGCATTCTTGGCGGCCGAATTAATATTCATCATTTTATTTAAATCATTTTGAAGATTGAAATGTGTTTTCTTTTCAGAATTCTTGGGATTTGTGGTTACCGTTTATTGGTTTTAAATGACTGCATTTCAAAATTGGTTTTGGGTTTTTGAGCATCAAATGACTCCATTTATTGAATCCTTCCTGCTCCTTGAGAAGGTGGCCGCCTGACTTTGAAAACCCCTTGAGCTATCTCTTGGTGTGACTTGAAAGAACACAAGGTCTTGATGATTTTGGTATCCTTGAGGCTCTTGGGAACCTGTTTTGATAATTTCTTGTCCTGACAATTGAAACTATGCTGATTTCTTTGAAATTATTAATTAATTTTGTCGAACGAAATGTTTTCAGTTCCTATTGCCCTTTTGCGTTTTTTGTTATGGCACTATTTCTATTTGTGGCTCTTTGATACTGACGCCATGATTGGGATTATCTTACCTTCTGGTGTTACCCTTCTTGGCGCTCTAGATACTAACATGGTTGTGTACAAAAATGAACCTCTCTCCTTTCTTTTGGCTGTACTTGTTGCGTAAGTGCATTGAAGATATTGATTATATGTTGCAACTTTGGGAAAAGCACACGGCTGCACCTTGATATCAGTCATATTGTAATATATAGTGGAAACAGTTTGAAATTTATCTTAAAATGATGATTGTAGTTTATTTGTTGAAGCTGTGGTCATTTAATAAATATATGCTTGTTTCTCCATGGTGCTGAAAGAAAGGCTTCTTATCTTGAAGGAAAACATGTGATTTATCATACGGAGTTGTTGCATTGGATTCTGAGTTAGAAATCGGACAACCACTTAACAAGTACCGATCGAGGTGTAAAAATTGGGTTAATACCACATTGGTAAGAATTGTGAGTCAAAGGCGACTTATAAGGCATTATATGCTCCAAAAGCTTTACCAATGGGGAAAGAGGCTAGAGGGTGATAAGCCCAAAGCAGTGGATTACATTCACCATTCCTTGCTGCTACTAAGAAATGCTTATGGTTGTTGTGTGCTAAGTGGGTCCTTTTGCCTTGTGACTATTACCAAAAATTCACGAGAAAAAATGTCTTTAGGGTAATGACTACTCATGGAAGTCATCTTGAGATGAATTAAACACAGGTATAATGCCCACTAAAATTAATAGTCTATTTGGACAACTGTCACACTTGATAAGTTATTTGCAATTTGCAAGTGATGGCAGGGTTACATTATGATCTTGAGAGTAGGGATACTGAGCGACACCTTCAGGGACTGTCATCTTTGCATTTCTACAGCAGATTATTATTGTGAATGATTGTTAAGAATTCAGAAATTTATTTTCTGTCAATACTACACATGTTCTTGCTTCCTGAGGGTTTTAGGATACTTGTTGCTCACTATAACATGATGTAGATACTTGCAGTCCATGATTCATTTTCCGTACTTTCTGAAGTATTCCTTTTGCAAGGTAGATTTTACGCTTTTTGTAACTGGATCTTATTTTTCATATACGAATGCTTTTTATTTACCAAAAAAAAAGGTGTAATATATTAAGAAGAGCTATATACATGGTTGCATTGTATTTACTTAACATCATTAGATATTATTTAGAGGGTCAAGGTAATGAGAGAGAGAGAGAACACCCAAGTTTAGGATTATGTGTGTACCATGGATAAACAATTTGCATATTAGAGTGTAATATTGACAGATAAAAAAAAACATTGAGAGTATGGGCTTATGTTTTCCTAGATCATGTTCTGTAAATGCTTTCACTGAATAGTTTTCAGTGTATGTGTGTGTATGTACACACACACATGTATACACACACACATGTATACACACACACACTTTACAAACTATTCAATCAAAGCACTAAAGACATCTTCCATGTTTATTATTTTGTGCTCACAAGTTCAAAGCTCGAACCTTAGGATACACATATATGGAGAGCTACATACCTATACTTAAAGCCTCTTCACAAACCAGTTGATTATGATGAGATAACGCTGAAATATCCCTTTTCAGATAAAATAAGAAATAAAATCCTTTATAAGAAATCAGATTTCCCTTGGAAGAAATAAATTCAAAACCCTCTGAATCTGTTCGTTAATCTCATAGAATATTCGCTGGGGTACAAGATATATGTCTTTCACCAAGATAATAAATAATCACATAATATTAGCGGGGGCACAAGATATATGTCTTTCACCAAGATAATAAATAATCACAGAATATTCGCTGGGTCACAAGATATATGTCTTTCACCAAGAAAATAAAGAATCACAGAATATTAGTGGGGGCACAAGATATATGTCTTTCACCAAGATAATAAATAATAGAATACATGGAATAGGATTTTTAACCACATACAAGTGCCCTTCTTTATTTCAATTAAGTGAATACACAAAAACTCATCTGAAAATACTTATGGAAAGTACAAATTGTATTAAATTAAAGTACCAAGGGCAGGTTGTAGACTTCCACTATTGTATTTCTGCCCTCTTGAAATGTGATGCCCTTGTTTAATAGGGATGTAAAGCTGATATTTATTGAAACTGGTAGCACAGTTGTAATTCTTGGATGGAATTACCAAATGGGTATGAAGGGTTTCATCCTCGTACTTGTAAATCAGAGTGTTTTCATCCTCGAAATAATTGCAGAAGTTGCAAGCTTTTCTTGTGGAAATAGGTTTGTGTTTTTGTTTGGGTGATTTCAATAATAATTTCTTAATTGCCTTGCTTGTCCTTCTATGAATTCATTTTCCATTCCAACCCTAACCCTAAAGTAATTATAATTATTTTTTAATTTAATATTTACTTTTTTCCAATTAGTGAATATTAATTACTTTTTGGCCATATCTTTAATAATTACTTTTTGGCCATATCTTTAATAATTACTTTGGCTCCATTCAATAATAACTGTCATTTTTCAAAGTTATAATTTAAAGTACCTTTTTGGACAATTTATAAATTATTCTTCTTTATTAATTTTCCCCTAGCCTACGGAAAATAAAAATAAGCTTTGGGTCATCGATTTAATTAATTTGAAAAAGGGGACATTACAGTCTACCCTTCCCAAAATTGCTTGCCCTCAAGCAATGCCTGAACCATCTTACAAATATTAGGATCCCAAACCAATCTTGTTTTTGATTCCCTTATTAATGTGAGCACTTGAAGTTGCTTTGTTGATTTTCAATTCTGTGTAAAACTTTCTCAATTGTGCCCAAATATGTATTTGCAACTTCTAGCTTTCGTGGAAACATTTCATGGACAATGACCTCTCCATTTTGCTTCCGCTGCACTACTCTGATTTGATTTTCATATAAATCTTTGTTTGCATTAAGAGTTTATGTTTTTGAAGCCTTGGCTATTTTTTCAATTGCCTTTATGCATGCCATTTCAACCTCATGACATTGGTTGATTGTGATCATATCCGTGTGACCTGAATCTGTAGCATAAATATTAGTGAAGCCAAATTTCACCTTCTCCACAATTTTATGTTCCTCTGCAATTTAATGTTGCTCTTCATTGATCTCTACAATTTCTTGTGATTGGTTTTTCTTCTTTCATATGCTCTTCCATTACAATTGAAAAATTCTTTCCCTTAATTTTCTGTAGGTGTTGTTTTGCTTGAGTGGCTATCAACTTAGCTTTCTTAACTCTTCTTAGCCATTCATCACACATTTTTTGGGTCCTCATTACATCCTTTGGGCTTGTTTGCAATGTGGTTAGTTTTTTTTCAACCACATTCTCTGGTTCCTTTTCAAATAAGATCCCCTTACCTTTGACTTGCATGTTGAATTTTTTTTGCTTCTCTGTAGATTTTTTAAGCTCAAATTTTGACTTTTCCATTTTCTTTATTTCTATCCATTCCTTTAGATCTTTCTGATATTTTTTCATAGCATGCAACATTTCTAACATGGATTCTTGCATTGTCCTCATGATTCTCAAGCTGACAAGATCATGACTTTGATACCACTGAAATATCCCTTTTCGGATAGAATAAGAAATAAATTCCTTTAGAAGAAATCAGATTTCCCTTAGAAGAAATAAATTCAAAACCCTTTGAATCTATTTGTTAATCTTATAGAGTATCAGCTGTGGCACAAGATATGTGTTTCATCAAGATAATAAATAATCAAATACATGCAATAGGATTTTTAACCACATACAAGTGCCCTTATCTATTTCAATTAAGTGAATACACAGAAACTCATCTGAAAATAGTTGTGGAAAGTACAAATTGCATTAAATCAAAGTACCAATGGTAGGTTGTAGACTTCCCCGATGGTATTTCTGCCCTCTTAAAATTTGACGTCCTTGCAAAATAGGGCTCTAAAGCTGATATTTCTTGAAACTGATAGCACAGTTGTAATCCTTAAATGGAATTACCAAATGGGTATGAAGGATTTCATCCTTGTACTTGTAAATTTGAGGGTTTTCGTTTTCTGAATAATTGCAGAAGTTGCAAGCTTTTTCTTTGAAAAAGGGATGTGTTTTTGTTTAGGTGATTTCAGTAATAATTTCTTCATTGCCCCGCTTGTCCTTTTATAAATTTTTTTCCACTTAAAGTAATTAGAGCTACTTTTTAATTTAATATTCACCTTTTTTCAATTAGTGAAGATTAATTACTTTTTTGGCCATGTATCCAATAATTACTTTTGGCCTCATTCAATAATAATTAATTGTCATTTTTCAAAGTTATAATCTAAAATATCTTTTTGGACAACTTAATAAATTATTAATAGATTATTCCCTTTCATTAATTTGCCTTTAGCTTACGGAAAATAAAAATAAGCTTTGGGTCCTCAATTTAATTAATTCGAAAAAGGGGACATTACAAAGGCATGGATGGGGACTTTTAGTGTCATCACAATTGTAAGGGATGGCTTTGCACACAATAAGGCTCCACACAATTAACTAATATGCATTTTGTTAAAAAATGGTATGTGTTGATAAAAGCCCGAAGGCGATTCTATATTTAACTTAATAGGTGAAGGTGATGAATAAGGCATGCTTTTTTATAATTGTGTTACAGTTGCACGCTATTGTTACCAGTTTTCTTAGTTTAATACCGTTTATGATGCTACTTGATTTTCGATTTCCTATTTTCTAGATTTTGCATACCTGTGTACCGAATGCATAATTATCTCCTCACAGGCCTTTGAGCTAGAAATATTATTAATTTCTTGCTCTTTATCACGGGTTCCTTGGCCACAGGTGTTAGGAGTGATTCCTCTTTGGCTTCCCCTCATTGATTAGTTGGTGGGAATATTTTGATGCCGCCAATAACTGCTTCCCAAGGCTTGCCAATCCCAGCCATTGTTTAGAGGAAATTATTCATTAGGCTCTGTGTGACTCAGTTAGGGAATCCATTTCTTCAATCTCTTTGCAGCTGGGTGTAGCTCTTTCTTTCCTTCTTTCTTCCACTCTTCCTTTGTTTGAGGAGTTGGATTCCTTTTGGGTGTTTGTATTTGGTATTTCTCACCTCTTACTTGTGTCCATTGACTTAAGCTATTCTGGACAATCGAGGTTTTTTCTTAACCTGCCAATACATTCCCAATGCTTCATGCTATCTATTTCTTTTGGCTATCCTCCTTATCAAGCATGGTGATATTGGTTAACCTTATTAGTGATCCTTAGACTTTTTCCGCCACTTTGTGTAGAATTAGATTAATAGCAATTTATTGTTTCCAGTATTTTTTTTATTGGTTATTAGCTTGAATAATATAAACGTCTTTAGAATAATCTTTGTTGCTCTGTTCTGCGATGCTTAAGTTGTTTTGTTTCTTCATTTTGAAATCATATGGAATTCTCAAGTGTTGAACATCCAAGGTATAGACGATTATTTTTATGGGTAATATTTTTAAGAAGAAACCACAATGCATATTTTCTGGGCTGATATATAGTATTCATGAGAACTAATTTCAGTTGTATGCATTGGTAGGCTGCAACATTGCAGGAAGAATCACAACGGATGACTACTATGCGCAAAGCTTACCAAACGGCTATACTTATACCGACACATCACGTGGAACAAATTTGGAAGGATTATGAGAGCTTTGAAAATGCTGTTAGCCGTGCTTTGGTTGAGTGACTCTTCCATTCTTTGCTGTTTATTAAATATGCACATCGATAATGTATTAGAAGTCTCCAAGAGTAAACCATCACATGTTTTAGGTTTTCATTTGTAGCAATGATGTTTCTGTATCAAGACAATTTGACTCTCTAAATTATGCTCTGCTACGAGCTTTTAATGACTTTTAGGGAGTATATCAATTTGGTGTCTTAAAAGCAAGTGAATAATGCTTCAATTGTTTCTGATGTATATGAAACCATATTTTGCAGGCGAAGGGTCTTTTGTCTGAATATCAGCCCAAGTACATCAGTGCAAGGGCTATCTATAGGGAGCGTAAGAAATTCTGTGAGGAAATTGATGAAAACAAGCTAGCTGTGCCTCCTACAGGCACCTTAAAAGCAAGTTTTCTACTTCTGAATTATATATCACATGGTTCAGTAACCAGTTTAATGTGACATGATATTTTTCCCTGGAAATTCATGACATGTAAAATATTTGAATTCTAATAAATTTTTCTGTCTTGTCATAATGCTCTCTTTTCCTCATAACTTAATATAATATTACCAAGCATAAATGCTTTCTTCTACTGCAAAAAGTAATTCAAAATTAATGCAAGTTCATTAGCTGCATGATTGTAGATGGGGTCTTGGAAACAACATTTTGAGTGATATAGGTAGCTTTTATTCAAGATATCAAAAATAGCCATTGTTAAATCTATAGGTATTGTCAAGAAGCCGTGCTGTACTTTTGGAGGTATTTGGAGCATTAATATTATGCAGACAGCTGATAATTGATTTACATGTGTGTTTGCATGTGCTTACTATGTGAGATTTGGATAGTATGGTGCAAAATTATCTCCTATCGTAGTGAAAGGTTGAACTCACTTTCAGTTGCTATAGATATTGTACAAAGTGCCTTCCTATAATTCCATTTAAATTGTTGGTCAGTGCTAGAATTTGGCAGGGTGTTGCTTATTAGCATTTAAAAAAAAATGATTTTACAATCCACACAAGGAGTCCTAATGTCTTGAACAATTTTCAATCTTTGATACTGTTTTTAGTTCTCCAACTCTTGAACTGTTCTGGAGTTGATATCCTCCTGAAGGAAAGAGATTTTTTTGTGCAGCTAATATGCTACAACCTGAGAAAATAGTTTACATTGAGAATGAGATGCAGTTTTATAAGACCTTGATTTTAGACATTTCCGCATCCAATGATCTGCCTTTTGTTTGTTCTAGTGCAGTTCTCCAAATTGCAGTTACTGATAACTTTTTTTTTTTGATAACTGAGGACTTGGGACCTAGACTGACCATCATGCCAATGACCTCTGCCCTTACGACAGCCACTGGGTGGGCCCCCCATACCTCGGGCTGAGCGACAGAGGTCCATTACCACTCAATGTGTACTCCCATATCGAACCCAAGACCTGGATGGCCTAAGCTGTGACTCCCATCCACTTGAGCTAACCCGGCAGGGCTTAGTTACTGATAACTATTACTCTGCTAAAATTTAAACAATTTTCATTGCATAAAACCCCTACATAGTTTCTTTACTTTTGGAAACTGGCATGAAAAAACATAAAACACAATTGACGCGACGATTTTGTAGGGTGAAAGAGTAGATATTGTAGCAATGCTCATGCAGAGTTAGTGTAATGTCCCCTTCTCTATGATCACCCAGGAGGTTATTTTAGCCTATTTAATTACCGTAGGCTAAGGGCGGAATAAGGGAATTCGTTTATTTAATATTCCCTGGTGGGAAAAACAAAAATTAAAAAAGTAATGTTAAGTGATTAATTAAATATGTTATAAAGTGACTTTTGGGGAAATATTAAAAAGTAAATAAAGTCATTTTATTATTATTTGAGCGGGAAATTGAAGTGAGATATATAAAAGGGTATTGGGAGGCTCATTTTCACTATGCTTGGTTTATTTCTCATTTTTCACTTTTGGAGAGCTCTCGAAGTTCTTAGCTTTGGGGACAAGGAAACCTAGGGCATCTGGGTTTGGTGGTGAAACGATTCCACCGTAGCTGGTTACTGGAGGAGACCATTCAGGGCTTCTATTTGGGCTTACAGTGCAATATGGTGAGTCTCCTGCGGAGACCAAATTGGGAGAACGATAAATAAATGGCTATCTCATGGTGACTGATTATAGCGTCCAGTTTGGGGATGATTTCTATTGCACAGGTTGACTAAGTGTTCATTGACTAAGTTATTCATTAAATATCATTGGCTGGGCGAATATAGAGAAGGACGTGGGTTTCCAAGAACCCTAGGCGTGTTGGGAAGGCACCAAGTGAAGGCAAACGTGGGTAGTGATACAGGGAAGGCTCTGAGAAGGAGGTCGCAGTTGCTAATACCTTCCTTCAGCATTGTAGCAGCTCAACGTGGGGTTTTGTACCCAGATATTGCTATTAAGAGGGTCGACTTGGAGCTTAGAGACTGGATGTGTAAATCTGGGAGCTCATATTGACCAACTGGAGGTCGTTGGAGGTTTGTTAGTTCTGGACGTGACCATATTCTGGGTTCTCAGTCAATTTCCAGACTACTGCTATTAGTTTTCAGGTCTGACGTTGGATTCCAGTCATATAACAATCTGAAAGTTACTATTAACAGTCTGAAATCATTCTTGTCTGCAACCTGTGTTGTGTTAATGGTCAATCTTCCATTGTAATTTAGTATGTTAAAGTTATAATGAAATCAGAATGTGTGGAAATCTGTATGACAACAGTTTATCTAGTTAATAGAATGCTTAGAAAAGTCTTATAATGCTAAGTCCAGTTTATGCTAACTTAATTGACAAATGAAATATGCCAACTTAAGTGTTGAAAATTACTGTTCAAATCTAGCAAGGGTCTTTATAGTGGTATCAGAGCTGGTCTTCTTGCCAGCGTGTGTGTTCAGAGTGTTCAGTTGTTTCAGCTGCATGAATATTTATGAATCCAGAAGATTAGGCCTACATAACATTTAGGAGAAGAAGGGAGAGAGAAGAGGCATTTGATTTGTTTGCTTCAGATTCATCATCAGAGGAAGAAAACATGGGTGATAGAAGGGAACCACCTGAAGGTAGCACATTGCAGATCCTTAATGACCTTGTTAGAGGTCAACAACAGGGAGTTCAGCTCCTCACTCAGTTGATGAATGATAGAAACAATGCCTGTAATAATGGTACAGGGGGTACAAATGGTCATAATGGAGGCAATGGGAATGATGGAAACAATGCAGAAGGAAGTAATACACATATACCT
The DNA here is from genome assembly GCA_037957365.1 of Torreya grandis. Taxonomy (NCBI): domain Eukaryota; kingdom Viridiplantae; phylum Streptophyta; class Pinopsida; order Cupressales; family Taxaceae; genus Torreya; species Torreya grandis. The sequence goes on from JARHVA010002898.1 coordinate 823,518, forward strand.
GCTCATAGTCACACTAGGACAGCTAGTAGAGTGACTCCTAGGCCTATTATGCCTCAGTTTTTGGGAGGACAGCCAGCTGGTAATCAGGGACAACTAGCATAGGGTGAAGGATTCACAGACTGTTTGAGGGAATATCAGTCCCTTGGGGATGAGTTTCATGCTGCTATGACCCTACAGGACTTTTGTGCCATAAAATACAGGGATAGACCCAGAGATCACAATAGGGGCCCTCAGAATTAGGACTTGTAACGTAAGGTGGGCAAACTTTCTATTCCTTCATTTGATGGTTCTAGTAAATGCACAGCAAGATCATGGGTTCAGAAGTTGGACACTTCCAACTCAACCCTATGTTGGAGTCGGAGGCTATTAAGTATGCTACTTTGCATTTAGAGGGTGAGGCCCATGAGTGGTGGTACCATGGGTTAGTCACCTTGGGTCATGCTAGCATCACATCATATCTAGATTTCACTCAGAAGTTGATGGACAGGTTTGACCAGAAGGATCCAAAGTTGCACTTTAGGGAGTTGGCTCAGCTCAAGCAGAGTGGTGAAGTGGATTCTTATATCTTTGAGTTCCAGAGGCTTGCAGTTATAGTGATTGATGTATCGGAGCACAGATTGATTATGTTGTTCATTTGAGGGTCTATTCGAGCCACTTCATGGTTGGATTAAGGCTTTCAAGTCAGAGTTCCTGTAGGATGCTATCATACGGGCACGTGACATGGAGCATTCAGTGCCTAAGAGTAAATTTCCATCTAAACCTTTCATACCTTAGAAGAATAAAGACAAAAAATCCTTTTAGAAGGAGTGACGCAGGAAGGACAAACTAGATGACGAGGTTTGTAGGGAGTTGAGGAGAAAGTTGTGTTACAACTGTAAGGAGCCTTGGGAGCCTGGGCACAGATGCATGGGTAAGGGTAAGGCTCATTACATTGAGGTTGTGTCTGATAGCGAGGATGATGGAGAGACTGGCCAGGGACAGGGCAGCGTTGATAGTAGTTCTGAGGATGAATAGCCACAGGGAGAGACTAAGAGTGGCGCCATTGCTATCATCTCAAGTACTCCCAAGTTTAATTCCTTCAGGGTAAGGGGAGTATTACAGGGGCAGTGTGTCACTGTGTTGATTGATAGCGGGTCAACCCATAATTTCATTGACTCAGCGTTAGTGGCTAAGAGGGGTATACCTACAGGTGGTTTTGAGGGATTCAGTGTGATGGTTGCAGATGGGTTCAACATGACTTGCACACGGAGGGTTCCTTCGCTGGGTGTCACTTTGGGTAATTACACGATTACAGATGATTTCTATGTGGTGGACCTAGGTGATACAAATGCTATTTTAGGTATACAATGGTTGCATTCATTAGGGAAGTATTCTTAGAACTTCCAGACTATGGAGCTCAAGTTCAGGGTAGTAGATGGTAAAAAGGTTGTGCTCAGAGGTATGGCAAATGGTCTGCCGAAGATAGTGTCAGCTAAGAGGATGGAGAGCATCTTCAAACATGGGGATGTTGCATGGGCAGCAAAGTGTTTGATTACTACTAAGGAGATTTCTGACAGTGATCAGCCTTACCCTGTGGACATTCAGTCATTACTGGGTAAGCACGATAGAATGTTTGGAGAGATTCCTCCAGGGAGACTGCTTGATAGGGGTTTTGAGCACACCATTGAGTTGGAGGAGGGGGCCAAGCACGTCATAACCACCCCCTATAGACATCCTAAGAAATTTAAGGATGAGATTGAGAAAACAATTAAGGAGCTGCTAGACATGGGGCACATCAGACCTAGCTCCAGTCCCTTTGCTTCTTCTGTAGTTTTGGTGGAGGATGGGACAATGAGAATGTGTATATAGACTATCGGGCTCTGAACCAAAAAACAATTGTGAACAGGTCCCTGATACCCAGGATCAACGAGCTTCTTGATGAGTTACATGGGGCAGTGTATTTCTCCAAGATTGATCTTTGCTCAGGGTACCATCATATTAGACTCCGAGAGCAGGACATACATAAGATAGGCTTCAGGTGCCATTATGGGCACTATGAATTTTTGGTCATTCCCGTTGGTTTGACTAACACACCTGCCACCTTTTAGTCCTGCATGAATCATATTTTCAACAAGCAGTTGCGTATCTACTGGTGTTCTTTGATGATTTGCTCATTTACAGTTTGACTTGGGATGACCACTTGAAACAGTTGGATGAGGTTTTGGGCATCATGGGTGAGCAGTCCTTATATGCTAAGGCCTTGAAGTGTGAGTTTGGCCTTAAGGAGATTTTATACTTGGGTCATGTAATCAGTGCACAGGGTGTATAGGTGTGTCATGAGAAGATCTAGGCAATTCTAGACTGGCCACCACCTAAGTTCCTTACTAAGTTGCGAGGTTTCTTCGGACTATGCAGTTATTATAGACGCTATGTCAAGGGTTTCTCATAGTTGGGTGCATCGTTGACAGGTCTCACTAAGAAGGGGGCTTTCAAATGGTCAGAGGAGGCACAAAAAGTTTTTGATAAGCTCAAGGAGGTGATGAGCAGTTGTCCTGTACTTGCACTTGCAGATTTTACACAGCCATTTGTTTTGGAGTGTGATGCATTGGGTGAGGGCATAGGAGCAGTGTTGATGCAGAACAGGCATCTGATTGCATTTGAGAGCCGTAAGTTGAGGGGGCCTAAGAGATTGTATTCTATTTATGATAAGGAGATGCTCGCCATAATGCATGCATTGGCGAAGTTCAGGCAGTACCTAGTAGGTGGGAGGTTTGTGGTGAGGACCGACCACAACAATCTCAAATATTTCCTGGAGCTAAAGGATTTGAATGAGACACAACAGAAGTGGGTCAAAAAAATATAGGCCTACGACTTTGACATTGAGTATGTAAAGGGCAAGAAGAACATTGTAGCAGATGCCCTCTCTAGGAAACCAACAACTTGCTCTCTTACAAAAATTTCAGCAGATTGGAAATCTCATCTATTGGTGGAGTACTCCAAGAACAAATTTGCTCGTGAGTTGTTGGGCTAATAGTTTCAGGATGACCATTACAGGGTAGTGGATGATATCATCTTCTACAAGGACAGGATTTATTTAGTGCCAGAATCCAAACTCAAGGAGAAAATCATGAGAGTTACACACGACACTCCTTTGGCAGGTCATCAGGGTTACTTTAAGACATACCGGCAGGTTAGAGAGAGGTTCTCCTGGAAGGGCCTCAAGGATGATATATTATGGTATGTGAAGGAGTGTGCGACTTGTCAGCAGAACAAGTTGGAGCATACCCATCTGGTGGGCTTATTGCAGCCATTACCCATTCCTGAGCAGAAGTGGGAGAGTATTTCGATGGATTTCATCACTGGTTTACCCCATGTTCATGGCAGAGACTGCATCTATATGGTGGTAGATCGGCTGATTAAATTTGCTCACTTTGATATTTTTTCTGAGTATAAGGGATTGCAGGTGGCATAATTGTTTTTCAGAGAGGTTTTCAGACTTCACGGGTTGCCGAAGTACATACTGACAGGGACAACAGCTTCCTGAGTGCATTTTGGCAGGGGTTGTTTAGATTAGTAGGTATGGAGTTGACTTTGAGCACGAGTTACCACCCTCAGATAGATGGCCAGACTGAGATTGTGAATAAGTGGATTGAGGGGTATTTGCGTAATTATGTTTCTGGACAACAGAGGTTGTGGATTAAGTGGTTACATTTGGGGGAGTATTGCTATAACACCACTTACCACATGTCGATCGGTATGACACCCTTCCGTGCATTATATGGATATGATGCACCATCATTTCTGGATCTGGCTTTTGGGGATATCAAGGTTCCTAAAGCCAAGGATTGGATACAGGAGAGCCAAGACATTATCAAGGCTCTTAAGGAGAATTTACAGGTGGCACAGAATTAGCAGAAGACCTGTGCAGATAGGCACAAAGTTGAGTGCAATTTTGAGGTAGGAGATCAAGTTTTCCTACGATTGCAGCCCTATAGGGAATCTTCGCTGAAGAGAAGTGGTGCAGAGAAATTGAAGCCATGATTTTATGGCCCTTATAGGATTACCGGACGAGTGGGGGAAGTAGCCTATGAGTTGGATTTGCTAGAGAAAAACAAAATTCACAATGTCTTTCACGTTTTGTGCCTCAAGAAGGCATTGGGGTAGTAGGTTACTTCATCAAGAGAGTTGTCTCCGTTGGATGAGGAGGGACATTTGGTTCTGGTTCCTGAGGAGATTGTTGATACTCGAGAGAGGAGATTGAGGATCAAGGTGATTAAGGAGTATTTGATCAGATGGAGAGACTTGCCAACAGAGGACGCAACTTGGGAGGGAGAACATATATTGCAGCATACCAATCTGCAATTGCTTGAGGGCAAGCAATCTCGGGAAGGGAGGACTGTAATGCCCCCTTCTCTATGATCACCCAGGAGGTTATTTTAGCCTATTTAATTCTCGTAGGCTAAAGGCAGGTTAAGGGAATTCATTTATTTAATTATTTAATATTACCCGGCAGGAAAAGGAAAAATTAAAAAAGTAATGTTAAGTGATTAATCAAATATGTTTTAAAGTGACTTTTGGGGAATATTAAAAAGTAACTTAATAAAATCACTTTATTATTATTTGAGCGGGAAATTAAAGTAAGATATATAAAAGGGGATTGGGAGGCTCATTTTCACTATGCTTGGTTTATTTCTCATTTTTCACTTTTGGAGAGCTCTTGAAGTTCTTGGCTTTGGGGACAAGGAAACCTGGGGCATCCGGTTTCGGTGGTGAAACTATTCCACCCTAGCTGGTTACTGGAGGAGACCATTCAGGGCTTCTACTTGGGTTTATAGTGCAATTTGGTGAGTCTCTTGCGCAGACCAAATTGGGAGAATGATAAATAAATGGCTATCTCTTAGTGATTGATTATGGCGTCTAGTTTGGGGATGATTTCTATTGCACAGGTCGACTAAGTGTTCATTGACTGAGTTATTCATTAAATATCATTGGTTTGGCAAATATAGAGGACGTGGGTTTCCAAGAACCCTAGGCGTGATGGGAAGGCATCAAATGAAGGCAAACATGGGTAGTGATACAGGGAAGGCTCTGAGAAGGAGGTCGTAGCTGCTAATACCTTCCTTCAGCATTGTAGCAGCTCAACGTGGGGTTTTGTACCCAGATATTGCTATTAAGAGGGTCGACTTGGAGCTTAGAGACTGGACGTGTAAATCTGGGAGCTCATATTGACCAACTGGAGGTCGTTGGAGGTTTGTTAGTTCTGGACGTGACCATATTCTGGGTTCTCAGTCAATTTCCAAACTGCTGCTATTAGTTTTCAGGTCTGACGTTGGATTCCAGTCGTATAGCAATCTGAAAGTTACCATTAACAGTCTGAAATCATTCTTGTCTGCAACCTGTGTTGTGTTAATGGTCAATCTTCCATTGTAACTCAGTATGCTAAAGTTATAATGAAATTAGAATGTGTGAAACTCTGTATGACAACAATTTATCTAGTCAATAGAATGCGCAGAAAAATCTTATAATGCTAAGTCTAGTTTATGCTAACTTAATTGACAAATGAAATACTTAAGTGTTGAAAATTACCGTTCAAATCTAGCAAGGGTCTTTACATTCTCCAAATTGCAGTTACTGATAACTTTTTGTTTTTTGATAACTGAGGACTTGGGACCCAGACTGACCATCGTGCCATTGACCTCTGCCCTTACAGCAGCCACTGGGTGGACCCCCCATACCTTGGGCTGAGCGACAGAGGTCCATTGCCACTCAATGTTTACTCCCATATTGAACCCAAGACATGGATGGCCTAAGCTGTGACTCCCATCCACTTGAGCTAACCCGACAGAGCTTAGGAATTGATAACTATTACTTTGCTAAAATTGAAACAATTTTCATTGCATAAAACCCCTACATAGTTTCTTTACTTTTGGAAACTAGTATGAAAAAACCTAAAACACAATTGAGGCGATGATTTTGTAGGGTGAAAGAGTAGATATTGTAGCAATGCTCATGTAGAGTTAGTGCTACATGCCTACAAGGTACATAAGTTAAATATCTAATATTTACATATTGAAATTTATAATAAAATATATAATCTGATAGGAGAGAATGAAGGAACAGGGTAATTGGTTATTTATATAAAGAATATCAAACGTGCTCTATCAAAATGATAGGTTGCGTCTCTTGGTAGCAACGATTGATAACTAATTAGGATTAATTAGGGATATAATAGTCGCTCCCATGTTAGGAAAGCATCGACCTCGAAGTGTAGCTAGAATACAATAACAATACATCTTTGATAAATTTCAATAGTAGCAACACTTGGAATCATGATCAATCCATTCAAGATCAATCTTGATGGGCATTGAATATCATTACAAACTCACATGTGAACATAATTTACTTTAATATTGTTGAAATGAAGTCCACAGGGATATCTTAAAAGCTGAATTGGAAGTCCACATATATCGCCAATAATTGTGATTCATATTTTGAAATTGTGATGGGTAAGTTGAATGTTTTCTTCATAGCGAGGATGGCAGTAAATCTCAATATCCTGTTTCTTTGAATCTTGGTGAGTGACATTCTCAATCATCGCAATAGCAGTCAAATATTTACTAACCTCATGGTTTGAATTGCTTTGGCACAAGATTGAGCATTTGATACAACTTTATTTATTTGGACTTTTTATTTATTTAGAAGTTTGTTTATCGACATATTGATTTTCTTTTTGTTGCAATATTGTTTTCGCTTTTTTCAAACTTGTAATTTTTGTAAAAAGAGCTTGATTATGGTTAAGAAGACATAAAATCTCAGGATCTTTTTCGAGAAAGGTTCTATCCATATTTTTTAAGTTAATAATTTGCAAGAATAATGTGTGATTTTTATCCAATAGTTTTTGGATTTCATTGTTTTCATGCATTTAATTTCCTCTTTAATGAATCAATTTCTTGGCCTTCATTGGTATGTTTTTTAAACCATATGATTAATATATATGTTTGTTACATGGTCACAATGTTGTAAATGAATTTATGACAACTTCATCCGTTATTATTTTGAAAGACACTTAAATAAGCCTTGTTGCAAAAGGACTTCGTAATGGAAGTAATTATACAAAAAATTATTTTGTTTTCTGGTTTGCCTCCTTGAAATTTGGATGACACTATACCCTATATACCATTGGCCTTTCGCGGTGTTGCCTTTTTGTTCAAATGGACTTTTTCTTTGTTTCACATCAACGTAGTAATGTTTTGTTGTTTTGCTAAGTGATCAATATTGTTAGGAATTTTGGTAATCAAAAGTCCTTAGTTTTTTAAAATATAGTTAACCTGGGTTGAAGTAAAGTATGGGATACTTGTATTGAGGAATCACAACTTTTCCAGTGGTGAGTGGGAGAGGCATGGAGTGACCCCTTTAAATGGAGTAATTGTGAGGAAGGAGGCTTTTTTTTTGTAATTTTGATTATTTTTCTTCTCTTTGGATGCTTTAAGTTGCTAATTTTTAAAGATGTTTTAAGAGTTGGAAAATGAGTGTAAGCGACCCTTACACCTAGTTAAGGTTGAATGAACATTAAATATAGTCTTATTTTAATTGATTTAATTTTTTTTTAAGAAAAAATTAATTTGTTTGGATGCAAGCGAGGTCATTTTTTTTGTCATGGACCTAAAATCTTGAATGGAACAAGAGGTTTGGGGTTCAAGGGAAAAAACCGGCAACAATCTTGTAAACCATAGGCTATACGATAGTTGGCTTTGATACTACTTGTAACATACCGACAAGGTACATAAGGTAAATATGGAATATTTACATATTGAACTATAAAATAAAATATATAATTTGACAAGTGAGTAAGAAGGAACATAGTGATAGGTTATTTATGTACAGAACAAGGGGCACATTTGATAGGACATGTCCCATCAAAATGATAGGTTGCATCCCTTCGTGTAGCAACGATTGATAACGAATCAGGATTAATTAATGATATGACTGAGGATATATAACTTATGCTTCTTCAGATTGACTTATTGTCTTGGCCTCAATAACCATGTTTAAATCCAATTTAATCAAACAATTTAATGCCCACATTCCTTTTCAAATCTGTTCTTCATGACAAAACAATTTCTTTTAACTTCACTGATTTCATCAATCTAAAGATATTTTAATGTGAATGGGTTATGCTATTGAAAAGGTTTTATGTGAAAGCTTCAGCCATAATGGGGCATGGTATATATAAGAGTTACATGGATATTAAAACAAAACTGAAGTTGTAATATTCCAAATCGGAATATTTTACATTAATTTGGTTTTCTTGGAATTCCTTTTTAAAATAATATTTTATAAAATAATAAAGTCAAATTGGTTTAATTGTTTATCTTTGAATACGGATTTCGAATATTACAAAATTACACCACAAGGGGTTTCGTCTTTGGATTCGATAACAAGGATTTTCGTCCTTGTGTCTGGGTTACGCAATTAAGGGGTTACGTCTTTAAAAGCCATTGTAAAATGACTGCTTATAAAAATTATATATTTAATACATAATTGGATGAATGCCTTTTTACCACTTCAATGAATGAATATAAATATGTCATAACCTCTCCATCAAACGTTGTGTCTTTACCAAGAGTGGTGACTATTCATTTAATGAAGGCTGACTGAATTAATTTAACATCCGCGATTGTGAATAATTAATGATGATAATCACTCCTTTTATAGGAATGCTTAAACCAAAGTGTATTGTCCATGCTTTGCTGTGATTTGTTGCCCTTGTATTGGCTGACTGCGTTTTATTTGCCTTGTGTTCGTTGAGTTCTTGAAATTCACGGTTGATCGCGTTGTTATTCCTTCTTGACTGTTGTGCAATTGTTAGAAGTGGAGTTTGACTGTTGCTATTTTGATTTTGGGTGAATTTTGAGGATATTACAGACCTCCCTTTCTCAAATTGCTTGTCCACAAGCAATTTTAGTAAAAATGAGGATTCTGTTTCTTCTTTCTCTGTATTTCTTCTCAACTTCTCAATATTATACTTGAGTCTCTCATTTTTTGCATCCATTCCTCCAACTGTTCCAACTTGTGTTTGAACTCATGCCTTCCTCTTCAATGATATAATATCATATCCAACACATGATTGGGTTGTAATTGTGTTAATCCCACCATAGTTCACATATTCAGACTCGTCAATGGCTGGATTCCAGTCAGGGTCAAATAAAAGTAAGAATATTAACTCATTCCTCAACTTCTTGTTAAAATAATCAACCAATTGTTGCCTAAAAGAAGTGACTGTTATTCCATCTAGATGTAGCCATTGCCCACACCAATGATCACACAGACCCGAAATGATATCAAGAATCTAAGTTAAATTGGAAACTATGACCACCCTATCCTTTGTATTAGAGGATAATCGAAAAACACTAGAGAGCAGTGGAGCTAGGCACTGAAGTTTTCCCGACGATCTGCTATCTCCAGGTTCAAATGGATACTGCAATTTCTGTTGGTGCCATCTTCCTTTTCCAATAGTATCTATTGAATCTTCTACAATACTAGAAGCTTGCTTGATACTCATTTCTTGAAAGAAAGTATTATCCACAAGTTTAATGATTACACAACTTCCGAAATAAACAAATTAATTGCAGAATGCTAAAAGTGGTATTAGCTGATTGTATCACATCTGTTACAACCTTAAACTTGAAAATTTCCAAATATAGTGAAATCTAAGATGGTCGAATTCTGCAGAAAAGAATATACTTTGTTTTTGATGGTAGATATTTCTTCTTTATTGAGATACTACGGCATAGAAAACAAAATTGTATCATTGTTTGTAAATCCAAGGTTCTTGCCTACCCAAAATCCTCTTCCCTCATACTTGTACTGTGGTTACAACTTTGTTCAATGGGTTCAGTGTGTAATCATTTGAATGTAGATAGAAGACCAAGAAGGTTCGGACTTTCGAAATCAATCTTTGCACATAATACATTTAAATGGTTTTGCACAGGAGTCCCCGTTAATAAAATTCTCAGAGGACAATTTAGAGCTAATAGAGCATCAATAGTCTTATTCCATACACAGTTTTTAAGTCCGTGTACCTCATCACATACAAGAAGGCCGGGTTTAGAAGATGCTATTATATCAGAATGTTTTCGAAATAGTTCATAAGATGTATTTAAGAGAGGATTCACATTGCCAGTTTTAAAATCAATGAAATGTTCTTGTGCCTCAATTGCTGAGAATCCTCCATGTACTGCTATGGCAGTGGGTCTCTCCACTCCAAACCACCTTCGAAACTCATGCCCCCAGTTCTGCACCAAGGACATTGGATTTACAACTAAAGCACGTTTGAACGCAGTTGTAACCTTCGTTACCTCTTCCCATCGATCCTATCCTTAAGATTTTTTAATTTCCTTTGTTGGAAGACTTATTATTTGTATTATATGGGAAAGGGTGATGTCGAAACTTGACAACTGTTCATTTAATAATTTTAATTCTTCACCAAACAGATGTGAATAAACTATTACTAGAGTGTGAACCCACAATTCCCTTTTAGTTGTTAATCCCAATGACATGAGGATCTGTCTAATACTATTCTCAAACACTTTCATGTGCTTGTTATCAACACATAAGAAAACAATAGCAGTGCACGCTTCAATCTGTGCAAAATATCGGAAGTACAATTTTATTGGATGCCACGTCTCCATGTTTGGATAGAGATAGTGTTTGTCACCTATATACCAAAGATATTGATCGAGATATGTATATGTAATTTTTTCCAAAAGTTTGATTTCATAAACAGGAATCAGATAACTGTATAAGTCCATAAATGCAATTCCCACCTTTTTGAAAGAGCGTTGAGTAAGCAGGTGACGTTTAATACTTGATAAAGCCTCATGAGGATTGCCATATGTCTGTTAAAAAAGACCCGACTCTTCTTTTTGCCGCTGATTTAATCGTACTACAACGCTGTAAGACTCCTTCAACCGCTCAAGTCCTAGTATTGGTAGCTTAGTATCATGCATATATGACAAAGGTGGAAAAGGAATGGGAGAAAACTTTCTTAATTCTAGCCACTGCCCTAGAGTGGTATAGATAGCCACAACTTCCTCTGGTGTCACATATGGACCATCTTTCACGTAATTATGTTGTCATTCCTTTCTATTTTCAAATGGGTATTCTTTTTCTCTCTCACAAAGTTTAAGGAGCTCCCTTGAGTAGTTCATGTGGCACATGCCTTTGCGTTGTTTCTGTGATATATATTTTTCTTCTTGTGAGTTCGTCCAATTCAATCTGCAAACTCTAATGTGTTTTGTACCATTGCAGGAAAAAGTACGATATTGATATATCTTTAAAGCATTATAATAACCTCCTTCCAAACAATTCCTCGCTCAACATCATTTACATAATGCACTTTATCAAATATAACCCATTCAATGTTACGGATAATGTTTGCTCCTTTGAAGAGCATAGACCTTAAAATTTCTGTTGTCATAATAAGGTAAGAGACTTCTGGTCTCAAGCTCATATCACCAGGTAGAAGAACCAGCATCAAACTTCTTATTTCCAGGCATATGGATATCTGAATCAGAACAAAATGGCATGGGTACTTGTATTCCTGGTAAGCCTTCTGATTCGTTTATTTCATCTACAATTATTGGTACCATGTTACATGCATCAAGGGTTCTTTTTCTTGAGGTTGTCCCGACACTATCAGAGTCTCTAGAGTTAATATAACTAGCATCATTTGGTTTTGTTAGAGATAACTCCTTGTCAGCCTCTTTGTCAGGAAACTTGTCACAAGTTTCCTTTGATTTCTTTCCAAGAGAAAGGGTCTTCTCTTCATCTTTTGAGCGTGAAGCACCTGGAGTCTCCAAGGATTTTTCACTTTGCTTAGTCATACTGGTTGCCTGTAATTTTGTTTTTTGTCCATAAATTGAATGATATTCATCATAGTTTATTTCTTCTAAGACCTCTTGAAAATTGAATTTCTCTTCATATTCCGAGCTGCCATAACTATGATTCACGAACTCGTAGTGAAAGGATGTTGTACGACTCGAAACAGTCCATAATTTTCTTATGTAGTGACCTCATGGTTCACAGGCTGGGAAGAAAAACAACGCTGATACCACTATAATATTTCAAATCGGAATAATTTATATTAATTTGGTTTTCTCAGAATTCTTTTTTAAAATAATATTTTATAAAATAATAATTTAAGTAATAATAAAGTCAAATTGGATTAATTGTTTATCTTTGAATACGGATTTCAAATATTACAAAATTACACCACAAGGGGTTTCGTCTTTGGGTTTGATAACAAGGATTTTTGTCCTTGTATCTGGGTTACTCAATTAAGGGGTTACGTCCTTAAAAGCCATTGTAAAGCAACTGCTTATACAAGTTATATATTTAATACATAATTGGATGAATGCTTTTTTCCCACTTCAATGAATGAATATAAATATGTCATAACCTCTCCATCAAACGTTGTGTCTTTCCCAAGAGTGGTGACTATTCATTTAATGAAGGCTGACTGAATTAATTTAGCATCAGCGATTGTGAATAATTAATGATGATAATTACTCCTTTAATAGGAATGCTTAAGCCAAAGTTTATTGTCCATGCATTGCTGCGATTTGTTGCCCTTGTAGTGGTTGACTGCGTTTTATTTGCCTTGTGTTCGTTTTGTTCTTGAACTGGCTGTTGATTGCGTTGTTATTCCTTCTTGACTGCTGCACAATTGTTAGAAGTGGAGTTTGATTGCTGCGATTTTGATTGTGGGTGAATTTTGAGGATATTACAGAAGTTCAGTACACACTGATTAGATTTCTGTTTACTTTTTTTAAAGGGTGGTTTCTAAATGAAATCTTGAAAATCTATTGAGCATATGGTAGTTGTGAAAAATTTTGTTTCTAATTTTAGCTGGAAAGACATGATACTCAGATGGCAGATGGTTTGTTTTGGTCCCATCTTTTTCAGGAGGAGCAACAATGTAGTGCATGGAGGCGCCTTCTTGCTTTTGAAATGTAAGTTAACATTGACTAAGAATGTTCAATTAAATTATTGCCATTCATTAAATAGAAATAGTGATTTTTGTGAAGGCATCTTTGTGCATATTCGTACTAATGCAACAGTCTTATTGCTCACTCTTATTCCGAATATGTTTCAATCTAAAAATGTTTGTAAATGTTTAAATTTGCATACTGAATGGGTACATTTTATCAATTTTATGCATTCCTCGAGAAAATCAGACAGTTCAAAAAAACAGGGTTTAGTAATGTCTTTCTTGTACTGAAACATTTGGACAGTAGCTTTTTAAAGGGGAATGACATTCCAGGTATGCTTTTGACGAAGTCAACTTTCTAAGGGAAGTTTGCATATACAAGTTGGTGCTTTCTTGTCATGAACTGCATTTAATGAATGGCCTAATAGATTCACATCTTTTTTCGTCTTCTATTAGGTGACACTGAATGCAGTTCATGACAAAAGTGCCACTACGTGAAAGGCTAATCTTTTATGTGGTTTAGCGTCACCCAAATTACAAAGAGGAAAACCAAAAAACAAAACAATTTTTCTTATACTTACTTCCATTAAGAAGTCCTTTTACAACAAGGTTTATGAAAAGCATCTTTCATGTCTCTCCAAAAAAGGCCACAACATGAAAGGCCAATCTTTTATATGGTATAGTGTCACCCAAAGATCAGGGAGGAAAACCAAAAACCAAAATAGTTTTTCGTATACATGTTATTCCAGTAGGAAGTCCTTTTACAACAAGGCTTATTAAAAGCATCTTTCAAAATAAAAAGATAAAGTTGCCATAATTTCTTTTAGAACCTTGTGACCCATTTAACAAACATATCTATTATTCATAGGGTAATTACTTATACATTTGAAAAGGGATATATTTAACTTTACACATAAATGAGAAAAAGGGAGAGATCATTTGAGTTGTAGTTATCAAAATTTTTAAACCAAGCAACACTAACATGTTGAATTGTAAAAATGATAATCCAATCACAACATTTATGGCGCTGTTGCCTCTGCAAAGTCGGGTAAAAGTGAAAGTTAGTCAACACTCCTCATTGACAATGATACATTATAAGATGGAAGCATAATGGAGTGAATGAGTCAACCAATTCAAGCAGCAATTGAGACCAAGAAACAAAGATGAACTCACTAGAGTTTTCGAGTATTTGTGGGATCTCTTGGTACATGAGCACGTCAAAGAAGAATATGAGAGGAACCAAGTGCATGTAGATTCTATTTGGGGAAACTTGGTGGTGACAAAATAAGTTGATCGACTAGTGGATAATTTACTTGGACTCCTTGCAAGGCATTATATTATCCTACAAGATCTCTATGTCGAACATGACCGTAAAGTAAAATGACAACAAATTTTACAATGGTATGAGGAGACGTGGCGTCGAGAAGAAGAGGAAAAATTTGAAGACTAACACCAAATAAGAATGAATTAATGGCATTGAGCCCAAGCAAAGGTGGTAGAAGAAGACAACCCGATCAGGGAGAGGACCAAGAAATTAAATGGTCTACTAGACTCTTAGAACATCAAGAATGAAGACAAAAGCTGTGAGAAGCAATCACTTCTAGAAACCCATTAAGGAAAGTGCATAGCACTAGTGCAAGCCAAAGCGTGAATTGAAGCCAGAGCCGAAACCAAGGAAGGCTTTAGCTGGCAGTGGAGAGCTATACACCACTCAAATGCGAGTAGTAGATGAAGGTTACAGACAACTGACTATTCCAAAAGAAGGAAATGTGGACCTTGCTGAATGGAAAAGGTATGGGGGTACTGCAAAAGAATCCATAGAGGAATACAATGAAGATTCGACCGAGCTGCCTTGTTTAGAGGGAAGTCTTTGCTCCATGACAAAGTTCAATGAATTCCTCACAAAATAAGAAAGAGCCGCTTACGAGAGAAATATATGTAGAATTTGAAGATCTATTAGTTGAAGAGGAGAGCCCAGAATACTAGGGCAGCCTATACGTCAAGTTGGAGTTAGCAACACCATTGATGGCAGTTTGAAATTCCTAAATGAAAATTTTGGGGGACATGGCATCTATCACCCGGTTATGGAAAAGGCCCTTGGCTCCATGAAACGTTGCATTAAATAAAATCAGTTGTAATTTGAATGTCATTAAAGCAATTAATAAGACCTCAATCACAAGAGTATGGTTGGATAGAATGTATAAAACACGTAATATTATAAGTATAGTATTTACAAGATCTAAGTCTAGTGGAAACTCATTTATCATCATTTAAGAAAGGAACCCTTTATTTATTACTCTATGCTGAAAGCAATTGACATCGCCATTGTGATTATAGTAAATAAACAGACAAAGCCTTCGTATTGAAGAATAATAAATGAGTTACTCTACAAATGTTAGGTTAGCTTTTTTACTATGACAGATTATTTATGCCGTAAGAAAGAGAGGACCATTTTTTAGTTAATGATGTGAAAGCATTGTATGAAGGTGAGTGGTTATAAGCCCTTAGATGTTTTTTTTTGATAAGATGGACATCCTATATAAATGAATTTCTAGTCAAGATAGTCATCTTCCTAATTGATTTAGTGGCTTTAAAATTAATAAGCTTCTGAATATTAAATAGTTGGTAGAGGCTATTGAGTTGAACAATCATTTAACTAATTACTAGATTAACTTATAGAAGGTATTTAACTGATAGAGAACAATTCAATCCAAATCTCTAGCTTGGTAAAGCTAAGTTAATTTCCTCAATGGAAAATTAAATCCTCATTGGAAAATTAAATTGTTAATGAATCAAATTACAATTGTTTTAGTTTAGAATAGCTAAGCAAATCAGTGAGTAAATATAATATTTACTACGGAAATTAAAGAAGAAAGAAGAAAGAAATTATATTAATGTCCATGGATGACCAAAAGTAGGTCAATGGGACTTGAGAAGACAACCGTAACAATATAAAGTTCAAGGAAAGAGAATCCAAGAAACTAAAGTACAAAAGACAAAGTAAAGCAGTGTGCCACTTACAAAGGTGGTAATGGAACCAGTACAAATAGCAATGGGGGGCGAACAAGAGCCCCCAAAAGCATGTGTTGATGAAGACCGAAAGACCTCATTGAAAACATTTGTTTGTCCCTGAAGTGGAGTGGCCGTTTGACCCATCATCAATCACTGTGAAAAGACATAAGGGGAAAACCCAATGTTGGAGGGCCCTGATTGGGAGAACATAAGGGGAAGCAAAGCACTTCCTCTAGAATCTCCCCTAACATCCAAGGCCAAGGTACTTCCCATAGTACAAAATAAACCTGTAATGTGAGTCTACCTCTGTGGTCTAGGGGGCGACCGATAAGTAGAAGATCCATGTTATCAGAAAGGAACAAAGCCACGTCAGCGAGAAAACGCAGAGCCACGGTGCTGAGGGAGAGTAGGTTGGGGGATTTGAGTAATTTGAGTAGTAATGATATGCTGAGAGAAGCGTCGCGTAATTGATCTATCAACTCTGATGTGTGATGAACTGAG